>JASPKZ010008391.1:0-432413 GCA_030220185.1 Diploptera punctata
CCTCTCTCTCTCTCTCTCTCTATCTCGCTCGCTCTCTCTCTCTCTATCCACACACACACACACACACAGAGCCAGGAGGTAGAAATATTTCCAAGTCGGAAAACAATTAACAGTTAAATTTACAAATAGTTCAACTATGCCGCACTGCGTCCTGTGATATAGTTTCATATAATTTCAAAACATTTCCTTCAATATTTAAATTATTTATTTTAACTCAATTATTCCTTACTATATTTAATTATTTAATTTGAACTTAAATAACAATAATTATATGGTTATTTCCCTTATATTTAAACATCTTAATATATCTTATTCTTATCCTAATTCTATCTTAATATCTCATATCTAAACCTAATATATTAGCGTATCATAACAATTAAGAAAATATAATGATGATCATCTACCTCTGTAAATAGCACATATGGATGTGAGGCTTGCGGGCGGATGGTAGCCCAAGGGCCTTCTAGACCTGTCGCGCTGTGGAGTTGGAGAACAATAAAATGAATGGGGTAATAAGAAGACATTTTACTAAACAAATGACGACAGTTACAAAACTAAGATTACATAACATCACATCAAAAGCTGTTTTAAAATAAGGAAGTGAAATTTGGAATTTAAATATAAGAAATTTGCATAAACTTAGAATACACCAAATGTGCTTCTTAAGATCACTGTTAGGAGTTAATAGACTGGATCAATGAAGGAACACTATTATCAGAGAAAAACTTGGAGTACCAAGTTTAAATGAAGATATCGAAAGATACCAACAGGAATGGAAATCATCTGAGAAGAATGAAAGAAATAGACTTCCCGAATTGGCATTCCGTTACACTCCAACTGTACATAGGGACCAAGGAATATCAAAACATAGATGGAAAGATCAAGACCATATTAATTAAGTTTACAATTACAGCCAAATGGTCTAAAATGGATTTTTTTCATGATGATGATGATGAATGTAGTAGTGAAGAGAATTTTATAGTGTGGAGCTAAAGATTGGATAATCAAAGCATAAAAACAATCTCATCATTACGGAAATAAGCTATTTAAAATGGTCAACTAGAATTGCAAGAAAGCAAAAATTTATAATGAATTATATTAAAAGGAATAAATTTGAAGTCTCCATTTTTTAAAGGTGCAATTGAATAAATGTAATAAATGCAACTGACATGATGCGAGAAGAGATATTCTTTTTATTCATAATTTGTAGGATTTTCATCCTTTTTACTTCCAAAATCACTCCTCAGAGGAAGACATATTAGATGTGCGTTCACTGTCCATCCATCTCTTGGCTGGTCTTCCTCTTGTTCTTCTCCCATCCGTTGGTCCATCTTCTGTAGCTCTTTTTGCAAGTTGGTTGTCTTCCATTCCTTCTATATGATCTTTCCAATATTTTGTCTATGTATAATAAAATTGGTTATGTGAGAAGAGATAATAAATTAAAATATAGAAACCTTAATTGAGGAAGAAGAAGGAAGAGAGAATGTCATGGTCTGAGAGATTCAGAAAAAGCTCATGCAGAAAATAAATCTGACTTTCTAGTGTAGACATAACACATTGTCCTTTGTTTGGAGAAACCTGTGTCATACAGAAATATTCCTTTATATGAAAATCAAAATTTTCAAGGGATAATATTTATTCTAAGATACCTTCATCTTGATTCATTTAAGAATAAGCCATTTAAAATGTTTAGGGCTCGCACTTCCTACATATTGGATCAATCAATCAACCTTCTTACCTCAGTGTAAACAATTCTTTGGTTGAAAATACCAAGTAACTTGAAAGCCTTTTCCGTTATTCTAAATAATTGTTCAGGGTATAATTGTGAGTAGAATTCTGTAGATCCAGGACAAACCATTTTATGTAAGATTTTTCCTCAGTCATGAAGCTAGATTTTGAATTTGAGTTTCTTTAAATGGATCCAAGTCACCAACTTTGAAACTTTAGTCTGCAAAGTATCACCTGTCTCATTGCCAGTGACTATATAATGTGATATGATACACTGTAATAGACATGTAATGTTTTATTGAGGCCCTGAATAATCTAATTGTAGTATGTAACTCCAGTTCCCCATCAGCCAGTTGCTCCCTTCACATCCAACTATGGTATGTATTCCATTTATATATATATTTTTTTTCATTTTAGGGTAAATAGTGATTATTATTGCATGAATAGCTGCTTTAGAATCTGATAATGTAACAAAATATTGGATTTGGTTATCCAGTTGGAGAAATATTGAAAGCATAATATATATATATATATATATATATATATATATATATATATATACATGATCATAATTATATATAATTGAATTACAATTATTGAAATACTATATAATTCCGCTGATAAAGAGACGACAAACCATCAACTGGATACAATGAAAGTCTGAACATGTGATATTAAATTAGATGTTACATCCTCTATAAAAATTAATGACAATTATAAATGATAAACCTTACATTTTTTAGTTTTTCTTCTGCTGCTTTTAGTTTCATTGCTCTCTCCTTCCTTTCAGCATCCACGTTTGCCTTCTCTTCCTGTAGAATCTTCTCTAATTCCTCTTCCTTTGCTATTTCCATCTTCCTTAGCTCTGCCAAGTTATCTCTATATAGTTGATATTCTCGCCTCATTTGTTCCTGAAACGTGAGTCAATCACTCTTAGCAGGCTTAATTTAAATTCACAGTCCGGCGCCCTTTATTCATTATAAGTTAAGTCGCATTACGGAATTAATGATGCTGAGATGAAACTATCAATATTATTTATAAGTACTCCACTTAAATTTTGTGTACAATAGTACAGACTACTGTTCAAATTGTGAATTTTCAATTCTTACTATCTAGGTTGAACTAATTTCTACTGTTTCAATTATTCAATGGAATGTAAGAAAATTATACTATCGCACATTAAATTCTCTGTGTAGATAATATATGGACTCTTTATTGATAAGAATATAATGGAATTTAAACCACAAAGTATGTTAAGACCTAGGTTATTATAGGTCATACGGTAGCGTGCCATAAGGGATATTAATTTAAAATGGTTCAATATTTTATTATTGACCTTGACACGAGCGGTAGGTTATCGGTCGTGGCAGTGAAAGTGCTACAATTACAAACTAACGGGACATCCGTTGGATAGGATGAAGACGTCTGAACTCTGGAACAGTTATATGATATAGACACCATAAAACAAAATAACTACTTTAATTAACATAACATCACATAAGCTGTATGTTCGACCTTAGGTCTTTTTATATTGCTATTTGTTAAAATGTTAAAGTGTAACCAAATTAATTCATTTTTTTGTGTTTTTTCTTAAACTTCATAGTTTTGAGCTTAAGTTGATATTTATCCACCATATTTGAAGAATAATTAATTATACTCACACATGAAGAGGAAAGTATTCATGGTCGTAAAGGAAGATGTAGTGAATACTTCATTCTCTGCCTGTAGACAGACTTTTTGACTAAATTGTGCGAGTATATATTTGATTTTTTCCCACTTTCTCATTTCCAAATTTTGTAGCAAACCCAGTTTTCTCTGAGTATTTTCCATCTTCCCTTCAACTTTCCAAATTACCTAAGATGGAAATAATTCTGGTCTTTTCAGGGCCAAATTGTATAAGATGTTTTCTTACTTATATAAGTGTGATTGCCAAAAGGTATATGTTTACTGGGTTATATAAGCTGTCGTAAGTGCGTTTTCGTATTTTTCCAAAAACATGTTGACACACATGAAATACATCCTGGCATGGTTCCGACAATCCTCATGTGAATCCAGGATATTTTATTATAAAACTCTATCTGTTTTTATTTCTTTAAAGTACTTTGTATGGATTTAAGTATGATTAATTAGTGTATCCATCCATCCATAGTAATTCTGTTCAAGGGCGGGTATTTCACTGCAGTCATAACATTTCCGTGCTATGCTTTGCAGCTTTACTATAGCATTGTAGGTGTGGTAGCGTCCCTTTGCTTTCCAGGCCGGTGAAGGATGATGATGATGATGATAATGAGAAGGATGATGGTGATGGCCATATGATTTCGGGGACAGTTTAGGGCCTAAAAGGTTTCCTGATATTTGTCTTTCATGTGAGGAATAACCCCGATGTAAACCTCACCCAGAAAGACTGTCATGAGCGGGGATCGAACCCGGGCCCGCTGCGTGACAAGGCAGCACGCTACCTCGAAACACCAGAGCGGTGGACAATTAGTGTATTTAGGTGTGTTTATTTCTTACATATTTTTAGGTATGATTAATTTGTATATTCTTTCATTTATGATTAATTTTTAATAGTTTTCATAAATATGATTAATTAATAGTTTAAATATGATCTATTATTACAATAATCCCCTTTGACTATGAAATTAGCGTTGAAAAGCCGAATGTCAACTTTTTAAGGATATCTCTTGCCACCCTGGGGTTTTGTCCCAAAGCGTACCTTCCCGAAGTGTTTAGCTTTCTTTTTTTTTTTTTTTTTTTTTTTTGCTAGCAGGTTACCAAATCTTGTGGATGCACATTTGTGCGCTTAACAATTATTATTATTTGGATGTAAGAGCGTTTAGTGTGATACGGTTTGCAGCGTGACGTCACATGAAGATGGCGACGGCATGTCTACGTTTATTTCGCGAATCTTTTGCAGGTCAGTGTTTAGATTAAACATTTTTCTCTAGTAAGTCCCCCTTGGTCATATATGACCAATTCAAGTTCTTAATCTACCCCCAAAATCCCCACTTTCTTTCAACTCAGTCTTTTTGTCCTTGTAGTCCTTCCTGTCGCTCATGCACTTATTACTTACGAAATAATTCACTGTTTACCTTGATTGCACACGTTTCATCATTATACACTTGTGTCCATTTTGCTCTGAACGATAAGTTTATGGCCTAAGGTATTTCATCAATTTTATTTTACTGTAGACTTGCTGTGACCTGCAGATGGAGTTGTTGCTGTTCTTCCTGCTCGAGGGACATGGTTCGTGCCCACGTTACTCCGTGTCTTCTTCCTCATTTCAAGTAATGGCTGGTCGTGATGTCTCGATGCCAGGGGACGAGGATCGTTTCCAGCTGCTGTGGTGTAAGGTAGGCCTTATAGTTTATATAGTGCCCCAGAAATTTGAATTAGGATCCGTGGATATCTAAACGGAAGGGATTAATGGAATTTCTGATCGAATTTTATTCTTGCTTGGAACATAATTCATTTGATAGATGTGAAGAAGAGGTATGTCGGAAAATAGGGTAGGGTTGTTAGTTTGTTGGAGACAGAGGGCGGGATAGTAGACTGGTTGGGAATTGTTCTTATATTGAGTGATTTAATATCGTGATGTAGGAGCCTCATTTTCGTCTGTTTGTCTGAGAATTGAACTAATTTCTATCTTGCTGTAGCAGCCTCCTTTCATCTGGTTGTCTGAGAATCTGGAGGCTTATTCATAGTTGCTGCTTTCATCCTGAGTTCTGCGAGGGTGGGCGGCAGGTCCTGGAAGCTTATCTATGTGGTTGTTTCTGTCACAAGGTGTGCAGCAGGTCCGGGAGACTTAATCTTGGTTCCCTCATGAGATGTGCGGGGTATGCAGCAGGTCCTGGCGTGAATGATGGTACTCTGAAACTCTCATTTGGGAATGATAGAGTGGACTGGGAGGATTATTTTTCATCATCATCATCACTCCAGGGATTAGGCAATTGCACGTTACTAATTCATAATTGCATCAGGCCCAACGACTTACTAAGGTATTCCAACCTCACGTCTTTCCTCTTGCTTGATAATTTAGTGATAACAATGGATATCTCTCCTTACGCATTCCATCCATTCTGATCCATCCATTTCTGTCTGTCATTCGTGACAGTATCCAATAAAGGCTGTACTTTCAACGTCTTCGTCTTATATCCTTATTTCATATTCAATCAAGTCTTGTACATCCTTTTACTTGTCTTAGGAACCTCATCTTCGCCGTCTGTATTCTATCCTTCTGTTTTTTCACTGGAGCCCAAGTTTCACATCCATACAATATTGTGGGAACCGCCATAACATTATATATTTTTATCTTGGTTTCTTTTCTAATATTATTTTTGAATGTTCTCTGTATTGTTCCACACACGATCTGAAATTTATTTATTTTGGAGTCAATATCTCTTTCCACATTGTAGCCAACATCACAGCCCAAACATTTAAAACCAGACACCTGTTCTATACTTTGATTTTCTAAAATAATGTTGGATCTCACTGGATCTCTTCCTCTAAAAGCCATGGTCTTCGTTTTCCTTACAGAAATCTTTAGATCATATAATTTACATATTTAATTTAATGCATGCATAGATTTCTGTAAGTCGTCTTCATTTTTCTGTATTATAATTACATCGTCAGCAAATAGAAGATTATTTATGCACACTTTCGTATCTATTCTTATTCCTGGATTCACTAATACTTTCCATTTATTAAAAATATCGTATATATATATATATATATATATATATATATATATATATTAAACAAAGTGAGTGATAAACTACATCCTTATCGTAATCCAGTATTTGTTTTGATTGTATATGTTCTTATGAATCCGGTATCTATAATTATATTTGTGTATTCATATAATTTCTTTATTGTTTCAACAAGGCACAACGGGTATCCTTTCATTCGTAATATTTCCCATAATTTTTGTCCGTTTGCTCGATCGAAGGCCTTGTCCAAATCTATAAATCCTATGTGAGCTTCTAAGTTATGTTCCCTTCTCTTTTCTATGAGTTGTTTCAGTGTAAAGACATTGTCTATACATGACCTTCCCTTTCTGAATCCACTTTCATTTTCATTTATTATTACTTCTGTTATGTTTCTGAATCTATTATTTATTGTTTTAGTATATATCTTGTAGCCAGTATGCATTAAGCTAATCCCTCTGTAATTCTCGTAATTTATTCGGTCTCCTCTTTTGAATATATTCTTCACAATTGCTGTTTTCCAAGTGGATGGAATATCATAGGTCTGCCAACATACATTAATTAAATGAAGTATTCGTAGTTTACACAATATTCCACTATATTTTAATAACTCCATATTTCTATTATCTAATCATGCTGCTTTCCTAATCTTAGTGGTTTTCAGAGCCATTTCTAATTCATTTATGTCTATTACATCAATATTTCCCACTTTTATTTCTTCGTCTTTGTTCTCTTTTCCGTCAATTTCCTCCTTTTTCCAAAGTTTTTCATAATGTTGTATCCATTCTTGTTCTGGGATTATATTCAATCTGGCAGAATGTTTCTCAGTCTGATTTAGATATTTCACTAATTTATGACCTATTTCTTGTCTTCCATACATATCATGTACTACTGTGCTTATAAATTTATCCCATGACTCCTGATGGGCTTTCCTTATAATGCCTTTAGCAATTCTCCATTTCATTTTATATTCTTCGGGTACTTAGCCCCCCCGCCACGTCAAGGTGATAGCTCTTGGGGGGAGGATTATTTTTAAAGCACAAATTCCGGGCAGGTATTTGATGCCTCATTTTGGTTCTCTTACATATAATTCATATTTCCCCTATGGTGGATAATTTTTTGCCATAAAATTTGCCACATTTACTACTCATTCGGACCTGGTTTCCCTCTTTATGTGCTTTAGAGAACCTTATACTAGAAGTTTTATAATTGCTGTTACTATTCCTCCTTTACTATCATTTCCTGTTTATTTGGTACCTTTCTGGTTATCATCATATGTCCTATTCTCCTGTTCCCTGATATTGATCATTCATGTTGGTTTCCTTACTATACTTATAAACCAATGGTCCTAGCTTACAACACATATTCGATTAGCTTTCTTTTCTGAAACCAGTTTCGACTGTTATTCAGGTTTACCATTGTTCGAAATATGCAGATCCTTTCATCTAATTGTCATTATTTCATTACTTTTACCCGTAAAGTTATATTTTGCTTTTTATCCATTCTGTAGTCGAGCCCTTCCTTGACATTGCGCGCTCGCCTGCACTCTGTCGGTGGTACTCATTTCCACGCGAGATGCTATAAAACAATCTTAGCCAGTATGCTTCCGACTAGAATTATACATTAATTTTATAGTATCAACCTGAGCCCCTGCCTTTTCTAGAAGTCCTGGTATTAGGCTTTTATAGTCATATTCCAACTTATATTATCATTATTTACATTCTTCTCACTTTTATTATTTATGTTTCATTTATATACATGCACCTATACCTGTATCATATATATATATATATATATATATATATATATGATATGAAAAGAAAAATGAATGCTTGAGTCGGGATTTGAACTCGAGTCTCTAAAGTCTGTACTTTTAGCGCTCTAACCAACTGAGCTACCCAAGAATTCCAACACAAACATACAATTTTCTTATACATGGGACATTCCATACGAAATCGGCAAAAAAATTGTGAAAATTGAACTCACATCTTTAAACGTTTGTAATTATTTTACAGTGAAACGTTAAGATGTACTGAATATCTGAACCGAATTTCAAGTCTTCGCTTGGTGTAATTAAAGAGTAATAGAGCTGTCAATTTATCGTATTGTTTTAAATAGTCTCTTTTAGAAAATGCATTTCTCGAAGTATGGCTATTCCTTCAACTTGAAAAGATAGTCATATTATAGATGATTTTATGCTCTATCGCTTCAAAATTATTATGTTAATATTTACGTTTTTCTGAAGGGCGTAAATGCAATTAATATGCAATTGACGTTCCTCACCAAAAAAAATATAAAATCAAAAAATGCCACATTATTACCTGAACACCAGTTAATTTTTTGTAATTAGTATTAAAGTGGAGTCTTGAAAGGAAACTACCAAAAATAATTATTTTTCATAAAATCTCCTATGTGTAAGACTGCCCGCAATACCTTTCGCGTGAGTGGAGATCGCTCGCTCGTACAAACAATGACGAGCTACTTAGTAATAGCCCTTTGCGCACTTACAAATATTTTTATTGTTATTATCATCATTACATTATTTTTATTATCATTATTACAATTATTACATCATCGTCATCATCATCATCGTCGTGGAAAAGTGGTTACTCTGCACGCCTCCGATTCCGAGGTTCGCGGGTTCAAACTCGATAGGAATCAATGGCATTTTAAAGGCGTAACAATTCTGAATGTGGCTTTATCCAGAAGGAAGGAAATCCGTGAGTCCCGTGTCGTAAATTTATGGTAACGTAGGAGAACCTCGCGCTTGAAATAAATTGCTACATAATAAACGTCATTAAATATAACAATCTTTATTGATATATTCAATAGGCGGTTAATTTTGTGCTGATTTTGGCTAATCTATAGTTTAATTTAAATTACTAAGCACCTACGAATTCAAGCTGGTAGGTCTATTCATATTTTCTAGAGAGTAGTTTTGTAATGTGTTGTAATGTTTTGTACTTGTACCCTACGCCAATGTCTGATGTTGAATATTGTAAGTAATGTTAAGCTATCGATAATAATTTATAACAATTTTCATGCTGTTACAAGTAATATTTAAGAGGTATAAATATATTTTATTGGCTTGGTATCACTTACTGATCTTGCATCCCCTACTCATGACATATCTAAGATGATATTAAAATGCTCGATAATATTAGCTTTTATTATAAGCTAAATTATTATTATAGTATTTAATTTAATGTCAAAACTTCCCATTATTCTTCTTTTATAACACAAAATGTTCTCTCATTCCAGAAGCATTTAAGAAATTGTAAAATTATATATTAACACATAATATTGTTAATAACTATTAAATGCTAATATATGCATAATTAAAATTATATTTAACTTCTAACTCACCATTCAGTCTTTGTAGATCTGCAAACTTGTGAGTTAAAAACAATAAGATATTATTTTAAATTTGACTGTGACACTTAAAACTACGAGATGCACTAAACATACTGATGTAAATCAACTGTCTAGTATGTAATCTGAACTTGAGAATTGTTTACGTAAAACAGATGTTTAAGGAAGACTTGCTGATGCTGCATTATTATCGTTTGGTAGGAAGTGGTACGAGTATTAAAACATTCGGTTTTATTTGCAAGTGATATCTTATAACAATACTATTTCGTCAAAATTTTCAGGGTACAATAAAATACACTGAATAAAAAGTTATTTTAAGACTGAAATTGGTAATTATAACATAATAAAAATTAATACCATTTTATTCAATTAATGATGAAAGAGTTTTTATTATATAATATTACATTTAAACTGTAATAAAAAGATTGTAACAAAATAAATAATTTGTTTAAAAAAAAAGGCAGAAGATTACGAGTATTTGAGAATAAAGTTCTTAGGAAAATTTTTGGATCAAAAAGAGATGAACAGACAGGTGAATGGAGAAAATTACATAATAGTGAGCTACATGATCTGTATAGAAAGCCAGATATAATAAAAACAGTTAAGTCTCATAGGCTGCGATGGGCAGGAAATATGGCACATATGGAGGATGAAAGAGGTGCTTGTAAATTTCTGGTAGGAAAATCGGAGGGAAAACGCCCAGTTGGAAGACTTAGAATGAGGTGGGAGAATAACATTATACATGATTTGAGGGAAGTAGATTATACAGGGGATAATTGGAAAACGTTAGCTCGTAATGGGATGTATGGAGAGCTTATGTCCGCGCTGCCATGAACCTACAGGTTCCACAGAGCCAGTGAGTGAATTAGTTATAAATAATTTGTTTAATAATTCACAGTAAACGTAAGTAACTGAGCTCTTCACTTCTCACTTCAGCAATAAAACTTGATAAATAAATATCTACTGCGTAAGAATTAAAATATCGCCACTTTTATAAATTTACGATATTGTTCCATTAAGCAGAACATATAATAATCTATTCGATTTAATGGCAGTTGAAAAAGTCACTGATGAAACTCTTTCAATGAAGTACGCGCGCGACCTTGGTCGTGAAATGAATCTGCTGCGCCATGGACCCGCGAGTTTTTTTTACGAAAATAGAATAAAGAACATTTATATTGCCTGAACTATTCAACTCTCCAAAAGGGTAATTGCTGGAAATTAATCCTTATTACGTGAATAGTATCCTGTATTTTTTTCCGTTTTCATTTTTTGATATGTACTGCAGTAAACTGCCATAAAACAGAAAATTGACACCGAAAATAAAAATATCCTAATTATAAAAATAACACCCTTAAACTACATGATATCACCTATATAAATATGTTTGAAACAAATTTTTGCTGTTTACTATTTCAGAAATATTAGTTAGTAAAAGTTTTAGTTCATCATATTTACGATAATTTTAGATCATCATAACTACGAACCTGTAAATGATAAAAATTATATTTCTGTATTAATACGTTTATAAATGTATTCACTATATTTAGGGATACATAAAATTAAAAAAATAAATTACAAGATTTTTTGCTGTCCGATTTGATATGGATTGTCCCACATGTAGTATTCTCAATTCACACAAGAGGTAGCGGAAATTTGTTCCAACTGACATCTAGCGGCTAACATAACAGTTAAGCGCTAAAGGTACAGACCTTAGAGACTCGAGTTCAAATCCCGACTCAAGCATTAATTTTTCTTTTCATATCATATTTGCCTTCATTGCCAAATGTCAAAAATATATTTATAATAAATATATATATATATATATATATATATCTTGTTAGCTAAACCTTATGCTGGAAAGGAAAAGTGCTCTTATGTCCCTAAAATTTGTGTATATTGATCTTCATGGATTATCCATGTCCTAATCATCTCTAAGTTTTCAGCAATTCAGGTTTCACTGGGTTCACATATTTCCAATGCTCAGTTCGGTTAATCCTACCGTATCATTACCGTTTAAAAAATCCATTGCTCTAATGGTTTTCTAATTTTGCTCCTTTTACACGTAATATTAAAGTATCTTCAAAACATAAATATAGTTTAACCTACTTGTAAAAAAATAAAACTACTGTCAGTCAACACAAATGCCAACAAAGAAAATACGACAAATGTCAACATAAAAATACGGTTATTTTCTCTTAACACTAAGATATAATTGTTTAAAAAATAACATAATAACTTACAGTCAAATTCCTGACCTGTCGTGTATTTATATGTCAATTAGTCACCTGTTTAACTAAACAGAATATTAAATTTAAAATTAATATTAATTGTGATGTTTATTTTCCCAATTTCAATTTTGGAAAATTAATTTTGATGCTAAGGGTTCGTTTTTATTTTGTAAGTATAATAAATTATTAAATTTACGAGATCCCACCGCTGCCACCAATTGATAAGACCTAGGTTATTATAGGTCATAGGGTAGCGTGCCATAAGGGATATTAATTTAAAATGGTTCAATATTTTATTATTGAATTTGACCGAGCGGTAGGTTATGGGTCGTGATAGTGAAAGTGCTATAATTACAAACTAACGGGACATCCGTTGGATAGGATCAAGACGGCTGAACTCTGGAACAGGTATATGATATACAACACCATAAAACAAAATAACTACTTTAATTAACATAATATCACACAAGCTATATGAAAACATCGCCATTACATTAATCTAAGCAAGACCGTACATTACTTGCCTAGGAAGCTATTGAAACATAATATTTGAGCGAAATAAAATCTTCCCATACTATTAACACGAGAGTGCTCATTAAGTCAACTGAAGTTTATATAAAACTTTATTGAGATGTTAAGTTAGTTACTTTAATTATGTGTTTCGACCTTAGGTCTTTTTATATTGCTATTTGTTAAGTTATTAAAGTTTAACCAAATTAATCCATCGTTTTAATGTTTTTTCTTAAACTTTATAGTTTTGAGGTTAAGTTGATATTTATCCACCATATATGGAGAAATAATTATACTCACACACGAAGAGGAAAGTATTCATGTTCCTAAAGGAAGATGTAGTGAATAATTCAGTCCCTGCCTCCAGAGAGACTTTTTGACTAAAATGTATGTGATGTATATATGTGATGTTTTCCCACTTTCTCATTTACAAATTTTGTAGCAAACCCAGTTTTCTCTGAGTATTTTCCATCTTCCCTTCAACTTTCAAAATTACCTAAGATGGAAATAATTCTGGTCTCTTCAGGGCCAAATTGTATAAGATGTTTTCTTACTTATATACATGTGATTGCCAAAAGTTATATGTTTACTGGCTTATATAAGCTTTCGTGAGTGTGTTTTCATGTTTTTTCCAAAAACATGTTGACACACATGAAATATGTCCTGGTATGGTTTCGTCAATCCTCATGTGAATCCATGATATTGTATTATAAAATTCTATCTGTTTTTTTATTTCTTTAAAGCCCTTTGTATGGATTTAAGTATGATTAATTAGTGTATTTAGGTGTGTTTATTTCTTATATATTCTTCGGTATGATTATTTTGTATATTCTTTAATTTATGGTTAATGTTTAATAGTTTTCTTTAAATATGATAATTAATAGTTTAAATATGACTTATTATTACAAAGTATGTTAAAATAACTATTTTAATTAGGTATATATTTTAAAGAACTAAAAGTTAAGTATAGAGTGGAGAAACTTGCTTTTTCGGTTTATTGACTGTCTATAAATTATACTCTGTTAATTGGTTCACATAAACATTGGTAACGAGAAGTTCATTAACATGTTGAAACTCTAAAAGCATTATATTTATATATATATATATATATAGGTATGAAATTTTATTATAATAATGAATCATTGAACCCTTTGATAATTAATACCTCAGAATGTCACTAAAGGTCATTTTTTTTGTTTCCTAAATATAGAGCAGCTCTCCCTTAAAGAATTTTTGTTGTGACGGATGTAATTACCTAACCTGCAATCTGTGTAAATGCACATTTATCTGCCAAATAGTTTTGGAGTATTAAAATTAATTTTAATTGTGCTCTCTTAGAAATTATACATTACTTACTTACTTACTTACTTACTTACTCACTGGCACTATCGAAACCGTAGGTTCATGGCTGCGCGGACATAAGCTCTCCATACATCCCTATCCTGAGCCAATACTTTCCAATCATTCCCTGTATAATCTACTTCCCTCAAATCATAGTTAATGTTATTCTCCCATCTCATTCTTGGCCTACCAACTGGGCGTTTTCCCTCTGGCTTTCCTACAAGAAATTACATAATACAAAACTTTAAATTATATTATATTACGAGTAAGTTAACTTCTGGTAAAGAGTTGAGTATTTCTTACTCTGTGATCCTCTCTTGCTGACAGTTCCCTCTCATATTCTGCTCTTGCCACCTTGGAGAAAGTCTGATCCAACGCATGTTCTTCTTTAGCCAATTGATTCAAGAATTTCTCACGTGTATGTATTTGTTCTTTTAGGTCTCTGTATACTTCTTCCTTCTTCATCAGCTTCCTTTCAAATTCTGTACAAAAACAAAAAATGAATATAAAGAAATGCATAGAAAAATCTAATCTCTCTTAAAAATCATGAGTAATTATTTCATTTCAAATTGTTCTAGTCGGGTTTTAGCCTATTTGGGTATCTCTGTACCCAAGTATATCACCAGGATGTGGCAACACGATGTCCAAACAACTTTAAATTTTCCTAATATTTGAAGGAAATGGCACAATGAGGTTTAATTAATTAATAGAGAGAAGTTTCATGACTGACCTCGAGTCTGTAGATTTCTTGAAGGTTGCTTTCGATATATTATGTATTAAGGTAGAATATACATCATAGTGAGAATTCCTAAAATAAGTAGTGATATTATGTATTGTTTTCAAATCATCAAATTGTTCAATTGATGGTTGGTGATCCTGTATGTTGATTACTGCTCCCTCTGTTGACTGACTGCTGAACCTCCAAATCAAAAATCTTTCTCTGGGAGTTTCAAAATTCATTATTTCCTTTTAATTTATGTGGATGGATGTGATTTTTTTTAAATTGTGAGTTCCTTACATTTATCTAACCGTTTTCAGTAATTCGGCCTTTGTTTTGATTTTATGTTCTGATCATGTATGTTAGCTTTTTCAGATTTTTCTGTTTCCCTATTGTTAATATTTCTAAAGTGTTATTTCATTCTTATATTCAATTTCCTTATTGATTTACTGTGTATTTTTTTTCACAATTTTTGCAACCAATTTGATAAATCCCTGATTTCCATGAATGAATGAATCACTTCTTATCTTATCTCGTATTTTATGAGGTTTATAAATTATGAGGTAAGATAAGAAACTACTCATTCATTCATTGATTTAAGAACCTCATAATGTTATTTCCCATATCTAACTATGAAATCCCTGATTTGTTGCCTTCATCAATGTATTAATTTTTGTTGGTATTAATTTACGTATTCAGGCTACAATCATTTTTCGATTCTAATTTAATCTTAAATATCCTTAAAAATGTGTTATACTTATCGTATCCCAATGATTTTATGTATTTTTTATTTTTAATAATTTCTTCATTTGTCTGAAGAGTACTTCCATTTATCAATTTTTGTTTTTTTGAATCTAGTAATTTCTTATTAATCACCTTTTTCTTCAAAATCATTCTCTTTTGCTTTTTTAATACATGTTATTTTTTCTCTGAATTAACACATTGGTGACGGAACACGGAGATCTCCGTGTTTAAATGGCCAGCGCTAGACGACCGGTCATGGAGATTTCCGTTTTTACGTTTTCTATTGCTTCCCTGCCTCTTCGCTTTTGAATGAGGCATTCAATTTTATTTCTTCTCATTGTGAAATAAATTTTAGTTGTATTTGTACCCCTCTCTTCTCTTTTATGAAATTGCCAACTTTACAGAATTGTTTACAATTTTATGACAGACGGCTGGTGAAATATGGAATTTTAGTGCGGATAGTTAGGCGATTACGGGATACGAATGTAACCTGTAAATATATTTTGCAGAGCGGAAAAATTAAAAGAAACTCTATTTTGCGTTCTGGAGCCGAATTTATATCTGTGGCATCATGTCCACCAGGATAATTATTATAATAGTGTGGCTATAGCTGAAAATTTGCTCGAAAGAAAGACGAGAGCTTCTGAAGCAATAAAGATTAACAGAGGGTTTCCGAAATCATTTGTGGAAGCAGGTAATAAACTCAAACCAGGAGAAAGTGTTTTTGTAATAACGGAGACCTTTTGCTACAAACATGGAAAGATAAAAGAGACGTAAGAATGGTTAGCACATTGCATCAGACAACACGAGAGTGGGAGGAGTAAAGTTGTAAAATGCCCTATTGAATACTTCAATATAACAAGTAAGTGAAGGGTGTAGACAGGGCTGACCAATACCTATCATATTACTCCATCCTTAGAAAAATAGTGAAATGGTGCTAGAAAGTTGTATTGTGGCTTCTGAATTGTACACTCTTTAACGCTTTCAGGGTCTATAAATTTCAAAATCCTAACAGCAAAATGTCAAACAGAAGATTTTTGCTTGAAACAGCCTCTTGTTTAACAGTCGTGAAATTAAGAACAGATGACAGGGAAGACGAGGAAAGACAGAGAGAAAAGAAACTACTTCTGGGAGACTACCTCACGACCCACCAGGGAGGCTAAGACATTAAGAAAAATAAATTAACCCCAACTGTGATTGGAAATAAAAAAGTACCCTCAAAACTTTGCCGCGATTTTAGTGAACACAAGAAAAGAAACTTGCTACGTATGCTCTTTTGCACTTTGCCTTTACATAAAGGGAAATGTTTCAAACCCTCAATATCTACTAGAAAATCTGGTGAGAACACTAATAAAGATTTACTTATGCATTATTCTTATTGATTGTAAACATATTGATGTAAAAGCCACACTGTGCTAGCGCGGTTTAAAATTTAAAAGTTCACCCTACTGACAGAAATGTCCGGTCCAGCAGCGGTGGGTGCAACGCAGAGCTGTCGGTCACCAATGTGTTAAAATAATCTCCGTTCATGGGGACATTCTCAAATCTGTATGTTAAAATATTAGGGACTGCCAGTTAATGGTCAGTGTGTTGAAACCTGTCGCTTTAATATAGTTATCAGTGTGTGTTACTTTCCTATTAATTCCAAATTCTATTTATCCTTTTTCTTCATTTCTGATCAATTTTAGGTCCGAAAATGGTATCTGCTGTTTATTTCCAACTTCCATAGTAAACTTAATTTTCTCTTATGAATATTCAAAAGTTTTAGAGCATCTTCCAAATGTTTGTATTTCTAAGCCAAAATTTAGACATGAAATGGTGTGCTTTCACTATCTGACATTCAATGTCTTCCATGAACATATTTGCCAAAAATGGGGATAATGGATTTCTCATTGCAAGTCCCATTCTTTTTCTGTAGAATTTCCTCTATTAGTGAAGAACATTTCATCGATGTACAATTAGGTTAATTTCAGATATTCATATGTGCGCTCATCGCCTATCTTGTTTTTCATTAGCCACTTGTCGAAAGTGCCTATTATTTTATCTTTTGGAATCTTTGTAAAGAATGAGGTGACATAAACAAGACCAAACTTTCCGAAGATACAATTTATTCTTCTTCTTCTTCCTTCCTTCCTTCCAAGTGTTACGATCCTATAGAAAATTTTCCCTCCAGCGTTTCATAGAACGGCCCAGAGATCTTTTTCCTCTTGGTATATAATTATAAACAGCTTTGGGGATCCGATTTGAACTCATTCTTACATGATGGTGTTTCCAATTTAGTTGGTACTGTTTAATATATTCCAAAATTGGCGTAGTCTTCAATTCTTTAAGATATCGGTGTTCCATTTCCGATCCTATCTGGTGTAACCCGCTATTCTGCGCATGAATCTCATTTCACAAGCCAGTATTCTGCATTCTTGTTGTCTTTTTAGTATCCATGCTTCACTACCACAGGTCAACACTGGTCTGGCTAAAATGTTTTATAAATGTAATCAGGTGTTTTTTGTACAAGGGATGGTTTCATAACTTGATTAAACATTCCCAAACTGGTATTACAATTAGTAATTTTTTGAGGTCTTATACAATTTCTACATTTTCTAATTTTGTATTCAATTGGAAATAATTTTCAACAGCCAAATTTTTAAAATTGTCGTATTCTTTGAATTAATTATTTAGCCATTTTGATATCTGGCAAGTAGGAGAATTGATATTATTGATAATTGGCCTCAGTTTCTTTCCATCTTATTCAACAATTCAACCGTTAGCAGGAATTGATAATGATACATAACGTATTGAAATTGGTCATCAAGAAATCTACAAATATAAGGTTAGTCGTGAAAATTCTAACTCTCTAATAATTAACTTAGAATTTATTCATAAAAGCAGAAACCAAAGAAATTCATCCTATGTTTCCTATTATTTTATAATAAAACCAATTTTGTTTTACCTGAGGGAGTTAAAGTCCTAACATTCCATATTCCTAGGAACTTGACCCTGTGTTTGGCCTTTGGTATGGGTTCCCTGAATTAGTCCCCGCCCGGAGAACCGAATGGGGGACTATTTGACCTACGAAAAATGTTACCCAAGTGGAACCCATGTCCACATTTCTTGATGGTTGTATTTTTACGGTGAAAGATCGTCACTCTTTTGACCAAGGTACTTCTTCGTTTGGCTTATCACCTTCTACCAGTAACCCTATCGGCAGCAACTCTACCGCCGACATAGCTCCCAGGATCAATTAAGCACGCAAGCCATTCCTCCACGATAAGGTAAAGATACAATGTTCTACCTGTTATATTATGTTGATGCGAAACATGGATTCTTACTTTATGGGAGGAAAGGAGTATTTGAGAATAAAGTTCTTAGGAAAATGTTTGGACTAAAGAGAGATAAACAGACAGGTGAATGGAGAAGACTACTTAACAGTGAACTACGTGGCTTTTATATGAAGCCAGATATAATAAGAACAGTTAAGTCTCGTAGACTGCGATGGGCAGGACATGTGGCACGTATGGGGAATGAAATACAAGCGTGGAAGCTTCTTGTAGGAAAACCAGAGTGTAAACGCCCAGTTGGTATCCCAAGCATAAAGTGGGAGAATAACATTAACTATGATTTGAGGGACGTAGATTATACAGGGAATGATTGGAAAAATTAGCTCAGGACAGGGGTGTATGGAGAGCTTATATCCGCGCGGCCATGAACCTACGTGTTCGATAGTGCCAATGAGTTAGTTAGAGGGAGTTAAAACTTTCAAAGTTTGTCTACTATTTAGCCAGGTTACATACATTTACAATAATTATAATAAGTCTTATAACTAGATTACATTAAACTTAAATTATGACATAGTATGTTTATAATACAGACATACTGTGTACAATATATGTTGATATACTTTAAATGTAAAGAATAGAGTATTAAGAGTGCAGGATAGAAAAATTTAATGAAAATAAGACTACTAATGACATTAATTAAGTTTTATGATTAACATATGAGTGATTCTCACAAAAACTTGACAAATCGTAAAGTACAAAAATAAAAATTTAATTTTCACTTAAATATTAAAAAAAAAAGTGAGTTGGACAACTAATGACTCTGTTAAATATTTTATTGTGGGCAACGAACTTCTATTGAGTTACGGTGGTAAACAATAACAATAATTATAGGAAATCCAAGTCAATGATGAATATTTTAGGACATTGATGTTTTTCCTTTACATATTAAATTAATGAAATATATTGTTTTTATTATGTACTACAATTGAAATTAATTTTTAACAATGATGAATGAAATAAATAAAAACTTTTGGTGGTATATAACTTCAAGAACTGTTCAGTTACTGTGGACAGATTTTGGACATATTATAACGAGTGTGCTTGGTGTTCACATAGTTCTGATTCTGGTATTTTTCTCTTATCACTAAAACAATATGACAGAAAAGTCCTGTTTTTTGGCCATTTGAAAGTTTTGCATCAATTGCTTCTCTGCAAGGTTGTAATACTTTTTTTTCTTGAGTTCTTAATGGTAAAGAAGGTTTATAATGACACATAACTCACTAACTAACTCACTTGCTCTATCGAACCCGTAGTTTCATAACGCACGGACATAAGTTCTCGATATGTTCCTATCCCGAGCTAATATTTTCCAATCATATTCTGTATAATCTACTTCCCTCAAACAATGTTATTCCTCCACCTCATTCTTGGCCTGCCATCTGGGCATTTTCCCTCTGAATATCTTAAATGAAGCTTTCATGCACCTCTTTCATTCCCTATTTGTGCCGCATGTCCTGCCCATCCCAGTCTATAAGACTTAAATGTTCTTATTATATCTGGCTTCCTATAACGATCGTGTACTGTTGTGAAGTCATCTCTATTCGTCTGTCTGTTGTTCTCTCTTTGGTCAAAAAATATTCCGATGAAATTTATTCTCAACTATTCGCAAACTTTTCTGCTCCTCTAAAGTAAGCGTCCATGTTTCACATCCATATAATATAACTGGGAGAATAACATTTTTATACATCTTCAGTTTTACATTTTTGGAGAGTAGTTGGGACGACAAGAGTACCTGTAATACATAATAGCATGCATATGTTCAATTTTTTTGTGCATCTCATTCCTATTTGTAATTATTGTTCTTAGATATTTGAATACTGATAAAGACACATGGCTTTTTTCCATCCAAAAATCAACTTTAGAAAATTTCCAGGTATTCAATTATGCAGCAGATTTATACAAAAACGTCATAGGTAGGATACAAAGTCCGCCAACTGTATAAACTAAGCGAATTCCTCAGCAGGTCCCAATTATAATCCGATATTGCTGGTTTGTTGAATATATCTTTATTTTGTTAATCCTTAAATTGAATAAAATCAGTGTATTTTGCCAGCTTATTTCAATGTGTCTGTTGCAGTGAAAATAAACCATAAGTAATCGTAAGCATACTCTTGATACTCTTGTATAATTTGAGAAAATTTAAGTAATTTCACTGATTCAATTTTCCATCGGTTTATTAAAGGTGTTCTAACAAATTAAACTGAGGTGTCTTATAGGACGCATTACCAATATGAAAGTACAAAATACTAGCTAATATCCGACGTGCGCTGCTACTCCTAAATAAATATTAATGTGTTTTACCACCAGCCGTGCGATGTTATACACTACTTTTTTGTAGAGTTTTTTAGATGTTCAATTCTGTGTACATCAATTTGTGTATTTGTTATGGTTTAGGCAGCGTAAGACATTTATGCGTCAAAACAGGGACTTTATTTCACGTTTTTCACTACAAAGCGTGATCTTAAGGGGTGAAGTGGTTGAGTATTACAACTCTCTTTAGCCTATGTTCATTCCCGGAATCTCCTGAACATTTTTTCAAAGAGCAGCATCTCAATCGGATGAACGGTATGGCAGAGCACGCGTCACCGGGAATCTACTTATCCCGATCCTCTAGGTATAACAAAAAAAGCACAAAGCGCGACAGGCCTAGAAGGCTTTTGGCAGACCAGCCGGCTGTTGGTCTCACATCCATGTGTTAATCACAGAGGTAGACGATCATCCAGCCAGTGTAGGGTGACATGTGGTCAGCATGTTGGATCCTCCAGCCGTCATAGCCGGTATTCTCAATCTGGAGTCGCTACTTATTGTAGCTACCCAAATGCCTCACGATGGCGGGTGGGCACCGCACAGTGGGCCAGATACGAAATCTAGCTGGAAGAAAATATTTTACTAACTCTCGCCAATTCATCTTTCTTTACTCTAAAATTATTGCCAGATGAATGTTCGTTTATCTGCAAAGGAGGGTAGAATTATAAAATGTATATACACAACATAAACATCGGAATTTGTCGATAGTTAAGAACTAATCTGGTCCGCATCCCAGTTGTGTAACGAGCTGTAGAAATAAATACGTTTTGCACTTAAGTTCAGTGAGTTATTCTTCTTATTCCATATGGATACTTTACCTCAAGGTTTGTACTTGTCATTGATATATTTAACATGTTTCTATAGAACCAGATATTGTGTTAAGTACAAGTGGAATCATACCTTCGAAACACTAAAAAATTTACACAATCGTTTTACTTTCAATTGAGCTACGAAAAAAATACAGTTCTGAACAGTAGTACAAATTTTAGTTAGACTGTAGAGTGATTTATGGACTTCTATTCCCGCACAATAACATGTGTTCAAATTATTGCGTTTTCTGTAATTAGCCTTTTTATTAGAGGAGGCGGCCGGCAGCTGTGGCCTATCTTCGCTCGCAGAGAAAATTGATCGATAGAGGCAATAAGTGATCCTTTATTAATAAATTACAGTTAGGGGATGTTCGGAGAATGTTTTTAATAAATTAAAAACTTTTTTAAAAGCGATTTTCTTAAACACAGGAAGTTGTGCGAGAAAAAAAATTAGATTTCTACTGAAATATTCTGATTGGCTAAAAGTAAATGTTAACTTTCCCGTTATTAAGAATTTAGAACACAGATAGTCGTTGGAAAATCCTGTTCCAGCTGCTTATGGAATTCTAATACCCAAAATATCTTTCGAAGAGGCTGGAATAAAAAAAGTAATTTGTGCTGAAATGTCAGTTTTTAGAAAGTAAGCATAACAAATTTGCTTCCCTAGAAGCATTATTGGGTGGATAAAATATCACAACCTCTCTTTTTGATACCTAGTCTCATGATAATATATCGACATACTGATATGTTTTGTCAAAAAAGACATAGAAGATAGGTAAGTTGAGCGGGGTGATTTGTAATGTTTATTATTATTTTGAAGCTGTTTTTGTAGTTTTTTCAGTAATTTCTTTAAAACATCAGCAATTTCCCGTTTACCATATGACCAAAGTGATATTTCTGTTGCAAGATCAAGTTCATCCCGAGAGAATTACTGTTTAAGTGAACGTTTCTTTTATTCCAGCCTCTTCGAAAGTTATTTTGGGTCTTCCAATTCCATAAGGAGATGGAACAGAATTTTCCAAGGACTGTCATTGTTCTAAATTAATTCTTAATATCGGGAAAGTTAACATCCACTCCTAGCCAATCAGAATATTTAATTAGATTTTTTTCACGCGCACAACTTCGTACGTTTGAGAAAATCGCTTTTAAAAAATATTGATTTCTAATATCGTTTAAAACATTCTGCTAACATTCCTACCCCTAATTTGTCTACTAAATGATAACGTATTGCCTCTATCTAATATTTTTACCCATATTAAATCAAACAATTATTCTCTGCGCTCAACGGTAGGCATCAATCGCTGGCTACCTCCTCTAATGAGAAAGCTAATTTTAAAAAACAATAAATTCGCACACATGTTATTGTGCAGGAATTATAGTCCATATATCACTCTATTTATAACTAAAATTTGTACTACTGTTCAGAACTGTTCTCTTTGTAGCTCAATTTAAAATAAGATGATTGTGTTTTTTTTTTTTTTTTTGCATGAAAGGTATGATTCCACATGTATTTAACATAATATTTGGTTATATAGAAAAACATATAATATATAAATAAAATTACAAACCTTGAGGTGAAGTATATATATATATAGAATAAGAAGAATAGCTCTCTGAAGTTGAACACACAACGCTAATAACAAACTGTGATAAAGGATATAGACCAGATGAGTTATTAACCATAGGCAACTTCCGATGTATATATTGTCTTCATAAACATTAGTTTTGTACCCTCTTTTGCAGATAAGAACTGTCATATAACAATTATATTAGAAAGAAAAAAAAATATAAATTGATGAGAGTTAGTCAAATTAGTATTTTTTATTTATTTATTTATTTTTTATTTATTTATTTAGCCTGGTGGAGTTAAGGCCACGTGGCCTTCTCTTCCACTCACCAGAACAAGCATATGTTACATATGAATACAAAAAAAATACAATAATAGTCATATAAAACAGGACAAACATATGTTACACATGAATACAAAAAAAATTACAATAGTAGTCATATTAGACAGGACAAACATGTTACATATGAAAAAAAGTTACAATAATAGTTATTGAACAATTCATTATCTGTCATATTGAATAATAATGAAATTAATGTCTAATAATAGAATGAAACTAAATACAATTAAAATTAAATTAATGATACAATGAATAAAAAAGGAATAACAGCTCGAATCTACTATGCATAAAAAGGAAGAGAAAAAAAAAACACTACAATGAATTAATCTACGCTTTTTATACAAGGCATTAGGTAAATATATTAACAAATCCTAAGTCTATTTTTATTAAATAATGCAAAAACGCATTATTAATTCTTAAAAAGTAGTATTAGTGAGTTGTTTCTGTTAGTGATTTTATTTTCAATTTATTTCTGAAAGATGGTAAAGTTTGGCAGTCTCTGACATAGGGTGGAAGTGAATTCCATGTTCTAGCAAGAGAAACTGTAAAAGATTTCGAATAATAGGTAGTATGATGAGGAGGGATATAAAGGACACTGTGCTCAAGGGATCGGGTATCTAAGTTATGTGTATCAGAGAGTTTAGTGAAGCGGGTGTGATAAATAATAAGGTAAAGATGTGTGTAATATGTTTATAGAGTAGGCATAGGGAATGGATGGTTCTACGATCTTGAAGACGAAGCCATGACAATTGTTCCAGGGATGGTGTAACGTGATCAAATCTACGTATACCACAAATAAAACGTATGCAAGAATTGTGAACACGTTGAGTCTTTGGGTAAGAACAGTATTTAGGTCAGTAAAAAGAGTATCACAATAATCAAAATGGGGCATTGCGAGTGTTTCTACTAGCATTTTTCTTAGAGAAAACGGTAAACAATTTCTTATACGATTTAATGAGTGTATTATTGAGAAGATAGTTTTGCAAATGTTATTTATTTGTTTATTCCAAATTAAATGTTTATCCATAAACACTCCTAGATTTTTTACTGTCTCACTATAAGGGATCTGAACCCCATTAAGTGACACATGTAATACTGCATTTGTGTTAATTGAGGATAATAGTCTCTGATGGCCCATAATGATTGCTTGTGTCTTTCTAGGATTTAATTCAAGTCCATATTTCTCTGTCCACGCCGTTAGCGAGTCAAGGTCCTCGTTAATTTTGGTTACCGCGTCATTTAAAGAATATTTGTCTGAGTGAAGGTAGATCTGCATGTCGTCCGCAAATAAATGATGTTTGCAATGTTTTAGGGAGTCAGATATGTCGTTTATATAGATTGAAAAAAGCAATGGGCCGAGCACCGAGCCCTGTGGAACTCCAGCTTTACGGTAGGTCCAAGAAGAGCGTAATGTAGAATTTCCTACAACATATTGCTGGCGCTCACGAAGGTAGGAGTTGAACCATTGCGTGACACTGTCAGAAAGTGAGAGGTTTTTTAGTTTAAGCAACAATAAGTCCAAGTCTACCGTGTCAAATGCTTTACTAAAGTCAAGTAGTGTAAGAATAGTAAGTTTTCGATTATCAGATGCTTCGCGTATGTCTTCACATATATTTAGTAGAGCAGTATTTGTATTGTGTCCTGTCCTAAAGCCTGATTGGTATTGATCTAAAAGGTCGTGTTCAGTTAGGTAGTCAGTCAGTTGTTTGTGGACTAATCGTTCCAAAGCTTTTGAAAGGGTAGGTAAAATACTAATGGGTCGAAAATCGTTAGGAGTTAAGGGAGTTTTTACTTTCGGGAGTGGGCGTACAATTGCTTGCTTCCATAATGTGGGATATATAGAGGTTTGTAGTGAGGAGTTGAAAACATGAGTTATGGTAGGTAGTATAACGTCGATTATTTTGTTAAGTAGAGTGATATTTATACGGTCAGTACCTTCTGCTTTTGTTTTTATTCGTTTGAGAGCTTTCTTTATGTCATTTTCTGTAAGATATGAAAAATGGAAATGTTCTCTGTCTGGTGGATTTGTCAATAGTAGTTCACTTGTTGTATGTGTTTTGTCTTTAGGAGTAAAGAATGTGCTTGTAAAATGGTTATTAAGTGTGTTCAGAGAAACAGGTAGTTTTTCTACCTGTGTGTCTTTCCTTCCTACACCCATTTTATTCAGATTTTTCCAAATATCTGGGTTATTGTTATTAGGTTCAGTAAGGCTGTATAGATGTCTAAGTTTGGCGTTTCTGATAGTTTGTGTAGTCTTGTTTCGTAACCGTTTATAGTGATTAAGATTTATATCAGTTTTGTCGACTCTATATTTCCGATATGCTGCGTCTCTTTCAGTCATCAAGTCACGAATGTTAGCAGACATCCAGGGAGCAGGGTGTCGTTTCACTAGTTTAGTTTTCAGTGGAGCGTGTCTGTCATATAGTTGTAATATAAGGTTATTTAATGCCTCAACTTTTTCGTCAACAGAATGCAACGTCCATATAGTATGCCAGGGTAATTTTATAGCGTCTTCAAGTAGAGCTGCATTGTTTATATGTTTTAGGTCTCTATATGTGATAGTCTTACGAGCTAGTTTAGGGCACTGCAGTGAATATGCTAAGAATATAATATCATGTGCTGATATTCCGGGAGCTGACAGTTGCCCGTGGGTTAGTACTCTGTCTGGATTATTAGTAGCAATTAAGTCAAGTAAAGTCTCAGAATGATTGGTGTGATGTGTAGGCTGTAAGGGAAGGATAGTCATATCACAAACTTGGAACGCGGACATAAGCTGTTGTGTATGTCTGTTGTCAGTGTCTAGTATATTTATATTAAAGTCACCCATGACGATAACGTGTTCATATTGTATACGTGCGTTTTGTAGAGCGGATTCTATTTCTGCTATTTTTTTCATTTTAGGGGGTTGGTACACTACACAAAGAAGGCATTTTTTGAAGCTTGCGTATATTTCTATAAACATAATTTCAGGAGATGTCTCGTTATTAGAAAAGTATACAGACTTAGGGCAAAGGTCTGTCCTAACGAAGACACCAACACCGCCCCCTCGACTATGTACACGATCATGTCTAAGAAAAGTATAACCATCCATGTCAATTAAACTAGAATTAATGGAGGGAGTGAGCCATGTTTCTGATACGAGAATAGCATGAATATTGGAAGAAGAAAAAATCATACTAATTTCGTCTGTATGTGCAGTTAAGCTTTGTGCGTTCAAGTGAACCACATGTAGGGAAGACGGGAAGGGGGAGAATGCTGTTTCTAGAACCTGTCTTGCATTATTGTTGTTTGGAAGGGGTTTGAGAAGGGTAGTGTCCTCTAACCTGTCAGAGACCGCCAAATGAATAGCATTATTTGGATGGAAAATTTTAAAAATATTTTAACTAGAATTATAAGAAAAGAACAAGTCACTAATATCTTATTCAAATATTAAATTAATAAATAAAGTAAAATTTCTAAATATAATACTAATAATTAATGTGAAATTTCTAAATATAATTTAAATAATTTATATAAAAGTGCTAAATTGGGGATATGGTATCACTGGGCGTGTTTGCACTAGGTAGATTTACATATCAGAGGCCCGGGTGATGATGCGTTTGGTATCTCCATTTTTCACATGTATTGCGCCATCAATTGTCCACACATTTGTGACGCCAAATTTTGTGATGCAGTCCTTTAACAATTTATATCTAATTTGGGTGAGATCTTCTCTTACTGTGATCCCACTGCCTTTCAATTGTTTTTTATTTTGGAAGACCTCCCTTCTCTTTCTATAACTGATGAACTTAACAATAACAGGCCGTGGTCGATCCGACTTTTTCCCAACCCTGTGACTCCTGTCGATATCACAGGTTTCTAATTTAACTCCAATTTTGGAGGCCACGTCGATTGCTATATTGTCCGTATCTTCACCATCCTGTTCAGGTATACCGAAAATACGTAGACACTGTCGACGTTGGTATTGCTCTAGCGAGTCGGTTTTCTCACTTAACTGTTGTTCCAGTTTTAATATTTTGTTGTCCCTCTCCTGAAGCGAGAGTTCCAACTGCCTAATAATTTCCGTATTACGGTCTATAGTTACCTTTAGCTCCGATACAATAGCCTCACGCACGGAGTCCTTCAACAGCTGCAACATGGCTGGATCCCGCAAACATTCTTGGACCACACGCTTAGTTATTTCTTCTTTGCTTTCTTCACAATTTCTTGTTTTACGTGGAGCCATTATGCGTAAAATTAAGCTACAAACAAAATAAATTCGCAATATCGATATTACGTTTATAAAAACAAACTAACACCTGCTGAAAATTGTGCAAAAACACGAGCAACCAGTTTCACTCTTATTCACAATCCGCCATGTTTTCCAGCTGGATTTCATTTCTGGTCCACTGTGCACCGTTCCCATATTGGCCGAAATTCCATGGGAAAAATAACTTCCCCCATGGAGACTCGAACCAGCGTAGGTCCCGTAGTTCTGCGCCTAGAGTTCTTTCTTGTCTTAACCACTCGGCTACGGCGCGGGGCTCTTAGTATCAATGAAAGATAAAAATGGTGGTTGTGAATTATCCGTAAGAATTTTGTACGAATTTGAAAGTAATGAGATGTCCCTATAGTTGTTGCAATTAGTTTTATCTCCTTTCTTATAAATTGGTACGATAATAAATTCTTTCCATTCATCTAGAAAAGCTTATTTTTCCCAAATCATATTAAGCAAGCGGCGTATCTTGTCCATCAATTTTTCTCCCCCTGATTTTATCAGTTCTGCTAGGATCTCATCTTCTATTTTTCCATTTCCATCTAAACTTCAAATGCATTTGGTTCTGTGACTAGAAATTCTGCTGTCTATAAATTATCCTCTTTAATATCCTGTTCTGTATGTACACTTAATTGCTGACTAAAGTAATTTTCCCATCTATTTAATATACTCCTGGAATCTGCAATCATATCACTTACACCATAGAATCTTATATATAAAAATTATTGTTTGTTTGTATGTATGTTTGTTTGTTTGTTTGTTTGTTTGTTTGTTTGTTCGTACTTTATGCGTGGCCATACCGTTGATCTCATTGAATGGGTTTTTTTTTGCAAAATGTTCAAGAGATTCCCGGGATGCACATAGACTATAAGAGAGTTGTGATACTCAACTCCTACACCCATAAAAATCGCCCTTTGTAGTGTAAAACGTGAAAAACGTAGCTCTTTGGACTATTAAATAGCTTACGCTGCCTAAACAGTACGAAATACACAAAATGAATGTATACAGGATTGAATATTTCAAAAAGCTCTACAAAAAGGCCCGCGACAACATAAGTTTATCTCTTAAGGATAACTCACAATAACCATTTTTGTCTTTTATTGATACCACGAGAATAATACCCATTCGGGTGAATCTTTCATCTTTATTATTGATACCTTGAGTCCCGCGCCATAGCCGAGTGGTAGCAAGAAATCTTGGAGCACAACTACGGGACATTAGCTGGTTCGAGTCTCCATGGGGGAAAATTTCTTTCTAATGGAATTTCGGCCAGTATGGGACCGAAGTAAGACTTCTAATGATGTTTTTATTATTGACTTAACATTTCTCAATGAAAAAAAAAGTAAAGTAATCCCACAACAGGCCTCGGGAGGCCCTTGGGGCAGTAGGAGGTTAAGGCTCCCACTTTTTCTAGACAATCGGCACTTGATGTCAGCCGGGTTGTCAGCCCTGCGTGACGGCCGCCTTTACCCCAGAACAAGCGTCTGGTACTCATTTCCGTTAGAGGCTGAGTCCACCCCAGGACCATAGTGCCGCCAGAAGGTTTTGGTCAGTTTAAAAATCCTGACCCCACCGGGACTTGAACCCTCGACCTTCCGATTTGTAGCGCAGTGCCTTAACCACAACGCTACGGCGTGCCCCTTTTCTCAATGAAAGATAAATTATATTTGAAGAGAAAAATTTTCGCCTAGACCGGGACTCGAACCCGGGACCCTTGGCTTTCCGGGCAAAGTGCTCTACCAACTGAGCTACCGAGGCGAGTTACGATCTAGACGCAAATATTTCTCTTATATACTCTTACTAGCTTTATAAAGTAATGTTAAATTCCCAATAAATGTCTTCTTAACTAAGAAGCCGCCATTTGCAAAGATAGAAACAATGGTTTCAAAAGCATTTGGTGATAGGGAATTACAACGTATATAAGAGAAAAATTTGCGTCTAGATCGTAACTCGCCTCGGTAGCTCAGTTGGTAGAGCACTTGGCCCGGAAAGCCAAGGGTCCCGGGTTCGAGTCCCGGTCTAGGCGAAAATGTTTCTCTTCAAATATAACTCAGTACTTAGTTTGTCCTCCGTGAGCCTGAATGATCGCTTCGCAGAAGCCTTCTTACAGAAACTTGTGGATTCTCTCCCATTCGTCGGTAAGTGCATGTCAAAGTTCTTCAAGGTTCTCAGGTACAGCAGGAAACTTATGAACAAATTTTTACAACTTATCCCACATATGTTCCATCGGATTAAGGGCAGGACTGTATGCAGGCCAGTTCGTCACCCGAATTTGGCATTCTTACAGGACACCTCTGATAGCCTGTGCTGTATGACATCTAGCATTATCTTGCATTAGAAGAAAATTAGCGTCCATACTGTAAGCAAAGGGTACAACATGTTGGAGGATGTCATTAATGTAAATATCAGCATTTAGTGCTGTGAGACAACGACAAGCTCTGTCCGAGACTCAATAGTAATCCCAGCCCAAACCATAACCGAACCACCTCCAAATCTGTCACGTTCAATAATTGTGGCTGGATCAAAACGTTCACCAGGACATCTCCATACACGTGTACGAGAACCTGGTAGACGAAATCTTGATTCGTCCGTGATTAAAACACCCTCCTTTCGCGGAGCTGCCAGTTGACATGATTCTGAGCAAATCGCAGCCGGCTTCTTTGTGCTGATGTGTTAAACGAGGGGCTCTAAATGGGATTCTAGACCTCAACCTTGCATTTCTCAGCCTATTTCTTACAGTCTGATCCTAAATTACCGTCCCAATTGCTGTGCGTAAATTATTTTGTAGATCAGTGGCTGTAGATTTTCTTCTGTGCAAAGCATATCTATCCCGTACGTCTGTAGTCTTCTTCTTATGACCTTTCCCGGGTCTCCTCTTGTATCCATGTGTCTCTCTATATCGCCTCCACAGCCTATGGATGACGGAAGGGCTGACATCAAAAATCCTAGAGGCACGGCGAATGGAACGACCATCTGCAATCAATGCAACTGCTCGTGCAACTGTTGTTTCATTCAGATGTCTTATTGCTCTGTATTAGCTTCAGAGAACACAAAAATAACAATTCCTACCACAGTTTATTCTTCAAACCTGTTTAAAAAAATAAATCAATACGAACACACTTTGGATTAACGAGATTCCCTCTGTCCCTACCTTTCATCTATAACGAACCAGCGACTTCAGCAACTCTTGGAACTTCACTGACATATTTAGTGAAAAATTAATAAAACCCAGAAGATCTTCAATCTGATTGTAAACAATACTTGAACTCAAAACATCTGACTCTCAAAAATTGAATTGTTACAACATTTAATTTGTGGCTTTGGTTTAAACATGTGTTCCTCTAATTTTTTGAGTAGTATATATATATTATATATATATATATATATATATATATATATATATTTACCCTTCCATAGCAATTCTGCCCGAGGGCAGGTTTTTCACTGCAATCATAGCATTTTCATGTTATGTTTTGCAGCTTACTAGGAAACTGTAGGTGTGGTAGCTTCCCGTTGCTTTCCACGCCGGTGAAGGATGACGATGAAAATTATAAGGAAAATGATGATGGCCGGATGATTTTTGGGGGCTGTTGGGCCCTATGCTTTCTGACATTTGTCTTGAAGGTGAGGAAAGGCCCCGAAAAAAACCCTCACCCATGAGCCTGTCCCGACCGGGAATTGAACCTGAGCCCGCTGCGTGACAAGGCAGCACGCTACCTGGAGACCACAGCGGTGGAATATAAAGTAATAATTTTCTTCGATTTGCTTACTTGTTATAGTAGCCACTAGAGGGCAGCGAGACCGAGTTCCCGCTACATCTCATGGTAGAGAATGTAAAGGAAAAATAAATGTTTATACTAGAATGCCTGGATAGCATAACTGATAGCGCACTAACGTATAAAGTTAGAGGTTCTGGGTTCAAATCCGAGTTCAGACGTTTATTTTTTTCATGTCATGTTAGGCCTTCATTGTTAATGTCAAAATTTATTAATGACATCAAATATGTATAAGTATATAGTTCCCGCTACCCCTTATGTTAGAGAATATATAAAAGGAAAAATAAATATTTGTATTAGGATGCCTGGATAGCGTAACTCGTAGCGAACCAAAATAGATGTTAGAGGTCCTGGGTTCAAATCCCGGTTCAGGCGTTTATTTTTCATTTCATGTCATATTAGTCCTACATTACTAAATGTCAAAATGTAACTATAACATCGAAATAAAGAAGCCTCACTGCTATAAAGTAAACATTCTCTTTAATTTGCTTACTTGTTACATGGGGGGGGTTATTGTTGGGGTAAAGAGGTGAAGAGGTGTAGGTGTGATTTAGTGACACTAGGAATACTGAAGGAGTTCTCCATGTGTGAGAACTTAGGTTGCTCAGGTTGGTAATCGGTAGAGTTGAGGTTCTTATCTAGGGATTCCACGAGGACTTCGTCGGGCAGAATTAATGTGTAAAGAATATCTGGTAAAAGTAGTTTATTCTTATCTTTTATAAACTGCAAGTAATTGTATATATGAAGTGACTTTATTTAACTTTCAGAACGAAGTGTTTTTGAGAAGTGACTTTGTTTGATCGTACACGAGAAGTGACTTGATGTAATTTTATACGAGAAGTGACGAGGAGAAGCCTCTCTCGCCTATAGGTAAATTAGTTACTCCCACTACCTCGATCTCGTGGACCTAAGGTCAGTGCTTAGGCACATATAACGAAACATATAATTGGTTAATGCGCCCTGCTATTTTGATCCCGGGGGTGTTACAAATTTATCATTGGCGATTTACGCCTTCAGAGGTTGGACCTTTTTTCCCGTGCTGGCTTCACGTATAGTCGGGTCACAAACATTAGCTAGGCTTGGGTTTTTTTCTTAGGCTTGGGTTTTTTCCTAGGCTTCAGACGCTAGAAAATTCTCATATTCCTACACTTTTTGCTAACGTTGTTTGTGTCAGGGTAAAACCCCCGCTTGTACATTTAGCTAATGGGCTATGGTTATCACGATATATCAGTTAACTGGAGGCTTAGAAGATATTTCTACTCAATCTGTCGAGCAAAGGATTTTGTCATTACTAAGTTATTATCATGTGTCAGCCACTTCCGTCTTAACAAAAGAAAGGGTGACATTACATGAGTTGTCAGTACCCTCCTTAATAACTAGCAATTAAATAACATTGATGCTGACTTCTTTGGATCATTTTATATGACCTTTGCTCCTACATAATCAGGTTCCACTCGCTTCCCTGATCAATTTGAATATAAATATGACCTAAGTCCAGTAACTGCTTCATTCGATGATATTATAATTTTATCTGATTATTATTGCCGATAGGGATTTATTTAGATTTACACAGGAGGCTGTGTGAATGACTTGCCACATACAGTAGCCATGAGACGACAGTGAGACCGAGTTCCTGCTACCTCTCATGATAGAGGATATATATATTACATATAAAGGAAAAATAAGTGTTTTACTGGGATGTCTAGATAGTTTAACTCGTAGCGCATTAACGTGCCAAGTTAGAGATCCTGGGGTTCAAATCCCGATTCAGGCATTGATTTTTCTTTTCATGTCACACACACACACACACACACACACACATATATACATATATATATATATTTGTCATATCAATTTTCGGTGTATACTAGATAGGATTGGTAATGATCTGTAAAAATGTTGATGAGAACAACGTCAGTAGCTTCATTTCTTCGGAATTCACTAAAATGGGAATATCGATTAAATTGAGCGAAGAAAAAATCACGTAGAATAAACATTCTACATGCAAGCTAGTGGGATAACTTAACCTTTACCCATTCACAGCACACGGGCACATGGAACATTCATAAATATACAAGATTAAAGTGTTAAATAATATATTTATATGTTATAACTTATTTTTTCACATTTAGCAATGAAGGAATATATGACATTAAAATATATATGTAGTCAATATGCCCATTTCACCAATTAATGTTTTAAAATGGTCAACAAGTTTCTACAGCCAAGCTGTCATTCTCAAGACCAGATATTGACTGTCAATATCTGGTCTTGAGAATGACAGCTTGGCTGTAGAAACTTGTTGACCATTTTAAAACATTAATTGGTGAAATGGGCATATTGACTACATATATATTTTAATATTATATCACCAAGAAGATCACTTGTGTATTAAATAATATATGACATGAAAATAAAAATACATGCCTGAGTCGGGATTTGAACCCAAGTTTCTAAACTCTGTACTTTTAGCGCTCTAACCATCTGAGCTACTCAGGAATTCTTACATAAACCTTTATTTGTTCTTATATATAGAAACTCGAGTTCAAATCCGGACTATGGTATTTATTATTCTTTTCATGTCATTATATACCACAAGTCTACCGCTGTGAACTCGAGGTAGCGTGCTGCCTTCGATCCCCGATAGGGCCAGTTTTTCTAGGTGAGATTTTTATCGGGGTTTTTCCTCACCTGTAAGACAAATGTCAGGAATCCTTTAAGGCCCAAACGGTCCCCGAAATCATATGGCCATCATCACCATCATCATCATCATTCTCCGGTGTGTAAAGCAACGGGAAGCTACCACACCTACAATTTCCTAGTAAAGCTGCAAGCATAGCATGAAAATGATATGATTGCAGTGAAGGACCTGCTTTCGGGCAGAATTACTATGGATGGATGGGTATACCACGAAGCAGCCGAGATTAGATTTTTAAGAAATATAGCAGGATATACTCTGCTGGATGAGAAAAGAAATGAAAATATAAGAAAAAAATTAGATATTTTCAAACTTACATACCAAATAATTGAATATACAGCAACGCCTGGAAAGAACATATTGACAGAATGCCAGAAGAAAGATTTCCAAAATTATTGCTAAATTATAAACCGCGCGGAAGGAGAAATGGTCTGAACAATTTTAATAATTCTACTTTTCATTAAACCGAAACGAGCCAACAGGCTTAATCCCTGGATGATGATGATGATGATGATGATATATATATATATATATCATCATAGTATATTCACGAATTTAGGGCATTTATTGACCTGTTTCGGCCTCAAGAGAAACACCATCCAGAAATAAATATATATATTATAAGATAAGAAAAATAATGCCTGGACGGGATTTGAACACGGACCTCTGAGTTGATATCTGAGTGTGCTACCACTTACGCTACCAGGCTAACCCAGAACAAACATTTATTTCTCTTATATATACTCTCTATAATTACCTGATGTACCGGGAACTCAGTCTCCATAGCAAATTAAAGAGAATATTTTTACTTTATAGCAGTGACGCTTTTCTTATGTTATAATTAAATCTTTTTTGACATTGAGGAATGCAAACTTAATATAAGATAAAAATAAATGCCTGAACGGGATTTCAACCGGGATCTCTGAGTTGATATCTCAGTGCGCTACCACTTAAGCTACCAGGCGAATCCAGAACAAACATTTATTTATCTTATACATATTCTCTATTATTACCAGATGTAGCAGGAACTCGGTGTATATATATATATATATATATATATGATATGAAAAGAAAAATGAATGCTTGAGTCGGGATTTGAACCCGAGTCTCTAAACTCTGAACGTTTAGCGCTCTAACCAACTGAGCTACTCAAGAATTCCAACACAAACATACATTTTTCAAATCAACTGAGTTGGTGTTAACTTGATGAAAATCCAAACCACCTATTCCAATTTTATCATTGTTTCGATCCAAAATTTGAAATTTTACATATTTGTGATAAGAGTAAGAAGTTAGATCTTTTGGAGGCTGTAGAAATTAATAAATTTAAAAGTAGTAAAAAACTGTTAAATTCTCAACTTGATTTGAATGAATCCCCTTTGTTAAATTTAAAAAATTAAATAAATATTGTTGTATTGTTGCTTAGATCAGTTGGAACACAATTCATAATTTGTTAACATGCGTGAAGAAGGTACAGTGTACCGAAACAGCTGTTACTGAATTATATAATAAATATGAAAATCAAATAAAACTACGTTTTATTTTTATTCAATACATTTCTCTTATATATGTAGTATTTTCAATTCACACTGCTATAAAGTAAATATTCTCTTTAAAAATTGCTTAACTGTTATGTATGTCACTAGATGGTGTTGGAACGAATTCCCACTACCTCTCGTGTGAATTAAGAATACTACATATATAAGAAAAATGTATGTTTGTGTTGGAATTCTTCAGTAGCTCAGTTGGTTAGAGCGCTAAACGTACAGAGTTTAGAGACTCGGGTTCAAATCCCGACTCAAGCATTCATTTTTCTTTTCATATCATATTTGCCTTCATTGCCAAATGTCAAAAATATAGTTATAACATCTAACTCCCTCCATGGTATCTTTACCTTGTCGTGGTGGAGTGGCTTGCGTGCTTAAATGATCCTGAGAGCTATGCCGGCGGTAACATTGCTGCCGATAGGTTTACCCATGCCGGACTGGTCGACGGTTATAAGCCAGACGAAGAAAGTACCTTGGTCGAATGAGTGAAGATCTTTCACCGTAAAAATACAACCGTCAAGAAACGCGGACATGGGTTCAACTGGGGTAAAATTTTCCGGAGGTCAAATAGTCCCCCATTCGGTTCTCCGGGCGGGGTATACTTCAGGGAACCCATACCAAAGGCTCAAACATAGGGACATGTTCCTAGGAACATGGAATGTTAGGACTTTATACAATAGCGGGGCACTAGAGATATTAACGCGGGATTTAGATAAATCGCTCTTGGATATAGTCGCTTTACAGGAAGTTAGGTGGCCAGGAGAAAGTAGTCAGGAATCAGGAAGCTTTGCATTATACTACGGGGGTGCAGAAAGACCTGCATTTGGAACGGGTTTTTTAGTCAGAAGGAGGATCCTATCCGCTATCCGAGATATTAAGTTTGTTAGTGATAGGATATCATACATAATTCTTAAGGGTAAACGACATGATTTTATAATTGTAAATGTACATGCCCCCACAGAAGATAAAGATAACAAGATCAAACATGAGTTCTATGAAGAATTAGAATGCTTATTTGATAGCCTTTCACGATATCATATGAAAATTGTCTTGGGAGATTTAAATGCAAAAGTGGGGCGGGAAGATATATTCAAACCAACAATAGGCAAATTCAGTCTTCATGAAGATAGTAATGACAACGGGGTTAGATTAGTCACATTTGCCACATCGAAGAATCTCATTGTTAAGAGCACAACATTTCAGCATAAGGATATTCATAAATACACCTGGACGTCCCCAGATGGAGAAACTCGGAACCAGATAGCTCATGTATTAGTGGATAAACGCTGGCACAGCAGCATCATCGATGTTAGATCAGTTAGAGGGACAGACTGCAATTCGGATCATCATCTGGTCAGAGTGAAAATCAGACAACGGCTATAGCTTATGAGAGGAACAATTGCTAAAGACGATTCTGTAAAATTTGAATTAAAAACTTGAAAAATGATTAAATGCGGCAAGAATACCAAATCAAAATTGCTAATAGATTTGAAGTACTGGAATCTTCAGATGACAATGTGGCAAACAAAGAAGAAACTGATATAATTAAAGAATGGGAGGCTATAAGAGATACTATTAAATTGTCAGCATCAGAAAGCATTGGTTGTTTAAAAAAGAGGCAAAACAAGAAATGGTTTGACGAGGAATGTGCCGACATTGTGAAGAAAAGAAAGCTAGCAAAATTGAAATGGTTACACGAGCCAAATGAGGCAAATTTAGAGCAATTGGGTAGTATTAGACGGGAAACCACCAAGTTACTAAAGGGTAAAAAGAGGGAATATTTGAGAGAGAAGATTAATGATCTTGAAATGAATGCAAAAAATAGGAACATTAGAGAATTATATCAGGAAATTAGGATAGAGATGAAAGGGTTTCAGGCTAGAATAAACATAATTCGGAATGAAAATGGGGATATGATTGCAGATTCCAGGAGTATATTAAATAGATGGAAAAGTTACTTTAATCAGCTATTAAATGTACATACAGAACAGGACATTGAGGAGGATAATTTACAGACAGCAGAAATGCTAGTCGAAGAACCAAGTGCATTAGAGGTTGAAATGGCGATAGAAAAATTGAAGATGTATAAAGCATCAGGTTCGGATGAGATACCAGCAGAACTGATAAAATCAGGGGGAGAAAAATTAATGGACAAGATATGCTGGTTGCTTTGTATGATTTGGGAAAAAGAAGCTCTTCCAGATGAATGGAAGGAATCAATTATAGTACCAATTTATAAGAAAGGAGATAAAACTGATTGCAACAACTACAGGGGCATATCATTACTTTCAACTTCGTACAAAATTCTAACAAATATATTAGTAAGCAGACTTACTCCCTATATTGATGACATTCTAGGAGATCATCAATGTGCATTTAGAAGAAACAGGTCTACAACAGATCAGATTTTTAGTATAAGACAGATTTTAGAATAGAAATGGGAATATAATGGTACTGTACATCAACTATATGTAGACTTCAAAAAAGCATATGATTCAATTAAGAGAGAGAAGTTATATAGTATCCTGCTGGAGTTCGGAATTCCTAAAAAGTTAGTTAGACTTATACGAATGTGTCTAAATGGCACAAAGAGTAGGGTGAGTATAGGCAAACAGTTCTCGGACATTTTTGAAATCCAGAATGGGTTGAAGCAAGGAGATGCACTATCTCCTCTACTATTTAATTTTGTACTAGAGCATGCCATTAAATCTTTAGAGAATGAGGAAGGATTACAACTGAATGGTATTAATAAGCTGTTAGTTTATGCTGATGATAAGTAAATATCAATAAAACTAAATATATGGTCACATATAGAAATTCATTATATAATGGAAATGGACAGCTAATGACAAATGAGGGAAATTTTGAGGAAGTGGCTGAATTCAAATACCTAGGAACAATAATCACAAATAGGAATGAGATGCACAAAGAAATTAAATGTAGGTTCAATTCTGGAAATGCGTGCTATTATGCACTGCAGAGACTATTGATATCCCAACTCCTTTCAAAAAACGTTAAACTGAAAATATATAAAACTATTATTCTACCAGTTATATTATATGGGTGCGAAACATGGGCTCTTACTTTAAGGGAGGAAAGGAGATTGCAAGTATTTGAGAATAAAGTACTTAGGAAAATTTTTGGACCAAAGAGAGATGAACAGACAGGTGAATGGAGAAGACTAAATAACAATGAACTACATGGTCTTTATAGGAAGCCAGATATAATAAGAACAGTTAAGTCTCGTAGACTGCGATGGGCAGGACATGTTGCACGTATGGAAAATGAAAGACTTGCATGGAAGCTTCTTGTAGGAAAGCCAGAGGGAAAACGTCCAGTTGGTAGACCAAGAATGAGGTGGGAGAATAACATTAACTCTGATTTGAGGGAAGTAGATTATACAGGGAATGATTGGAAAGTATTAGCTCAGGATAGGGATGTATGGAGAGCGTATGTCCGCGCGGCCATGAACCTACGGGTTCGATAGTGCCAGTGAGTAAGAGTAAGTAAGTATAACATCTAAATATATATATATATATATATATATATATATTATTTTCAGGTAGAAGTATTATGCACGGATATAAAATTTATTACCATAGATGAGGCAAGAAATACATTTATTGTGACGTATTCTATTTTTAAAAATAATTCTGTCCAGATTTAGAAATAAGATTTTTTTAAAGAATATTCGAAATTATGAATATATTACATGAATTCGAAAACAAGTGAGGGAAACAATTATTTGTGCGAGACAAATTTAAAAAAATGTGCTACTAGGTGTAATAATGTTTTACACACCAAGTTTTAAATTCAACTGAGCATATTTGTTGTCTACGTTTGTTTCTTCTTTCCGAGACATATAAATACCGATATTTATTTGAGCTTGACCAATTCTTCCATTAGATGTTTGACAGAATAATTATGTTACTTGTGTTTTATCATGTTCAGGTGCCTGTAAATAGTTAGGATGTTTAGAGTATACATAGTACGCACCACGAGAATGAAAAAAGTTCCTGTAAACATTTACAGAATTAATAACTTCTGAGATAATCTGCGTTTATCTTCATTGTGAATTATCGCAGCTCTAGAAGTGTATCTTTTACTGTAAGATTATCCGCAATAAACACAAATAAGGAAAACATCAATCAACAGTTGTCTTTCAGGATCCGTATTTCAATGGCATTTATCTTATTGTGACGCAAGTCACACTTCACTAGGTATTATGTTTTTATAATATAACGTACATATGGTATACTAATTTTTTTTCTCTCTTTTCCTGGCCTTATTATTTTCATCTTGGAATTATTATATTTAACTCTAATTATGATAATTTAAATTTGCACAAACTAATATCAATAATGAAATAGTTCGCTTAGAGAATAGTGTTTGAGATTTGTGTTAGGAAGACGCCGTACTAAATAATGGCCAAACGGTTTGGGGTTCTTTCGTGGTTTTCTTACGTTTGTCAATCGAATTTAAATACCATGAAGCATTTTGTTACTATACACCATTATATAATTAAATTAATTATCTTCTATATTTGCACAAGACAGATTAACACAATCTATTGTGCATCCTAAGATGCTATATGGCTAAATATGTCTCACAATAAAATTGAAGCGAAAACGTATAAAAAGTCTTGAAATAATTACATCCAAATATAACTGTTTTTCATTAGATAATGAATCTTAGATGCTAATGTTTTAGTGTAGTATCTCTACTGGCAACTGAGTTAAATATAATATACCAAGTTTTATTTTCCAGGCAATAACCCGAAAGCGATTACAACAAAATCCAAACTTACTTACTTACTTACTTACTTACTCACTGGCACTATCGAACCCGTAGGTTCATGGCCGCACGGACATAAGCTCTCCATATATCCCTATCCTGAGCTAATGCTTTCCAATCATTCCCTGTATAATCTACTTCCCTCAAATCACAGTTAATGTTGTTCTCCCACCTCATTCTTGGTCTACCAACTGGACGTTTTCCTTCTGGCTTTCCTACAAGAAGTTTCCATGCACGTCTTTCATTCCCCATACGCGCAACATGTCCTGCCCATCGCAGTCTACGGGACTTAACTGTTCTTATTATATCTGGCTTCCTATAAAGACCATGTAGTTCATTGTTATGTAGTCTTCTCCATTCACCTGTCTGTTCATCTCTCTTTGGTCCAAAAATTTTCCTAAGAACTTTATTCTCAAATACTCGTAATCTCCTTTCCTCCCTTAAAGTAACTTTGTAAGTATTTTCATATAGGCCTACACTGTAGTTTACCACGTGTCAATAAATCCCTCCCCGGAATATATGATAGATACATGCTTTCTGTTTTATAAACATCTCAAGTAATGATTGCGTCACTAGAATCAATACTCCGAACTGTGCCAAGCGCTGACCGATCTAATTTTTTTGTAAACTGACTTCCTGGTTCAACAATTTCAAATGTATTCACCAAATTAATCATACAGAGTCTAATATAAAAGTTTTATCATGAATTTTCTCAAGAAATAAAATACATTTTATATAGCCTTTCACTACAAAGGAACTGGAAAACGTCGTTTCTTTCCCTAACACTGGGTCTGTCTACAGATTATATTGAATTATACAAGCATGACTTTTTATATGAATTAATAGAAGAGAATGGAAATATAAATATTACCACAAAAACTGATGGAACGGTTACCTTATGAACGAGGAATGAAACTAGTCTTCAAGGAATTTAGAATTTCACACAACGAAAAAATATCAAATAACATACATAGAACGACTTCAAGAAAACGAACAGATAAAACAAAACAATTAGAGATATAAATAAAACAGGTGTTAGCTTTTGGCTTCTCATGGTTATCTCATTAAACACTTGGTCACATTAGTTTCCGAAATTATGGTCAGAGACAATAGAACCTATTGAACTTCCAGATATGTAAAATGAAGATGAACAATTTGAGCAAATATCTTATTTTGAATTGGAACAGGTCTTGACTAAAATGAAAAGTAATGCAGCCCCAGGAGAAGATTCGTTAAATATTGAACATTTAATATATGCAAGTAAGATATTTTCAGAAAGATTTCTTCATTTTTATACACAATTTGGAGCGGAGAAGATGTACCCAAAAGCTGGACTAAATCAATAGTAATTCCAATTTTTAAAAGAAAAGGAGGTATAAAATGTTGCGAAAATTACAGAGGTATAAGTTTATTAAACACAGGATACAAAATATTTGCTAATATAATTAAGAACAAATTACATAAATATTATGAAAAAAGTATCTGTGAAGAGCAAAATGGATTCCGGAAAGTAAGATCTTGTTCTGATGGGTATTTATCATTAAGAACATTAATAGAAAAGCAAAGAGAATTCAATGTGGAAACTCATGTTGCTTTTTTAGATTTGGAAAAGGCTTGTGATAGAGTGCATAGAAACAAACTATTAAAAATATTAGTCACAGACCAGTTTCCACAAAAAATGATATTAAATATATATAACCTGTACAAATATAATCTAATTGCAGTAAGAAGTGAATATAAACTATCAAAATGGCAGGAAATGCATACAGGAGTGAGACGAGAATGCCCTCTATCATCACTGTTATTTATCATATATATGAATCAAATAGTTATAGAATGGAGAGAACAACGCCATGGACATATACAATTGAATTGTAATATGAAATTAGATACATTCATTTTCGCAGATGATGTAGCATTAGTGGCACCCTCAGAAGACGAATTACAATATTTAGTATATTTTTTTTAACAAAATAGCCAGAAATATAACATGAAAATCAATACAGAGAAAACGAAAGTAATTGCTTTTCAAGGAAAATACCCTGTACGTAGTAAAATTTGTATAGATTCGAAAATACTGGAAAAAGTAAATTAATTTACATACCTTGCATACACATTAACATATTTGGATCAAGTAGACATAGCAAATAAAATTATAAATTTTAATAAAACCAGGGGAACAATACATTCAGTAATGAAACCATCGTTAGTCCGGAGAGATACTGGAGTACGGTTATACAAAACCTTAGCAAGACCTGCACTTTGCTACGGCAGTGAGACTTTGAGGAAAGGAGAAGAGAGCAAGATAACTTCTAGTGATTCATGAGAAATACAGCAGGATAATAAAATCACAAAACGCAATGGTGATATCTTGAAAGAATTACGATTAGAACCGGTCATTGAATACATACATAGATACCAAAACAACTGGATGAATCATTTGCGACGAATGAGTTCAGATAGAGTTCCCAATGCCATGCTTCGTTATCGTCAAACAGGGAAGAGATTTCTGGGCCGTCCAAGGAAACGCTGGATACAAAATTCAACAGTGAGATCGTAACAGGCCTATAGGCCTAAGAATTGGTTGGATGAAGAAGAAGAAGGTAATGTAAAATGTTGATAAATCTAATAATAATAATAATAATAATAATAATACCCTAATAGCTAATAATAATCTCTTTATCTCAATTTTATGTCTCCCATTTAGGTAACTTTATATGACCCACGCTATCCGAGCCTTACAGAGACACAACCTGTCGGGAGAGGATTTTCAACTTTAGATCATGTACTTTATTTACTATGCAAGGAAATGAAGGACCTCCTCGAATGAGTGATTTTTTCACGAATATTTAAGACAAAACACGCCATTCGCACACACATGAATACCACTATAATTTTTTTATATGGATAATTTTGATGGCCAGATGATGTTAGGGGACAAATTGAACCATAAATTTTCTAGACATTTTTCATATAGTTAGCAAAAAAAAAACCGTAAAAACCTCACTCGGGAAACTTGTCCAGACCGTGGATCGAACTCGGGACCGCTGCTTCCAGACAACGACGTTATTTAAAACCAATACGGTGACAACGATAACAATAATAATAGTAATAATAATAATAATAATAATAATAATAATAATAATAATAATAGTGGAAAAGGCGATGATTGATGATGATTGGATAATATGAAAAATATAGAATATTATGCACTCGTGTCAAAATGCCTGCAGTACATGCACTACGAACGGTAGGCCTATATTTATTAGGATCAGTTGTTAAAGTTGTTCACATTATATACATATTCAAAATCCAAAATGGAAATAAAAATGGAATTTCGAACGGAATACGATTGTTTGGACCTTAATTACTCAATGGAATATATTTATCAACCTTTTAACAACTATTGAGATATTCTCAAAATTAGCTTTTAAGGTCTTTAAAGTATACATTATTTAAGTAAAATTTAATCACTCGCCTCATATTTTACTCCTTATATTAATTTAAACTAGTTTCGGAACTTTAGATTCCCGTTCCATTGTCAGTATCTTAGCGACCGTTGTTCTGTCGTCTTGAAGAGCCGTCTTTCGCTCCTTCCATTGGCATTGAAAAACATCGAAGCCTTATAGTGTAAATTCCTAAAATACGTAAAATTACTCATAATTTGTCTAAATTTTCACAGATTTTTAAATAACTATTAATAGTTGACTTATCTCGAATGAAAGTCTAAACTCATCTTACATCACTCCGTATACTTATTTTATTTTACTGGAATAAGTGTCAAATATAAACAAGTTTAACTCCGTCACGCAGGAACGGCATGAACTTAGCGATCTTCGGCAAGTCAAAGTCATTTTTCTGGTTCACGGAATTTATGTCTTTTGTTAATTTGGAAAAATTCATACTTCTGATGTCAGCCTATAAAAAACTGTTGAACTGCAGTGAAAATAAATCGTACATAACTGTTCAGTACCTATTGCATATGATTGTGCAATTTGACACAATTAGACAATACCTATATTTAAATTAATATTGGGAAGTAAACATTATGAGATTATATCATTAATAGTGAGTGGAGAACATATTTTTAACGACTCGCCTCATATAATTTCAAATTTCTTTGATACCGGCGGTTTTAGACAATATCTTGTCCCTCTTAAATCATGACTGAAGTGGGACAAGATATTGTCTGAAACCGCCGGTATCAAATAAATTTGAAATTATATGAGGTGAGTCGTTAAAGTATGTTCTCCACTCACTATTAATAGACAATGCCTACTGATTCGTTTTTTTCATTATTTTATTTAAAACAATTTAAAAAATAATTCGATGTATCTTGTAGAGTACATAGAAAATTTAAGGATTGGTATACATGGCGGCTGCTAGAGCGAATTTGTAATGTCGAATTTCAGACAAACTCCCTTTTCTAATTGTTGGATTTCGCTTATTTTTTGACAACGCCTATCTCGTGTTATTTTATTAGCATATGCAGATTTTCGTTGCGATACACCAAAACTTGCCACTGCCAGAGCGGTTTTTAAATTTTCGTTTCAGGTGAACTCCTACATCTAAGGGTTCGATTTTAATTGTTAACGGAGTCGACCTTACTCGTTAACATATTTTTCACGACATTATACACTCATAGTCTACTAAACAAAATTGACAATGTATTATTAAAAATGTAGATGTCTATTTCTATCAAAATCTTAGCTGATCCATATAAGCGAAACTTGTAAAAAAATGCATTCAATCCTCCTTTCTCTAACGGTTTAAAATATGTTTTACATATTTTTTACTAAATAGTTGCATGTATCTGTTTGAATTTTACCGCATCCCGATTACTGTGACTTCTTTCAAACGACATGAGCAGTAAACATTATTGCTTGTGGGCGGTCTTCGTAAATTATATAAATCCAACATTTGAACTAGACTTTATCACCTACGGGGTACCTTTCAATTCGTTCCCATTTTTCTCAATGCTCGGTCCAAAAATAACTTATCTCTACCTCGTTCTGTACATTAAAAATCTCACTATCCCTTATCATTCATTGTTCCTTATCTCTGGAATTCTCAGCATCTTATATCAGTGCACGATTTAAAAACAGTCTAAAATATAACCAATGAACCCTTCCTTAGACACGTTTTACCACGACTACTACTATTAGTATTTTTTATTGCGAGTGAGCTCATGTAGGACTTCGCAAAGTATTTAGAGTCGTTTCCTTTTACTCCATATGTCGCTCATTTTTTTGCTATGGGCTTTCTTTCTCGCGTCTGTCCATGTTGTTCCAGTTTCTTTCTTAGGGTTTGTTCTCTTGGTCAACCTGCCACTTGTGCACCTTAATTCTAAAGATATTTCTGTTTATGATATCTTCTTGACTAATTCCGATCAAATTTAAGTCCTTTTTTACTTCACCAATCCATTTTATAGTATTCACTGGTGCTTTACTCCTATTTTCGTAGAATTTAATATGTGTTTTGAAAGTATATTTGAGTCCAATCGTTTAATATGTCCAAAAATGTTAACTTTCGTGTTGTAATATCGCTATGAATTAAATGTAATATTTGAAGGAAATAACACTACGAGGTTTCTTTCAATTATTAGTTAGGAAGCATTGACAATATCACACACATGTGAAGAAACCATGGTCCTGCAAGAAAATTAAAAAATATATGAGGTAGTCTAAATAGTCACTACGAGTGTCTATATATAATTTTATTTCCTTTCTACTTTTGAGTCTATATGCTTCACCTATGACTTGAGGACCGAAAATAGTTTCTTATAATTTTGCATTCTTATTTCACTATATTTCCAATATATTTTTCCTTTCAAAATTAATATTTCTACTCCATAGAGACACTCTGGTTCAATTACAGTGTTATAGTGTTTAAATTACCGTATGTATATTAATATATGTATTTTTTTATTGTAAGTGTTGAGAGTAAGCCGAAATGCTGTTTCCATTTGTTGGCTTTAGTTTCGATTGCATTTTCCTGAATTATTCCTCCAATATATTTAAATTGTGAAACTATTTTATATTTTCCATATTTGGTTTCCAGGTATTTTGGTGCTTGTTTGTTGCATGAAATGTAATCAGTTTTTTTTTCAAAAGAAATCTGCACACCAACTTTCTCTGCGATGATGTTTAATAATTCAATCCGTTCTTTGCTGTTATGGTGTCACGAGTTAAGATTGCTAGATCATCAGCATATGATAGACAATCCATCTTCAGTTTTCCTCTGCCTAATATGATTAGTTGATAACATTTAATTTTTTTTCAGTTTACGTCATTCTTGTATTCGTTTTTCAAGAGCACAAAAAGTAGTGGAGAAATTCCATCTCCTTGTCTTACTCCTATAATAATTTCAAAGGATTCTAAACTTTCCCTCATGTATTTAATTTTAGCCTTTATATCTGTTAATTTCTGTCTAATAAGTGCAAGGGTTTTAGGATTTAAACCTTGTTCTTTCAAATATTTCCAAGAGCGATTCACGATCAATCGAATCGTAAGTTTTTTTTAAAGTCAACAAATGTACATACCAAATTGCTATATATTATTATTATTATTATTATTATTATTATTATTACTATTATCATTATTATTATTATTATTATTATTATTATTATTATTTCTATAATAATAACAAAAAAATAATAATAATAAGTATAAAAGTAATAATAATAATAGCAATAATAATAAGAATAATACTATTTAGCAAACAATGTATTGTGGAATGTTCCTAATTAAAAAAATATTATTATTATTTTATTATTATTATTATTATTATTATTATTATTATTATGTTGTAAAAGGGAAGATGCTAAGAGGGATGAGAGCCTCTAATTGCTTTAAATTCTAAGACTTAGAGGAACCGACCTGCACATCTTCCTAGTGTCCGATCCCACCTTCACATGGTGCAGTTGTTAGTAATCATATAACTTATACGTATAACTTATGTGGTGAACGGACGGAATGGCCTACTCACCAATCGCACTGGTCAACATAGTGAGATATTGACCAATATGGTATTACTTTCACATCCATACCATACCTCTTTTTTATCTTTCCTATCCAGTCTCTCTGAACTGAACACTTGTTTTCTGACCCCGATGGTATTAGAGTATTCGAGGCCGAGGGGATCATTTCATCTTATCTTTTCTGTCAAATTCTTCCTAAAGGGCAGATCATGCTCTTAGCTGTAGTGAAAGCAACTGATCTAAGGATGGACACATGAAAAAATCCCTGGTCCTCCAGGTTGGGGGTTGATGCGGTAGGCCAGTTCTCTCCCATCAGAAAAAATGCAATGCTAAAAAACTTAATAAAGATAAACCGGTGTGATTAAAAGGAAGACGAATCAAGCTACCAAAACGAACTCCGCTAATTGGAACATGGAACTTACAAAGAGTAAGGAATAAAATGGAGGAGGTCCTTAAACAGATGGAGGATTTGAATCAGGACATAATCGTACTGACAGAGAAAAGGAAGAATGAGAAGGAATATAAATTTTAGGATCATATGTTCATATTTACGACATAATAATATTATTAGGAGACTTTAATGCTAGAGTGGGGAATCAACCAGTGGCAAATGTAATTGGGATCCATGGAGAAAATGTTATAAATAAAAATGGACAAGAATTAAAACAATTTGCAATTTTTAATGATTTTAAAATAACAAATACATTTTATAAGAAAAAAGATATTCACAAATACACATGGTCAGCACGAGGTTTTCGTTCACTGATAGATTATGTGTTAATCAATAAGAAAGCATCATCATTATTAACAGATACGAGAGTATTTAGAGGAAGTGACATCTATTCAGATCACTATTTAGTAATCTCAAAAATAAATATATTAGCGAGATGGAAGAAAACTAAAAACAAATATAGAAATAAAGAGACCACATTCAAAGTACATTTATTACAAGATAAAAGTATACAAAATCTGTATCAGAATAGGCTAAATGAACAATTAATATTAAAACCCACTTCCGAAGAAATAAAACCGAGAATGGGATAATATAAAAGAAAGCATTGATAAAGCAGCATATGAGGCATTAGGAACAAAATATAAAATATATAACAAGAAGGGTTTAAGAATATGGAATGAAGAATTAGAGAGGATAATAAAAGATAAAAAGAGGCTTATCACAAATATTTACAGAATAGAACACCAGAATTAAGAGCTGATTACAAACATAAAAGTGCAATAGCCAAAAGAGAAATTAAAAAAGCACACAAAGTCAGTTGGGATAGATATATAAGCAGACTAGAATACGATATACATGGGCAGCAAAAATAGCCTATAAAGTAAGGAAACATCTAAATAAACAAGAAAAAAATACAATACAGATCAATGCAATTGAGCAGAAACAATGGGAAGAACATTATAAAAAACTGTGGTATAATGAAAATAAAATAACTAAAGATAACATATATGAGTGTGAGATAGGAATAGATATGATAACAATGGAAGAATTAGAAGAAGTACTGAAAACAACAAAGAACAGAAAGGCAGCTGGAATAGACGGAATTAATATGGAATTAATAAAATATGGAGGAATTTTTTTTGAAACTGAGATTATTACATTTTTTAAATTTATGTTAGAAACAAGCAACAATACCAGATACCTGGACAACAGCAATAGTACAATCTATTTTTAAGAAAGGAGAACGTAAAGACTGCAACAACTACAGAGGAATAAGCATTTTAACTGCAGGCTATAAAATATACTCAAGAATCTTAACATTTAGGTTAAAACAAATAACAGAGGCAATGTTAACAGAAGAACAAAGTGGATTCAGACCAGGGCGTTCATGTATGGATAATATATTTACGATAAAAGAATTTATAAACAAGAGAAGAGAATATAACATGGAAACACACATAGCTTTTATTGATTTTGTCAAGGCATTTGATAAAGTAGACAGAGGAAAACTCTGGACAATTTTAAAAGAAAAAGGAATTCCGAAACACTAAATAGCAGCTATAAAGAGTTTGTACTGGAACACAAATTTTGTTATAAAAACTAGAAATGAAGTAAGTAAAAATAAAATTGATACTAATCAAGGAGTTAAACAAGGATGCAGTATCTCTCCAGTTTTATTTAACCTATACATCAATGATATAATAAAAAAATGGAACGAAGAAACAAATAAAGGAATAAAATTAGTTCAAACACACTACTTGAAAACATTATTATACGCTGATGACCAGGTAATAATAGCAAATACAGAAGACGAACTTCAGAGGAATATTTTTAAACTACATAATATATGTGAACAATATAATCTCAAAATATCCATAGAAAAAACTAAGGTAATGGCATTCCAAGGAAAAAAACATCAAATCAGATCGAAAATAGTAATAGGAAACAAAATCATAGAACAGGTGAACCATCTCAATTATCTAGGATGTGACATTTCATTTAATTATGATAATGATATAAATAATAAAATAGCAAAATTCCAGGGAATATGTGGTACGATAAAACGAACACTAATAACAAAACAAGAAGAGAGACCCAACTGAAATTTATAAAAATGTTGGCAGTACCGGTACTGCTCTATGGTTCAGAAGCCTGGATACATAAAAAACAAGACCTAAGTAGGATAACGGCGGCAGAAATGAAATTTTTGAGATCTGTTAAAGGGTGCACTAAGGAAGACAGAATCAAGAACACAGAAATAAGACAGGAACTTGAAATATTTGCAATAACTGATAAAATGGATACATATAGACAAAAATGGAAGCAACACATAGACAGAATGAATGAAGATAGATATCCAAAACAAATAACAAAATACAAACCTAAAGGCACCCGAGATGTGGGCAGACCTAGAAAGAGATGGGCTGAAGTCGGAACGGGTCAACAGACCTAATCCATGAATGAAGATGATGATGTTCATATTTACAGTGGTGTTGAAAAGAATGAAAGGGCAAAAAAGAGGAGTTTCAGTACTTATCAAGAAGAAATATAAGAGATATATCACAAACAGGGAAGCAATAAATGAAAATATAATTAAAATTAATATACCTATTTTTGGCATAAGATGCTCTATATTAGGAATATATGGAATTAGTGAGGACGAAAATTATTTAATAAAAGGGACATTTTATAGTACATTAAATTCTATTAGTCCACCGCTGTGGTCTCGAGGTAGCGCGCTGCCTTGTCATGCAGCGGGCACGGATTCGATCACCGCTAGAGGCAGTTTTTCTGGGTGAGGTTTCTATCGGGGTTTTTCCTCGCCTGTAAGACAAATGCCAGGAAAACGTTAAGGCCCAAACGGTCCCCGAAATCATATGGCCATCATCCTTATCATTAACATCATCATCATCCTTCACCGGTGTGGAAAACAATGGGAAGCTACCACACCTACAATTCCCTAGTAAAGCTGCAAGCATAGCATTAAAATGCTATGATTGCAGAGAAGGACCTGCCTTCGGGCAGAATTACTATGGATGGAAATTATGGATTAGATAGGGACCTCAAGAGAAATTATATTAGATGGCGATTTTAACAGCAGAATCGACAAAGAGATAAATAATGACGTAGTCGGACCATATGGAGAATTGGAGAAAAATAACAATGGTCGAATTTAATATGATTTTGTGAACAATATTCATTTAAAATCCTAAATGGATATTACCAACATAGAGATATTCATTAGTATACTTGATACCAAGATACTCTTAATCTACAATCGATAATAGATTTTGTAATTATTAAGAAACATTCAATTTTAAAGACCCAGGATGTAAGGGCATACAGAGGATTATCATGCGGATGTGATCATTATCTATTGAATGCAAAAATAATATTTCCATTCCAAAGTAAAAATGACAGGCTAAGTAAAGCTAAAAATGAAGAGGGCAGTTTTCATGACTTGTCAACAACTCTATACAACTTGGATAGTTTGGAGAATGAGAGCACATCATATCTGTATAAGAAAAGATTAGATGATCAGTTACTAATATCTGTGTTTGACAATGCTCAGGAAGAATACAACTATATAGTAAAAAGTATTCATCAGGCGGCAAAAGAAGCTTTAGGAGAAGCAAATAGAGAAATAAATACATTCAAATATTTTTGGAATAAGGACTTAGCAAAAGAAATAGCAAACAAAAAAGAAACATATTTAATGTGGTTGAATACCAAAGATCTGAAAGACAAAATGCAATATAAAGAAGCTCAAGCAAGAACTAGAAAGAAAATTACGGAAGCTAAAAATCAGACCTGGGAACAATTTTTTTTAGAAATTCAAACATGTATTGGAAGAAAATGATGTACTGAATCTTGGAGAATTTAAAGAAATTGAGAAATAAAAGAAGTGGAATGGGATAATTATTTTAAAACATTGCTAACAGAAAACAGGGTATTTAAATTAGGTAACATTCAAAATATTCCAGAAATAAATGAAGATGAACATATACAATTGGACATAGAGGATATTAAAATGAATATTCAATCATTAAAAAATAAAAGAGCTAATGGTAGTAAAGATTCCGGGCTCTGTGGCCGTGGTCTATAACTGGCGTTTCTTCCAGACGTTTCTCCCTCAACTGCGGAGGGCATCTTCAGTGGCGAGCGCTTCAAGCTGTTGCTTCCCTGTCGTAGACTTGACTGCGAATGAACAGAAGAAATCTGGACGCTCTTATTTATACTAGTGCTGACGTCACGTGAGTCGCAGCTGTTAGGATCGACGTCATCATACTGGCTTCTGATTGGTTCGGAACTCTCTCCTTGTTATTGGTAGGTTTTGACTTTATATTGTCTAATGTGTGATACCAGGCTTTGGCTAGTTTTATTCCTTCATCTTTTCTATTGAAATTGTCCTTGTGTTCATAAATTTCTATGGCCTCTCTGTATATAGCCACCCGTTTGACTGAACATAGAAGAAACTGCACACTAGGACAAATAGAAAAATCGGCCGTAGCAGAACACGTTATTACTGAAAACGGACATCAGATTCTCTACGATGAAATACAAGTTTTAGCCGCAACACCATATTATTTCCCAAGATTATACAGAGAGGCCATAGAAATTTATAAACACAAGGACAATTTCAATAGAAAAGATGAAGGAATAAAACTAGCCAAAGCCTGGTATCACACATTAGACAATGGAAAGTCAAAACCTACCCTAGAGCAAATATTGAAGTTTGAAGAACGGTACCGACCTAGTGAAGGTCTTGACCCGATATTTAAGGTGCTTGTAGTGAAGTGGCGGCGTAGTTGTGTGCTTGCTGTGAAGAGTGCTCCTCTAAACAGTTTATCTTCTTCATGTAGAAGTCTTCTTGGAAGTGTTGCTTAAGCTGTCGGTCTTAAAGATTTTTCTTGTAGTGTTCAGATATTGCAGTCTAATTTCTTGAAGAAACTTGAGAATTCACGAAGGATAGTGTGGATTGGAGGACTTGGGGGTTTTGAAGGATGATGGTGAGGAGAATAAGGAGGGATTGGAGTATATTCTCCGGTTTTGGGTTCGAAGGCAAGGGAGGGAAGTTTTCTTCTGTCTTTCTAGGTGTTCTTGGAGTGGTTTCAGGCTTCCTGGTGGCTGATGGTTGATTTGTTCCTTGTGCTTGTCTCATTTTCAGATACTTCTGAAATATGGGACATTTTCTGTGACTTGCTGCATGATCTGCGTTGCAGTTGGAGCATTTGACTTCTGTCTGGGTGCATTCGGAGACTTTGTGGTTCCCGGAACACCTGACGCATTTTGTGTCTCGGAAGCAGAATTCTGCAATGTGTCCGAAGCCTTGGCACTTGAAGCACTGGGTGCCTCCTGTGGGTTTCCTGTAGGGTTCCAATCGAATACGGATGTTGAATAGCTCTTTTAGATCTTTTTCGATTTTTTCCTTAAGGTCTGCTGTTTTGTCCCAATAACAAGGAGAGAGTTCCGAACCAATCAGAAGCCAGTATGATGACGTCGATCCAAACAGCTGCGACTCACGTGACGTCAGCACTAGTATAAATAATAGCGTCCAGATTTCTGCTGTTCATTCGCAGTCGAGTCTACGACAGGGAAGCAACAGCTTGAAGCGCTCGCCACTGAAGATGATCTCCGCAGTTGAGGGAGAAACGTCTGGAAGAAACGCCAGTTATAGACCACGGCCACGGAGCCCGGAATATTTTACTACCATGATTACCGGCCGCGAAAGCCTGCATTCCACTAAAAGAGCTAATGGTCCAGGAGGAATACCTGCAGAACTATTAAAACATGGATCCGACCATTTATTTGAACGACTGAGAAAATTATTTACAAAATTCATGAATGGTGAAAACGTTCCTGGAGAATGGAAACTAGGATACATTTCGACAATCCACAAAAAAAGGGAAAAAAGACCAATGTGAAAATTATAGAGGTATAACAGTAACAGGTACTATGATTAGACTCTATGGACGTATACTAAAATATTATTTGGAAAAAAAAAACTAAAATGATATGGTATTAGAGGAACAGTCATGATTTAGAGCAGGTCGATCCACAACCGACAATTTATTTTGCATTACTCAGGTAATAGAAAATAAAATGCAATAGGGACATCCGTTGCACCTACTATTTGTAGATCTTGACAAAGCAAACGACAATGTCCCTATAGAGGAATTATGGATTGCTTTAAGACGTATATGAATTATGACTATAATAATTAAAGCTATACAAAATTTATATGACAATTGCATATCTAAAATTAAAATTGGCAGCAAATTGTCACACGGTTTCACGATAACAAAAGTCTTCGTCAAGGTTGTTGTCTATCACTGACTCTGTTAAAAATACATGTACATGAAATATTAAAGAATTGGAGGAGAAAATGTTCAAGCATGGGAATTCCTATTTCAAACAACAAAACTTTATACAACTTACATATTGCAGATGATCAATTGTTAATTCCACAAGATTATGAAGATTTAGAATATATGACTAGAAAAATAATAGAGGAATATGAAAAATGGGGTTTAATTTTGAACATGGAAAAAACAAAATATTTATCAATTGGTGAACCAGAACAAAATGTAATTTTGGAGACTGCAGAAACAATAAAATCTTGTAGTGAGAATACATATTTAGGAATTAAAATAAATAAAATGGGAGTTACGAAGAGGAAATAAGATATAGAAGCAATAAAGGAAAATTTGAAATTGCTTGCCTCAATGGAATATTGTGGGATAAAAATATAAGTAATAAAAATAAAATGAATATATGTCATATACTTGTTAAAAGCATAATTACTTGTGGAGCAGAACTTTGGTCATTAACAACAAAAATAAATAAGTATATTTTGGCATCGGAAATGGATTTTATACGAAGGGCAGCAAGAATTTCAAGAAGAGAAAAAATTAGGAACTGACTTATAAGGGAGAAAATGAAGATTGAAGACACTATTTTAGATTATATTAAAACTCAGCAATTAAGATGGTACAGACATGTCCAGCGAATGGAAGAGGATCGGCTACCAAAATCTGTTTTGAAATGGATACCTGAGGGAAGACGAGGCAGAGGAAGACCTAAAACCTCCTGGAGTCAGGGAATATATTTATACATGAAGGAGAAACATCTACAACCAGGAGATTGGATGGACCGACAAAATTGGCTATTAGGAATCGGACGATGTCAAAGACATTAATCAACCGATGATCTATCTATCTATCTATCTATCTAATATTATGGTTATTATTATTAATATTAATATTAAATTGTTTGGTAATTCTAATGATGTTGCTTGTATGTTTGAAATATGTAACAAATTTTATGAATGAGATGGAGAAAATGTTTTATATCTCACCTCGTAAAGTGCTGTGTTTTCACGATACCATGCACCAGATGGCAGTTTGGAAGATGGTGTTAACGTAGATATTTCAACACTTGGGAGGTTTGGCTGAAGATGAAGGTAAAATTACATTTCAAACCGGTATCGTGAATACACATAACTTTATGAGGTAAGGCATAGAACATTTCTGCAACTCATTTATACATTTAAAGTGCCTCACAGTGTTACTTTCCACTGTAATTTTGATTCAATTGTCCAGAGTTTCATATTTATTGATATTTTAATCAAACGGCCTGTTTCCTTAAGTGCCTGATTTGGTCTCTTTTATACTATTATAAATATGGTGTCATGTTTTGAGGTAATTATGAAGGGCGATTCATATTTTTAAATTACAAGAATAATTGTTCCACCAAGTCCTTTTATTTCAGAGAAATAAGGTATTTTATTGAGGATGAATAATTAATTAAGTTGCAATTATTATCAGAAGTATGGCATATTTATATTCAAATCAAATTGAATTAAACTAGGAATTCATTGGGAACATAATCAAAATTATATAACCTACCATAAAACAATTTCATATGCAATCAATAAAACACTAGTACCAAGTGATTAACGCTCGGTCATAGACCTGAACCTTCGCTATTGTGGTGAACCACACTAGTAAACAACATACAATGGAATAGTAAGCCCTTATACAACGGAGAAAAAGTTTGCAGTTTCCTTTGTAGAAGGGAATTACAAGACTGCGCTATTATCCACTTGCAAATACTATAGCTAAATCCCAAAACCACTTACAATAGGCGAACAAGCAATCGGGTTTTCCTAGGTGAGCTACGGAAAAAAATCACCACAAACTAATTTAACTAGAACATGCGCTCTCCGCAGGTGTCGTTTTTGGCGGCATAAGGTAAATGCCGACAATCGAAATCCGCCCTAGTAAAAATTACCCTCATTTGGACAACCCTGCAAATTTGATATTACCACGTATATAAAACAAATGGAGGGGATAAGACCACAAACGCTTAAGATTAACACCCCCGATAACGCCCTCAAGGTGCGATTTACAAATCAAAATTGTTGTAACATATTAACTTTCTGTGAGACGCTAAGACTTTTCGTGGAAGCGACGAATGCCGGCCCACTCACAGAAAATAAATATTCATCCTTAGCAAAAATAAAGTCACTAGCGCCAGTGCCACCGAGTAGGCACATCGCTTTGTCTGAGTCATAACCACTAGCGCGTGCGCCAGCAGCGAGCGCGCACCGTTTAACTCAAAAGCCACTAGCGCAAAAGCCAGTCAGTAGGCACATCGCTTCGCATAAGGTAAAAATTATACCGCGTGTGCCAGCAGAGGAGGCACATCGCTTTGTCTAAGTTTCAGCGCTATCAGTCAGAGCGCACTTTTTTGTAGTGTTATAAATTTTACCAGTTTCGACCCGTTAAACGCAAGTAGCTAGAAATAATTGATAGCGCATTTATTTGGCTCAAACTTTGGAGTTAGAATAATTATTCAAACAAGTGCAGTATATAATAAATATAAGTTTCCGGCCACCAACAGCCTTCGTGTCAAGTCGTCGTCAAATACGACAAGTGTAAGCCTTAAGGCCTTAACTCTGCCAGGTAAAATAAAGCTATTATTATTATTATTTATTATTATTATTATTATTATTATTATTATTATTATTATTATTATTATTATTATTATTATTATTAAGCCTTAGTGACAATAAAAGTGCATCATCCAGTTTAATTGAGCACAGGGAGTCTACTGTTTTCCCCGGTGAATATCCTTCACGGATTCCCGAGATAAATCCTTTTTCTCCGCAAACCTGAACCCAAAAAGTCCGGTACAACAATTGTCCTTGTACCTTATCCTGGACATATAATTAAACAATCTCCGACTCCTATCCTGCTTTATTGTTCATATCTTCTTCTTCTCCTTTCCTATAGGTATATGTCTGTTTACTTACACACACTATATTAATGATGATTACATCTCAGTCCATCTCTTGAGGGGTCTGCCCACTTCTATTTTTCCTCTAGGACGTAGGTTCTTCGCTGCTTTAATAAAGCCTTGTAACATCAGCTCTGTCTACGTGAACATATTTTTCCTTGTCCTTTTCCTTGTTGGAATAAATGTATCAACACCTACAATATTGCATTCCTCCCTAAGATTCTGGTACCTGACTGTGTCAAGTTTTGTTCTGTTTACTATATCCGCACCATATGTTATTGATGATTGTACACATGTTTTACAAACATTGTACAGTACTTTATTTTCTGTTTTAAATATTTGTTTTTCCATATAACATCTCGTATGTATCCTTATATTCTATATTGTTCATATCAACACAATGATTAAATCATGTAAATCCACTTGAAGAGGTTTCTCAGTTGCCACAATCCCCAGTTTACACACGTTGTATTAAAACAACACCAACTTCTAGATGGTGTGGGATGATAAACTGATCATCTGTCAAAACAAAACATGTAGAGAAACTCAAATCCTTATATCAACGTATTTAAATGAATCGGACTACAGTGAAAACAACTACCGAAATTCATGGTGTGGTCATTGTTGGCATCGAAGGTACGTCTAGTATCCTACTACATAGTTGGCATCCCGTTAGCCATCAGCGTAAACTGCATTGATGAAGTGAATCTTAATATTCCTGCTCAAGCACTACATTCCTCCATAGTTCATGGGTCACATCCCAATTCGGTAGTTTCAGTTTTGTTTCAGTGCATTACAGTACACGTGTACGGCAGAGCTGCTGCGTGCGAAAGGTTTTTCGCATCACTCCATGTTCACAGCAACTGAGAGAAGGCTAATAAAAACCGGAAAGTCGCAAGTAGATACCGTATTATCCACAGCCGCAGCATGTACAGTAACGTGTGTTCATTTTACTATATAGTAGTACAGAAGTACTGTGTGGTATTGAGGCATTTACTGCGCTTATGGCAGACCTTCTGAATACTGTATAGTCACTTTTGACAGACCATATTTTGGTAAAATTATTAACATTTCTGTTAACACTGTGTGGCGACCATCTCCACCCCTTAAACATATATATGGTGCACATTTATGTTAGAGGCTGAATCAACTCCAGAACCAAGGTGTCGAGAGAAGGTTTTTGAGCTAATTAAAATGTATAGATACATCGGGATTCGAATCTGCGAATAATCCATCAGATCTACAAAACGTTTTAAGAGGGAAAAAAATAGGTGATATTATCAACAATCAATCAAGTTTTGAGCACGTAGTGAACATGGCAGTACAAAGCCTGTCTGCTTTCAGTGAACGAGGGACTGTATTTAGAACTCCCTGCAACAATGGAAGATATGAGTGCATTCTGTCTTTTTAATTTGAAATCGGTATGCATTATGTAATTCTGTTTGACGAAAGTCAACATCATTGTTGACTTTGTTTAATCAGTTTGAAATTTAAATATAATAATGGGGAATAAAAATGTATTTCTATGTTACCAGTGCCAAGTCTTCGTCAGTCTTCGTTCAACATTAAGTGTATTTCTGTGTTAATAGTTAACGATGGATGCGTGGTTTAAATCAGGAACAGTAGGAAGGAAAGTACACTCAAGGAAGCTAAACATTTCTGGAATGATAGTGAATTAAGTCTCCCTTCTTCGATCTCTGACATAAGTGCGACTCTTGCGAAAATAAAGAAGAAATGTCGGAGTAAATATGACTCCAACTGAGTTTGAAATGTATGCGATGTGGCGATAAAGACGAACCAAAACCACAGTGTGTATTATGTTAAGAAGTTCACTCGAATGCTTTTCCGAAACAAAATAAATTGCAAAGGCATTTAGAAACAAAACATTCAGACTTTGAGATTTAAAGCAAAACATATTTCACTCGTGCATCAATGCTCAGAATAGTGAAATTGAGAGTCATTAACTAGAAGATTGGAGTAAATTCAAATGGATTCGAGGTCCATTCCTATATTTGGAAAGTTCAAATTTGCCAGCAAAACTAAGAGAACAGTTTTGTGAAATTAGCTGTAATTCATATATAAACCAAATTTGTACACGCAGATATAACAACGTTTTGGATATCATTAAGGCGTGAATATCCTGAACTTCTGAATGAGGCAGTTAAATTGCGCATGCCTTTCGCGACTTAATATCTATGTGAAAAGGGATTTTCCTCTTTATTTCAAGTGAATGGCAAGCACAGAAATAGACTTGATGCATACTATGATTTACGACTCAAGTTAACTAAAAATTGATCCCAACATACACCAGCTTATGGAGACACGACATATCCATCCTTCGCATTAGTTCGGTGAATAAAGAATAGTTTAACAAAATTACAACATGCGTTTAATTACATTAATATAGTTTTGTTTTATTAACAGACGTCCCGCGCCGTAACTGAGTGGTTAAGGCGCACAGCTACGGAACGTGCGCTGGCTCGGGTCTCCATGGGTGAAGATATTTTCCCATGGACTTTCGGCTAGTATGGGACCGGTGCCTACCCAGTATAGTGTCGCATTTTTGTATCCACAATAAGTAGCGGCTCCAATTTGTGAAAACTAGCTATAACGGCTGGGGGACCCTACATGCTGACCACATGTCACCCCTACACAGGTAGAATAATTATCTACCTCTATGATTAACACATGTGAGGCCAGTAGCTGGCTGGTAGACCAAGGTTTTATTAACACACAATCATACAATATTTACTTTTTAATCAATGATTGCTGATAATTGAACTTATTTGTCGCGTGAAGTTTAATATATTTCCAGGTGGATCCTGCACTTACAAAATTTGAGAACCACTGTTCCAGAACATACGTGTTGTCGCCTGAAGTTCTAGGACAGTTTAAATTCCTCATCTATGGGAAGGACAACACAAGATCAAGTGATGACAGTAGGAGGTTGGAGGTTAAGACTCCCACCTCCCTAGTTACTCGGCATTTGATGTCATGTATAATATAATTGATGGCCCTGATTTACATGAATTTGTTTTATCATTTGCAAATTGTAAGATGAAAAGCAAAAATAATTATTTCTACTGTTTATAAATATCATACCAGCATTTTTTTCTTGTTTCAGATCTTCTTCCAGCTTCTGAATCATTTTCACTTCTTCATTCTTGACTTTCTGTATTTCCGTGTTTATATTTTCTTCTACAGACCTTTTCTGCAACAGCAAAATTTCTGCAAGTTCTCTCCCTCTGTTGGACTTTTGACGAGCATCCTCTCTTTCTCTAGCAACCTGCAATCACCAGACATTGAGATTTTATATAGAGTTCTTAACTATTAATTTTACATTATGGTGTAAAAGCCTATCATAGTATAGTATTAGAGTTAAGTTTCAGTTATATTTTATGCTTATTTTTATCTTTTCCTATACATGAGGCCTACTAAAAACTTGTTCACTAGGTGCCAAAAAAAGGCCCACTATTACCGCATCAGGTGCACTACTAATGAAACAACAAAAATGACAAGTACTTGTCAGTCTATCGGACGTTGGGTTGAAGAGTCTTTTCACACATAGTGAACACTTATGCATGGTGTATACTGACTACACCAATTTCATTGAGCTACTAATGGTTATGAGATATGACGTAAAGTTGAAACCTCTCCTTCCAATGACGTGAGGTTGACTAAGTTTCAACCATACAATAGAGGTCACTCTCAACTCTTGAAAAGCGTTCCGATGTAAACAAGTGCAGGATTTAGACTTACAAAGTATATTTCGGTAGAACATAATAGTTGCACACTGACTTCGGAACATTTGTAGTGAAATATAAGTAATGTGAAGTAGTTATTCTAAGTTGTTTAAATTGAAGATTTTCAATTTTATAAAGCGGCAAATTCCCTTAAATTCCATCTTACATAAAGTACAGAATTTATTTTTCGTCTATTACAAAAATGTTTCACCTCCAAGTTCTTCTATTAGAACATTCTATGTAGAAACACGTGTTGAATGTAAACATTAATACTGTTATAAAGCAACTCGCCCACATTCTACTGCACTGGATACTAAACAACACTGTTCAGCAATGTTGCTCTAACCAGACGGTAACCCTCTTTGCTTCTGGTCACATAAACCTCACGCCGATATCGTGTTTACGAAGAAATTGTTTCATCTCTAGATATGGGATTAAGGCATTTTGATAACATCATTCAAGAAATTGCAAACATCACTTAACCTTTTATTCATCTTATATATAAAAATTAAAGTTTGTTTGTTTGTTTGTTCGTACTTTATGCGAGGCCATACCGTGATCCGATTGTGATGGGGTTTTTTTGCAAACTGCTCAGGGGATTCCCGGGATGAACATAGGCTATAAGAGAGTTGTGACACTCAAATCCTACACCTTTAAAAATCGTATTTTGTAGTAGAAAACGTGAAAAAGTAGCTCTTTGGACTCTTAAATGGTTTACGCTGCCTAAAGCATAAGAGATACACAAAATTAATGTACACAGAATTGAATATCTCAAAACGCTCTACAAAAAAGTCAGCATATGTTTATCTCTTAAGGATAACTCACAATAACCATTTTTATCTTTCATTGGTACCAAGAGAATAATGTCCATTCGGGTGAACTTTTCATCTAAATTTGTGATACCACGGGTCCCGCGACCTAGCAGAGTGGTTAAGGCAAGAAGTCTTGGCGCAGAACTATGGGACGTACGCTGGTGGATTTTTTTTTTCTTGTGGAATTTCGGCCAGTATGGGACCAGAAATGAAATCTAGCTGGAAATATACTATATTCACTCACCGTCATCAATTTATTTTCTCCTTTTTTCACTCTAATATAATTGTTATATGACGGTTCTTAACTTATCTGCAGAGGAAATGTACAATTATAATGTGAAAAAAGTAGCTCATTGGACGTTTAAATAGCTTACGCTGCCTACACCATAAGAAATACACAAACGTAAATTACACAGAATTGAATATCTCAAAAAGCTCTACAAAAAATTCAGCGACAGCATATGTTTATGTCTTACGGATAACTCACAGTAACCATTTTTATCTTTCATTTATCTCAAGAGTCCCGCGCCATAACCGAGTGATTAAGGCAAGAGGTCTTGGCGCGGAACTACGGGACTTACGCTTGTTCGAGTCTCCATGGCGGCAGAAATTTTTCTCATGGAATTTCGGCCAGAATGGGACCGGTGCACAGTGTGCCAGAAATGAAATTTAGCTGGAAAAAACTATTTTCACTCACCCTCATCAATTTATCTTTTTTTCACTCTAATATAATTGTTTATATGATGGTTCTTAATTTATATGAAAAAGAGGATACTATTCTAATGTTAATGAAGACAATATAAACATCGGAGGTTTACCTATGGTTAAGAACTCATCTGGTCTATATTCCAGTTGTGTTATTAGCGCTTTGTGTTCAAGTTCAGTGAGCTATTCGAATTATTCTATATGGATACTTCACCTCAAGGTTTGTAATTTTATTTATATATTTTGTTTTTCTATATAACCACCAGATATTATGTTAAATGCATGTGGAATCATACCTTCCATGCAATAAAAAATTTACACTATCATCGTATTTTAAATTGAGCTACAAAGAAAACAGTTCTGAACAGTAGTACAAATATGAGTTATAAGATAGATTGATTTGTGGACTTTAATTCTCGCACAATAACATGTGTGCAAATTATTGCGTTTTTTAATTAGATTTCTCATTACTGAGACCTACCGTTGCGCGCAGAGAATAATTGTTTGATTTAATATGGGAAAAATGTTAGATAGAGGCAATAAGTTATCATTTAGTAAACACATTAGGGGTAGGGGTTAGCAGAATGTTTAAAAAGATATTAAAAATCAATATTTTTTTTGAAAACGCATTTTCCCAAACGTACAAAGTTGTGCGCGTGAAAAAAAAATTCTAATGACATATTCTGATTGGCTAGGAATGGATGTTAACTTTCCTATTATGAAGAAATAATTTAGAGCAATGACAGTCGTTGGAAAATTCTGTTCCATCTGCTTATTGAATTGGAAGACCCAAAATAACTTTCGAAGAGGCTGGAATTAAACAAATGTTCACTTAAGCAGAAATTCTCTTTCGATGAACTTGCTTTTGCAACAGAAATATCACTTTGCTCATATAGTAAACGGGATACTGCTGATGTTTTAAATACATTACTCAAAAAACCACAAGAAATAGCTTCAAAATAATAATAGGCCTTACAAAACACCCCAATCAACTCCCCTATCTTCTATGTCCGACGAAGCATTGTCTTTTTCACAATAAAATGACAATATGTCGATATATTAACATGAGACTAGGTGTCAAAAAGAGAGGTTGTGATATTATATCCACCCTATAATGCTTGTAGGTATGCAAATTTGTTACACTACCATTCCCAAGACAGATATTTCAGCAGAAATAATACTTATTTACTTTTATTCCAGCCTCTTGGAAAGATATTTTGGTTCTTACAATTCCATAAGCAGATGGAACAGGATTTTCGAACGACTATCAGTTTTCTAAATTCTTAATAACGGGAAAGTTTACATTTAATTTTAGCCAATCAGAATATTTCAGTAGAAATCTAACTTTTTTTTTCTCTCGCACAACTTCCTATGTTTTAGAGAATCGCTTTTAAAAAGTTTTTAATTTTTTAAAAACATTCGCCGAACATCCCCTAACTGTAATTTATTAATAGAGGATCACCTATTGCCGCTATCGCTCACTTTTCTTCATATATTAAATCAAAGAATTCTCTTACAAGCTAATTACAAAAAAAACACAATATTTTGCACACATGTTATTGTGCGGGAATTGATGTCCATAAATCACTCTACATTCTAACTAAAATTTGTACTACTGTTCAGAACATTTTTTTTCATAGCTCAATTTATAGTAAAACGATTGTGTAATTACTTTTTGTGTTTCGAAGGTATGATTCCACGTATATTTAACACAATATCTGGTTGTATGGAACATGTTACGAGTAAATATATCAATGAAAAGTACAAACCTTGAGGTAAAGTATCCATATAGAATAAGAAGTATAACTCACTGAACTTAATGCAAAACGTATTTATTTTTACAACTCGATACACAATTGGGATGCGGACCAGATGAGTTCTTAACTATCGGCAAATTCTGATGTTTATATTGTCTACATACATTTTATAATTCTACCCTCTTTTACAAATAAGTGAAGAACAGTTATCTGGCAATGATTTTAGAGTGAAGAAAGATGAATTGGCGAGAGTTAGTAAAATACTTTTTTTCCAGCTATATTTCGTATCTGTCCCACTGTTCGGTGCCTACCAAGCATCGTGAGGCATTTGGGTAGCTACAATAAGTAGCGACTCCAAGTTGAGATTACCAGCTGTAACGGCTGGAGGATCCGACATGATGACCACATGTCACCCTACACTGGCTATATGATCGTCTACCTCTGTAATTAACCCACATAGATGTGAGTCCAACAGCCGACTGGTCAGCCAGATGTCTTCTAGGCCTGTCGCGCTTTGAGTTTTTTTTTATACCAAGAGGATCGGGATAATTAGATTCCCGGGCAAGCGTGCTCTGCTATACCGTTCATTAGTTTGAGATGGGGCTTTTTGAAAAGTGTTCAGGAGATTCCGGGAATGAACATAGGCTATAAGAGAGTTGTAATACTCAACCACTTCACCCCTAAAGATCACCCTTTGTAGTGAAAAACGTGAAATAAAGTCCCTATTTTGACACATAAATGGCCTACGCTACCTAAACCATAACAAATACACAAATTGATGTACACAGAATTGAACATCTAAAAAAACTATAAAAAAAGTAGAGTATAACAGCGCACGGCTGGTGGTAAAACACATTAATATTTATTTAGGAGTAGCAGCGCACGCCGGGTATTAGCTAGTTTATTTTTTTTTTTTTTGTAATTAACGCCCAAAATATTTTGTCAGCTATGGCCGCATTCAGCGGCCAAAGCGCTGTAAAAGCGCTTTAGTGCTTTATATGTTACGTACCATTCGGAGGCAAATAAAGCGCTCTAGCGGACTGGCATCTATTGCAGCGAAGTAAGATTACGCTGCAGAGAGACGAAAACGCTGCATCCATTTTCATTGATTGTTTCATTCAGTTTAAACACGACGACTTTATCTATAAACAATTTATGTTTGATATACATATTTTGTGTTAATTACGTCTGGACATTAATATATGAGTTATTCGAGGTGGCGATTACAAGTGATATATTAGGTAACACTAAATACAGAGATAATTTTAAGATTGTTATCAACATCAAGAATTTACATGTAGGTCATTGTGTTTGTCATGTCATTGTGTTACTGTCAATAATATAAAGTTGTGTCCTACTCAGGATGGATCGAGAGATGAGATTAAGCCCTTATATTTATAGAGGTAAGTGACTGACAAGGGTGCAGGCCGACTACGTTTGGTGAACGAAATGGGTGAGATGAGTATGGGGAAAGGTGGAATGAAATTGTGGTAGGGGAAAATGAGAGAAACAGAGAAAAAACCTGCCGTAGCTCCGTCTCCTCCACTACCAAATCCACGTATAGTGACCGTTAATCTTTCTTACTTACTTACTTAATACTTAATACAGGCTTTCAACTTTACAGCAGTTTGCCCTTGATTCCTGTTTTCCAGAGATTTCTATCTTCCCTTTGTCCTTCTTCCATACATCATAATATCATGTATTCCCTCATATCATGTTCTTCTACTTCTCCTCCCTTCCTTCTGCCTGATACCATCCAATTTAACACATGTTTAGGCCACTGGTCTTACGACATCCGTTGTACATGTCCATACCACTGTAAAACTCTCTTTGTTTTCCTTTCGATAACAGTTTCTTGTGCATCCACTTCTTGTCTGATATATGTATTTCAAATATATTGTAGCTTGGGTATTCTCATACTTATCCGTAATCCATCCATTTCTGTCGCTAAGATTCTTTTCTGCATCCTTTCATTCATTAACCAGCTTTCTGATCCATATGTAAGTATAATTTCTATTATTGTCTGTATAATTTTTTTTTTTCTGCTCACATTTCTATTTCATAGAATACCATTCAGGGACTTAATTGCCTTTCTTGCACTGTTTACTCTGTTAATAATACATTTTTCACAAGTACCAGATTTATATATTATAGATCCAAAATATTTAAATTCTTCAACACTTTTAATCAGTATATTATTTATTTGTAGGTCTTCTGAATTTCCTCCAATTACCATATATTTTGTTTTGATATAATTTATTTTCAGTCCATCTACCTTAAATGCATCTACCAACTTTCAAATCATATATCTTATATCTTCTTTATCTTCTCCTATTATAATCTGGTCATCAGCGAATAATAAATTATGCAGTAAACGGTCATTGATGTTGATACCCATTCCCCTACATGACATATTCCATTTCATTAATACATCTTCTAAGTATATCTTGAACAATTTTGGTGACATACCGCATACTTGTCTTAATCCTTTTGTTATATCAAATTCTGAGAATACTCTATTTCTAACCTTAATTCTTGCTTTACAATCATACATTCGTTTTATAAAATGTATAAGAGATGTAGGTATTCCTAACTTCTCCATTGCCACCCAAAGCTTGTTGATAGGTACAGAGTCATATGTCTTTTCCACATCTACAAATGCCACATGACCTTCTTTTCCTTTAGCCAACATCTTTTGTAATCTGCCTAATCACAAATATATTATCAAGGCACAATTTACCTGCTGTAAAACCTGTTTCTTCTTCTGATATTTGATTTAGTATTAGCTCCTCCAATCTTATTTTAATAATCGTACTAACATTTTACAAATTTCTGTCGTAACATTGATCCCTCTATAATTTGCAGGATCTCTTTTATTCCCTTTTTTGTTGTATATTGCACTAATATACGATAACTTCCACTCATCCGGTATAGGATCTCCTTCTATCACTAGGTTAAAAAGTCTACTTAAAATTCTTATAATTCCTGAACAACCATATTTAATTAGTTACACGGTTATTCCTCCTGGACCTGCCGCTTTTCCATTTTTTAGCTCCTCTTCAGTTATAGGTTCCATTAAGTCACCCTTTCTATTATTCAATGTAGCATAGTCAATAAATTCTCTCCCAGTTTCTGTTAAAAGCATTTTAAAATATTCCTGAAAAGTGTTCATTGGTACTAAATTAAATCTCTTTGTCATATTATTATTTCGCATGTTTTTAATTGTCCTCCATGCTTGGGCTGACTTTGTATAGCCTACTGTATGCTCGATTTCTCCACAAACCCTCTTCCACATTTCTTTTTTATGTTTCCTGATTTCTGCTTTAACCTTTCTTTTAAGTATGTTATAACTTTTATTATCTTCATCTTTCTTGGAACTTAAATATTTTTATATGCATTTTTCTTTCCTGTTATGATATCAGGTATTTCCTTATTCGCCCAATGGTTTTTATGGTGTTTATCATTTTCCAGACCAAGTGCTTCTCTTGCAGCTTCATGTATATATTTTTTCAAATGTTCATAAATAACGACCGAGTTCCTATCTTCGCCAAATTTTAATATTTCAGTGAGGCGTTGGGCATATAGATTTTTAATACTCTCATCTTGTAGTAAATATAGATTATATCTATATATTTCTAATTCATTTTCTATTTCTATATTTTGATCTTTATTTACCATTTACCTGTTGATAGGACGCAGAATCCTAGTTGACAGCATCTAATGATCCGTTCCACATTCGGGTCCCCGATTCACTCTGACATCTTGAACTATAATATTTCTCCGTTTCCTCACTATTACGTAATCGATTATCGATCTTAGACCATTAGATTAGTGCGTTGTTCCCACGTATATCTATGGATGTCCCGATGTTTAAACATCAAATTCATAATAATTATTTCATTCACTTTGCATTCTTCTTTTAAACGTTGTCCATTTTCATTCTCAATATCTTCTCCATATGGGCCAACTATGTCACCTGCCCCCTTTCCACCTCTGCCATTCAAATCTCCCATAAATATTAATTCCTTCTTTTGAGAAATCGTTCACCAATCCAGTACATTTTTCAAAGTATTGTTCCTTTATTACTTGTGATGCATCGTTTGTTGGGGCATATGCACCTATTATTACTAATTCGTTCCTATACATTGTTATTTTAATAACTATACATTTTCCATCTATTTCTTCTATTGGTTTTATTGAGGATTTCCATTTCTCCTTAATTAAAATTGATACTCCTCTTTTAGCTCTCTCCGATTTTTCCACCTCATTTCATACATGCATGTATTCACCAATAATTTCTTGACCTTTCCCTTTCCTTTTCGTTTCTGTCAAAACTGCTATATCCTCGCCTTCTTTCTAATCTCGTTAAGTACTACATTATTCTTAGTATTCCAACCTTGTATGTTCCAAGTTTCCAAAATCATTTTCCTTATCCTTAGCCAAACTCTATGCCTATTGATCTGTCCGGCTTTATCTCTCTTTGTAGGAAACATAACAATTATTTTTATGGAACGTGTTGTCAGCCCTTCGCCAATCCCCACATTTTGGGGACCTAACCAGAGCCTCATTTGCCGGTTTTGGGGATTCCTATTGGACCTTCTCGGCTACTGTAGCGGTCACAGGGAAACTAGTCCCCACTGTACATCACCCCAATAGGCTATTCCGTATTTCCCTGATAAGGTAAATTACTTGCGCAATACTTTTTGAATGCAACCCAAAAGTTATAATTAACTGTAGCCCACCCCTCGGCACGTGGACCACTGAGGTTGAATTTTGAGGGGCACCGAGACTCTAATAAATTTAAAAAAGATACTCTTACTAAACCACAAATTAATAAGATTAAACTAATAATAAATATTATAAATGACGTTCTCGAGACATCTGCGGTGAGAGACGAGCGTCTAATCGCTTACGTCATGGAACCATCTGATATTTTAATAATAAAAAAATACAATTATTCTCGCGATAATAATATGTTATTTTAAACAATTTATTTGTTCATTTCATAAAGTAGGTTAAAATAAATCGTAAATTGTATATCCCTATTTGTATTATGATTAATTTAAATAGCATCGCATAGTAATATGAATAATGAGCCCATGAACAAATTGAAATTGGCGCTTCTGCTGCATACTGCTGTCAATTCAACAATATTCTTAAAATTCCGCTGCAATGGCAGCCATTTTTGCTAAAGCGCTTCTGCAGCACTTTTGGCCGCTGAATGCCCTCTATGAAACTAACTAACTCACTGGCACTATTGAACCGGTAGCTTCAGACCCTGCGGACATAAGCTTTCCATACATCCCTATCATGAGCTAATGTTTCCCAGTCATTATTTGTTTAACTTACTTCCTTCGAATCATGTTAATGTTATTCTCCTACCTCATTCTTGCCTACATACTGCGAGCTTTCTTTCTGGTTCTCCTCAAAGAATATTCACGGCCCTCTCTCATTCCTCATTCATCCCATATGTTCTGTCCATCGCAGTTTATGAGGATAACAGTTCTTATTAGGCTACATCTAATGTCTGACAGAACTTGATTTTTGCCCGTTGCTCAAACTGTGACATCCTGAGTTCCGACGTGCGCATTCAAATCGCGGTCACAACAAAGACCGTAGTTCAGCTTGCAGTGCACGCACTCACATGTCTCTTGCTGGGATGAGAGACTAACTGACAAGGTACCATATCACGGCGCCACCTATGCGCTATAGTGCACTAAAGCGCCACTATGTGCTCAGTCTGAAAACGTAATGACTGTACCACGTGTATGTATATATATATATGTATTATATATATATATATATATATATATATATATATATTTATTTATTTATTTATTTATTGTGACGCGCCGTAGTAGCGTCATTTAAAATGCGCGGGCCGGCGAGAGAAACCTCGCATTGGTAGACTGGTTGGCGAATAGCCAATCGCAAGTCGTGGAATCCACCGAATTTTCTTGGTTAATGGCCAGAGAGTTCTACGAACATCTATTCCCCCGTTCGAGAAACATCGAAGACGAGAGGGATCCATGAAGAAACATCTCGTTTATGGACCTGGAAATTTCCGTCCACTCGACTATAAATATGTGGCGAGGTCGGAATGACCCCCCAGTCCAGTGTTGGATCGCGAGAGGTTAATTGTGAGCGTAACTGTGAGGAAGAATTATGTCTGCAACTGTGTTATAAGTAATTATCTTATAAACTGTCAAAGAAGAATAGTTGTTAAATCAAATAGTTTTCAAGATTTAGTGATAATTGTGGAGAAGGAAATAAAGTGTAAAGAAGAATTTTACATAGCATCCGTGTACTTATTTAAGTCCAAATAAGTAAAAGATAAACCCAGGGCTCATTTGGGACTATATATATATATATATATATATATATGGTGTTTCAGATTAAGTATTACAGACCTCTAAGGGTTGTAGAGGGGGCTTAGTGGATAATGTTCAGATAAAGCACCCAAGTTCGGAAACCTACCACTTCGATGTAAAATTGGTTTGAATATCGAAACACAATGGGCTGCTATCGTGTTTCTTGTGTTTCAGGATAAGTATTACAGATTTCTAGGGATTGTACTATAAGTGGGGTTCCACGTGGCGACCCTGTCGTTCGTTTCAGAAAATGTACATGCGACGCATATATTCATACATACGCCCCACAAGACTTGGTGTGTACTCAATAATTTCTGCTGCCGCCAGAAGTCGTGTAAGAAGAGCTTCCTCCGATTCGACAGGTGTCTCGTAAACAAGGTTGTTCATTCTTGACCCACAGAAAAAGTCAAGAGGAGCCCCCAAGAGGGGAATTGTTAACAGACTGTTATCTTGTGACTTAGTGTCAATATTGTGGTAAGACGATAACTTATCAAATCTGTGCGCCAGGTAAGTAGGAGTATAACCTCACCATGGTGGCCAAAGAGTAGGACCACCTCGACCTATCCAACTTTCAACGTATGTTTGGTCGAGAAATTCACGGGCGACAAGTGAAAAATGCGCGGGTGCGCCATCATGTTGAACCACATGTGTTTACGTCGTGGCAGTAGCAAATCTAATATCTCCACCAGTATTTCTTGCAGGAAGGTCAAGTGCCTGAGACCCGTTGGGCAGTATGGAAGAATGTACGGCCCAGTCAGATGACCATCAATGATACCAGCCCATACATTCTAACCAAATTGTCCCGGAAATGCATGTGGCTGTGTGGCATGAGGATTTACGTCATCCCAAATGTTCAAAACAGTCTCCTTAGTGAAGAAAGCCTTATCCGTGAAAAGAATGCGGCGAGGAAATTCCGGATTGTCGACACACTGGTATGGAAACTATGTACAGAAAATGTCCTGTGAAAATCTGTCGGTCCTAATGCATAAATTTTCTGAAGGTGGTATGGGTGGAGTTGATGCGCATGCAAAACGACTCACGCTCGTGTGGAGGACATCGAAGGCATGGGTAATGGTTCGAGTACTCGTCGACTGGTTCTCTTCTACGTGCTCAATGACGCTCTCTTGAAATTTGAGAGTTCGTCGCGTCCGTGGAGTACCACAGTCAGCCATCCTAGCTTGGAAGGTACCTGTTTTTCGCAGTCGTTGTTGAAGTCTGACGAAAATGGTATATGATGGAGTGCGGTGATGCGGAAAGCGTTCTTCATAGAAGCGTTGTGCAGCATCTCCGTAAATTATCAACATCGCAGTGAACTCTTCAAATATGTATTCAACCATCTTGAACTATCTCGTCCTGTACTGCTCAATGACTGACTCTCAACTGACGTGAACGCTGACTCAGCAGAACTCACAGTCAACACAAGATACACGATATCAACCAATTGTGTTTCGACTTTCAAACTTATTTTACATCGAAATGGTATATTTGCGGTCATGGATTCCTTATCAAAACTTTACCTAGTATGTCCCCTCTACCTCCCCTAGAAGTATGTAAGAGGTTTCCGAAACACCGACAAATGTTCAGGTATTGTACAGGTGTCTTAGTTAAACAATTTGATATATGCAACTTGTAGTCTAGGATTTCAAATTTGCAAGTTATAATAATAAATGTGTTAGGGGCCAGTACGCCACTGACAATATTTTGAAAATTTCGTTGACAAGCTGTTACATGGTGTAGCCTTCTTTTGCGGGTTGACTTCCTGAGACAGTTTAGCTCAGTGGTAACATGCCAAGTATGAAATATCGTTCGTTAGGAATATGATATTCAAAGTTCAAAACCTCAGACATGCTGACCGTTTATTTTATTTTTTTTATATTCAATCTTTCTTTCTTGTGTAGAATGTTTGGAAATTTAGTACAAAATACTGTAGAACTTCTGTTCGTATGTTGCAGGAAAGTAATAAATGACACAATTCTGTACTAGTGTAAAATAAGGAATACTGTAGAGCACACTAGGTAACTACAGTAAGTATTCGTAAGTGAATATCGCATGGTTCAGACGGTCGAAATAACAAGGCTACTTATGCATTAGCGTAACCATTACTTTCTATCTATCTCCGAGTATTTTTATAGCTGTTGTCGTCTTCCCGTGCAAAACCTCCAAAGCCTATGATATTGGGCATCTTCAATGCTTAGCCCTCCTCTTGCTTGCATTACTATCTTCATGCTTCCCTTCTATGTTAACTTTGGTCTCCCTCTTTTCATCTTTCTGCTCGGTTGCCATTGATATAGTAGTATCGGCCATCTTCCATTCTTAAAATATGTGCTAACCATTTTAATTCCTTCTCCTCAATTCTTTCAATAATGCTTTCTTCTACTTCCATAATGTATCTAATTTTCTTATTTGTGATATGTTCTAATTTTGACTTCCTGTCACTTCTGCGTAAATAATCTATTACTTCAGGTTAAAATAATACAGTATGAATGTAGCATCAAGTCTTTTGATGTGGAACTTGGCACAAACATGAAGGAGAGACATAACAAAATTAATAATTAAATTAAGGTCTACTATTGTTTGACTTGCTAGTGGATCAAATAGTAAAGGAAATCAAATTCGTATTCACATTTTATTTTAAAGTAAAGATGTTAACATTCAGGAATAATAATAAAAATAAATGTAAACCATTCTGTTATATTATATTACAGTACACTGAGTAACGGAGGCATGATTTAAGCATACAGAAAAATAAAATCTCTTTATTCATGTTTGCGTCAAAAACAGGATCATAGGTACTGTTCAAAATGTTGCTATTGATGGAGTAGGCACAAATTGCATCTGCGCAGAAATGATTCTCGCACTCCTTCAAAGATTCCTGGAGTATTTCTCATTTCGTCACAGGCAACCAAAATTCTCGCCAGTTACTCCTCATCTGAGTCGACTGGAGTCTGTGATACAGGAGGCTCTTAACGTCTCCCCATAGGAAGAAATTAGAAGAGGGAGATTAGGTGAACGTGGAGGCCACGCTACAGGACCGTCGCGACCAATCGAACATCCAGGGAAGACATTATCCAGACCTTACATTTCTGTCAAAGTGAGAAGGTGTTCCGTCGTGCTGGATCGACATCTGACGTCGGATAACAATTTTGGACTTCTTTTAGGAATACAGGAAGCACGTGTATCAAAACCTGTTTGTCCACATGACCATTTAACCGTGGGGGCAGAAGATAGGGAGAAATGGCGTAATTGGAAATTATACCAGCCCATATGTTAACGGCGAACCTATGTTGATAGCATCTCTCTACAATGACAAATGGATGTTCATGTTACCAAATATCGCTATTCATCTTGTTTAGACGAACCCCTTCTCTTGTACAATAAGCCTCGTAGGTGAAAAGCACTTTCGAAAAGATATCAGGCTGCTCAACCAACCGCTCAGAGACCCACTTACAAAACTACACGCGAGGTCCGAAGTCTAACCGTGTCAAGAACTGTACCTTCAAATAGTGAAAGGGGTGGAATCCTTCTTCCTGCAAGACCTGCCACATGAGGGCGTGGTTTGTACTCTAGGCACGTGCAATTGCTCGTCTTTTGGTAGGATTCTCTCGAATCCTGTCGAGCACCTCTTCTTCAAAACCCAGGGTACGACGAGTTCGTCTTGCGTCGGAATCCGGTTTATGCACATCCAGGGTTACAGTTTCCGTAGACGCCGCGCCGGTGGATGGTTTGGAAAGTTGAATGATGCGGATGTTGTCTGCAGGATATATTTCTCTGTACATTTGTGCAGCAGCATGAGCATTTCCTCTTGGCTCACCATAAACATAATGCATATCTGCTGATTCATTGACTGCATAAACATTAGCCGTAACGTTCATGTTAATGTTGCTCCTACAAGTTTCAAAACAGTAGTCAAACAGAGACTGGTATCAGTCGTTAGTTTCGCGGGCACGCTCATAAGCAGTTGGTATAAATGTACAGTATTTAAAAAGTACCTGTGCTTTTCTTGTAAACAAATTACGATACTAGTTTAATTAAAAACAAATACTAATGAATATCAGAATATCAGAAAGTCAATTAAGTAACTACAAAAGCAATATACTCCTCTGAATAAAAAAATAAAATAAAAATACGGAAACCAAAAAGAGATATTTGAACCCGGCATTACAACATTCAATGATAAGCATCCTACCCACTGAGCTATTATTGCGAACATCTAACATATACGATTGCATGCCAGAGCACGAAATACAGACTGTCAGTGGCGCACTAGCTCTTGTCGAAAGACGAAATATCATAACTTCATGGCTCAAAATTTTGAAAATGCTTCAATATTTGCAATAAAACAGGGGTTATCCTGCAGAACTGAAATATTCCCAAGACAAACCAAAGTCATAGTTTGCTTCATTGTAGATTAAAGAGTACGAACGCCCAGTTTTAAAAAAGTCATATATAACTTCAAAATTCGGCTTCACACACCTCAAGTTCCTGATCTCAAATTGTTCGTCTAACTCTCCTCTAATATAACTTAACGTTTGTCGGTGTCATTCATTAACACCTTGTATAAATATGTTAGTAAAAAATAAAAACGATAAGAGTCCATGCAATACATAATAATATGATTTACCAGAATTGAGCTTATAGGCTATTTAATTTGTTTGTGCAACCATTTCTGTTTGCGATTACGTTTCCCAGGTATTTGAATTCAGTCATATTTTTAAAATGTCCCGCATTTGTCATTAAATCTTCATTTCCATTTTGTAATGCATTTCTATGTGTGAACTCATATTACGTTTTATCGATGTTTTCGTCTATCCCTAATTCCTTAATATTATTCAACATAGTGTGGGTATTGACCCTTAGAATCCCTTCGCTATCGCCTAATAATACCACGTCATCAGCATAAACTAAACCTTATTAATACCACTGAGTTCTTCATCTTCTGATGTTTTTATAGCAAGTTCTACTTCAAAATATAATAGTAGAGACGATAGTGCATATCCTTTGTTTAATCCAATGTGAATTTCAAAATGATCTGAAAAATGCTTACCTAGCCGCACCCTACTCTTTGTTCTAAGTCTAAATATTTAGAAATTCGGAACTCCAGCAGAACACTGTATAACTTCTCTATCTTGATTGAATAATATATTTTTTTATGCCTGCATATAGTTTATGCACATTAATATTATATTACAATTTATTTTCTAAAATGTGACTTATACTAAATATCTATTTTAGAATTTTTTTTTTCAAAATTCGCATGGATCATCACATATTATGACGTCAATATAGTGAGTAGATGTAGTTACTAATATCCTACATCTGATATAGATTCTGGTTATAGGTTATCTAGGATGTCCACAAGAGAAAAAAAAACTATTTACAAGTATTACTCCACAACAAAATAATATCCGAACAATTAATTTTAGTTCATTCGTTATAAAATGCAATAGCAGAAATATTATTATAATAGAATATTATTAATATTTATTACTAAATTTATTCTAGGTCTTAACTGTTTTGAATAATATAAAGAGTGTGTTGCCTCACGGTAAACAACGGTGTCTGTCTGAAAAATTTCCCCGTTCTTCTTGCACTCAAAAACTTAATATGTGTGGGAATGATATATACCGGTAACTTAATGCCCACTCTTACCTCCTTGCGGTGCAGATTGGGTAACTTCATTACATGGTGAAAACTTACATATTTTTTCTGAAGGCGAACAAGGGCTAGTCACAAATATGTCTTATCAACAATTAGCAATTATATAGTCTATTAAGTTCTTTCCGTCGGTCTTATTTGTCACATCATTCGGAGTCTAAAGTGCACCGAACTGCTGTCGAGTTTTAGTGTATTTTGTCAAGTACATAGGTACTTTATAAAACGTACAAATATATATAAGCCTGATAATTACCGGTTATCTGTATTTAAAAGAGCGGAACTAAGTAAGGCGAAAGACACAATGGGAAGATAAATTAATAAATGATGCAAAACATCTAGGTAAAAGAGGCGAAAGAAATCTTGGCATATAATCCTGGCTGGATCATCTCAGGAAGGGCTTCGCCTAAAGAAGGCTGCTGTTCTAATTGTATTAACAAAATATTATTATATACATATTTATGTTAAACTATATTTTTTGGATATTCATAATTCTTTTTACTAACTTACTAACAAATAAGCACAATATTTTCAATTTATAGGCTAGTTTGCCAACTTATAATATATAATGTGGACATTATATTCATTAACTAAAGAAGATCGTACCTTTACATATTACATTCGCTGACATTTGTTTTAAAAGTCTTACTTTGGCTTCGTATTCCGTCTTCGCCACAGCTGACCACATTCTTTCTTCATCTCGTTCTTGCTCCGTCAGTAGCTCTCGCTCCTTCATCTGATATTCTTGTGCTTTCTTCACCAATTTCCTGTCCATTTGTGATCGTACAGTGCGCTGGTCTTCACATCGTCCCCTGTTGGTCAGTAACATAACACATGCCACTTGCATCAGTTACAGTTACGCTTACCATGCATTTAACCCAATAGATTCAGGCTTCAAAGCCTAATTTACCCTGCATTTAACTCAATAGCTTCAGATTTGAATGTCCGATCTTAGCCTGCATTTATACCATTAGCTTCAGATGTGAATGTCCGATCTTAACCGCATTTAACCCATTACCTTTAGAATTGAATGTCCGATCTTACCCTGCATTGAACCCATTAGTTTCAAACTTGCAGCTCTGATCTTACCCTGCATTTTACCCATTAGCTTCAAACTTGAATGTCCGATCTTACCCTGCTTTTAACTCATAGCTTCAGACTTGAATATCCGGTCTTACCCTGCATTTTACCCATTCGCTTCAGACTTGAATGTCCGATCTTACCTTACATTTAACCGATTAGCTTCAGACTTGAAGCTCCGATCGTACCCTGCATTTAACCCAGACTTCAATGTCTGATCATACCCTTCATTTTAACCCATTAGATTCAGAATGCAATGTCCGATATTTCCCTGATTTATAACCCATTAGCTTCAGATTTGAATGTCCAACCTTACCCTTCATTTAACCCATTAACATAAGACTTGAATGTCCGATCTTACCCTTCATTTTAACCCATTAGCTTCAGAATTGAATATCCGATCTTACTCTACATTTAACCCATTAGCTTCAAATTTGAATATTCGATTTTACCCTTAATTTTAACCTATCAGCTTCATTCTTGAATGTCCGATCTAACCCTGCATTAAACCCATTAGCTTCATACTCGAATATCCGATCTTACCCTGCATTTAACCCATTATCTTCAGACTTATTGGCTTCAGACTTGAATGTACAATATTGCCCTGCATTTAATCCATTAGCTTCAGAATTGAAAGTCCGACCTTACCCAGCATTTAACCCGTTACCTTCAGAATTTAATGTCCGAAATTACCCACCATTTATCCCGTTAGCTTCAGATTTGAATGTCAGATCTTACGCTTCATTTAACCCATTAGCTTCACACTTGAATCTCCGAAATTACCCTTGATTTTAACCCCTTTCGTCCGATTTTAATGTCTGATTTTACCTTGCATTTTAACCAATTAGTTTCAGACCTGAATGCCCTATCTTACCCTAAATTTAACCCATTAACTACGGACTTGAATCTCCCATCTTACCCTTATTTAACCCATTGGCTTCAGACTTGAATGTCCGATCGTACCCTTCATTTAACCCATTAGCTTCAGACATGAATATCCGACATTGCCCTGTATTTAACCCATTAGCTGCAGAACTGAATGCCCGATCTTCCCCTGAATTTTAACACATTAGCTTTATGCGTGATGACCGATCTTACCCTGAAGTTAACCAATTTAACCCAGCATTTAACTCATTATTTCCAGACATAAATGCCCGATATTCAGACTTGATTGTCCCATCTAACCCTGTATTTAACCCATTAGCTTCAAACTTGAATATCGAACTTAACCCTGGAATTAACCCAATAGCTTCAGACTTTAATGCTAGATCATACCCTGCAGTTTAACACATTAGCTCAAATAATATCTCCGATAATATCTCGATTAAAATCAGAAAGTATGGGTATCTCGAGATTTTCTCTATTTTCAAAATTTAAAATAGATGAAAAGGAAGAGTGATTTTTAAATAGTGATAAATTGTAACCATAGTTAAAATTGATTAAACAAGCCCTTAGCAGCATAGATTAGAGTGTCGTAATTCAAATATGGAAGTTCGATTGTACAAATATTGCTCAACGTTCTCTTGAGATTATTTTACGTTTCGTAAATATAGAAAACAGACTCCACCTGACACGAGATAATTTATGGCAGACAAAATATTATTTTTATATTTCCAGCCTCGTGGACTTGTGGTCAGCGTTTCTGACTACAGTTCATGAAGTCTCGGGTTTGATTCCCGGTCAGACCATATAAATGTTTCATTAAAGGTTTAGGTTAAGGAGTCTCCTGATACTTCATTATCATTTATACCCATCACATCATCGGGGTAACTTATCTCCGCCTTCCAGGTGCCCCAACCTTAGAAAAGGATTACAATTCCGCCAATTCCAGGGAAGAAAACCAGAATTGTCATAAAGGCAATCTGGTGACATTGGACAAAAAAATAATAAGATATAATTAAATTATATCAGAAATATTTCAGGTTAACTCATAAATCGAATAAATTATGATTCTAATAATATTGTTTTGTATTATTCCTTGATCCAATAAATCTCTCGACGAACTAATCATAATTAAAAATCGTAATTTTGTAGGCCAGATAGATGCCAGTACACCTGTTCAGCACTCCCTGTTCCTTGTCAAGTTGATAAAAGAACGTTCAATATAAATTCAAGATCAGGGACGAGCAAAATTCTATAGAAACGAAGGGCACATAACAAATTCTCCCGTTTACGAAAAAATATATAATATAATTCCAGGAAAATATAGTTCTTTGGTGATCGTCAGGCAGTTTGATTAAATCATTCACAAATTAGTCTCACTTTCCAGACCGATATAGCGAATCCACCCTAGCCAGAGCGGCACGTGATGCGATATGGTGAACGTAGTCAACTTTTTTATGAAAAACCCTAATGGGTGTATCATTACGTATATGTCGTTAATCAATCAGAGTTATAATTTATGTTAATCTATCCTGACTATAGATTCACTTCACTTTTGTGGCACTTACCGGGTTTACGTCTTAACTACGTCGACTACTATATTATTAATTTGTCATCTTTTCCGAGCGGGTTATGGTAAGTAATAACGGAACTGCCAACCATGCGTGGCGGAACCTACCTTGAAATTTCTTCCAGAGAAGCGTTGCGATGTACAAAGACCGTATCCATAAAATTAACTGCAGTTTCAAACTGCAAGATACTAAAATCAAGCGCCATATCTCTAATTATATATAATTACATACTATATGGAAGTAATACAACTCCTGTATTGGCAGACTGGAAAACCCTCACTTCTCACCTTACTCCACTCTGAGCTTACCTCATGCAGGAATGCACATCTTTTCCGTACAGTGGGCTCATATTGCTGGATTCTGGTTTAGATTTCTGCGTCTTGCACTTTAAAACGACAGATATTTTTTGGACACGCCGTGGTACATCTCAACGTTTCTATGGGAGGAATTTCAAGGTAGGTTCCAGCATGAAAGTTCCCTTGTTAGTAAAATTGTACAACAGGGTTTTAAAGTGAAAATCTTAAACTCACAGATAATTGTAGACTTAGTAAATGTGTATAACGGGATTGTGAATTATAGACCCAATACTTTGGATTTTTTTTAATTCACAGAACATTACGGATTTAGAAAGTGTGTATTAATTTCCGATGAAAGGCCGTTTCTTCGGAATAATATAAATCAATACAGATATTAAGCAATAGAGATAAATTAATGAACTCATTTTTCACGCTTATTATACTCAGGAAAGAAAATTCCATGGAATCCAATCAATCGAGATTTTAAAAAATGTAATTAATTTATTGCGTGATTAAAACTACAGTCACAGTTTCTGGTGACTTAAATAAAACATTTTTAGTATTTCGCAATCGTCACTTCGTATACGATCTCTGACTCCTACCGTATTACTAAGAATCCGAAACTCCTCCAATAAAATAGGCACCACAAACCCCTGTATTATTCGCATATACTCGTATCCTCCTATACTCTGTACTTCCCAGAGCAAATGTCAATCGACCTCGGATTCAGAGGCAACCATAGTCTCCACTAGTCAGCAGAACTGATATGTTGAGTAAAGAACGTCCTCTCAAGGGATATGCGAAATATCGAAAACAAATATTTCTTTATTTATGAATGAGTTAGATAAACATTTTTTATCTCGCCTCATAAAGTTACGTGTTCTCAAGATATCAGTTTCAAAAGGCAATTTTACTTTCATCTTCAGTCAAATTCTGTCGAAATTTCGACGTTAACACAATCCTCTGAACTGCCATCTGGTGTCGATTTTATGAACTTGGAGATCAAATTATTCATAAAATCGACATCAGATGGCAAATCAGAAGAAGGTGTTAATGGCGAAATTTCGACAGTTGGAGATTGAGTAAAGATGAAAGTAAAATTGAATTTGAAACCGGTATAGTGGAAACAGGCAAATTTATGAAGTGAGATATAAAAAACCGTTTCTCCGACTCATTTGTAAATTCAAAATAACTCATAGTGTTACTTCCCACTTCAATTTTGAAAACAAATAGGTTTTTATTTATTTGCCTTTAACATGATCTTTAATCGGTCAAAAAAATTATTGAAGATGGAGAAAAAATCATCTCCATTCGACTGCGGATTTGATCTTAAAAGATCAAAAACTATATAAACCGACCAACGGAAAACGATGCTAATGGGTTATAGTAATAAAACAATGTTACAAAATACAATTGGAAGTCTAGTTTCGAAACTCATTCATTCCAGTCCAAGCGATTTTCAGATAAATGCTAAAGATTTATAAACCAATTACTGGGGCAACGAGGTAAATACTATCTTGTTTGTATAATCTATAATCTAGGTTTCATTTACAGAACAGGAAGAAATATTCAGTCTCTTTTGAGTCAGTTATTAAATACATGAATTTGGAATGATGCATTTTTGCAATCAAACAATTCTACAAATTAATTTTGAAAACGTTCTTTGTGAAAAATAATTGTTTTACATGTAGGCCTAATGAAAGTAAATGTATATTGTTAAATCTATAACAGATTTAATATTATTTGTTTAGCCTGGCGGAGTTAAGGCCATGTGGCCTTCTCTTCCACTCACCAGGGCAAACATATATTACATCAGAATATAACAATCACAATGAACTCTAATATTAAATATTAAATAAAAATTTGATCAAAAAGATAATATCTATTATATTATGATCTATAATGCAACTAGTTAATGTTAGTTAAAATTAAGACTAAAACTAATAATAAAATGTATACAATCAAGATATATTAAATTGTCCCTGTCTAATGTATATATAAAACAAAACAAAAAAAAAGAGATATAGAAAACTAATTTTACGTTTGTACAATAATTAAAACAAAACAAAATAAAATATTTGTTAATCTTAATATTATTTTCATAGATGATTAAATTAATTAATTGTTAAAAGAATACTATCAGTGGGATGTATAAGTTAGTTTGTTATTAAATAATTATTTAATTTGTTTTTGAAGTTTGACAGTCTCTGACATAGGACGGAAGGGAATTCCATGTTTTGGTAAGTGAGACCGTAAAAGATAATGAATAATATACAGTGTGATGAGGAGGGATATAAAGGACAATGTTCTGATGCGATCGAGTGTCAAGATTCTGTGTGTCGGATAGTCTTATGAAGCGGCGTGATAAATAATTTGGCGATGATGTATGAAGGATTTTATAGAGAAGAGATAGAGAATTACAGTTCTACGATCTCTTAGACGAAGCCACGATAATTGTTCCAGGGACGGTGTAACATGGTCAAATTTGCGAATACCACAAATAAAACGTGCGCAAGAATTATGAACACGTTGTAGTCTTTGAGTGTAAATAATATTTAAGTCTGTAAAACGAGTGTCACAATAATCAAAATGGGGCACTGCAAGTGTTTCTACTAACATTTTCCTTAGAGCGAATGGCAGATAATTTCTTACGCGATTTAATGAATGTATTATTGAGAAGACTGTTTTGCATGTTTGGTTTATTTGTGTATTCCAATTTAAGTTGTTGTCAATAAATACTCCTAGAATTTTTACTGTCTCACTATAAGGGATTTGAACTACATTTAGTGACACATGCGAGACTGTATTTAGGTTAATTGTAGATAATAGTCTCTGGTGACCCATAATGATTGATTGTGACTTTCTAGGATTTAATTGCAGTCCATATTTAACTGTCCAAGTAATTAGTGAGTCAAGATCCTCGTTAATTTTGGCAACAGCGTCATTTAGAGAATATTTGTCTGTGTGGATGTAGATATGCATGTCGTCTGCAAATAAATTATGTTTGCAATCCTTTAGGGAGTTAGATATGTCATTTATGTAGATTGAAAAAAGTAAAGGTCCAAGCACCGAACCCTGTGGAACCCCAGCTTTACAGAAGGACCAAGAAGAACATAATGCATGATTTCCTACAACAGATTGCTGGCGTTCATGAAGGTAGGAATTGAACCATTGCGTGGCACTATCAGAGAGTAAGAGGTTTTTAAATTTATGCAACAATAAGTCCAAGTCTACGGTGTCGAATGCTTTACTAAAGTCCAGTAATGTAAGAATGGTAAGTTTTCGATTATCAGCGCTTCGCGTATGTCATCGCAAATATTTAGTAGAGCAGTATTTGTATTGTGTCCTGTCCTGAAGCCTGACTGAAATTGATCTAGAAGATTGTGTCCATTTAGGTAGTCAGTCAGTTGTTTATGGACTAATCGTTCCAGAGCTTTTTAATGGGTAGGTAAATGCTAATAGGTCGAAAGTCGTTCGGAGTTAAGGGCATTTTAACTTTAGGCAGTGGGCGTACGAGGACTTGTTTCCACAATGAGGGATATGTAGAAGTTTGTAGTGAGGAGTTAAAAATATGAGTTATAGTAGGTAGCATAGCGTCGATTATTTTATTCAGTAAAGTAATATTTATACGGTCAGTTCCTTCTGCTTTGGTTTTTATTCGCATGATGGATTTCTTTACGTCGTAATCTGTAACATATGAGAAGTGGAAATGTTCTCTGTCGGGTTGATTTGTCAGTGATGATTCATTTATTGTTTGTTCTTTACCCTTTGGAGTAGTAGTTATACATGTGAAGTGATTATTGAGTGTGTCCAGGGAAACAGGTAATTTGTCTACCTGCGTGTCTTTTCTCCCTATTCCCATTCTTTTCAAGTTTTTCCAGATTTCTGAAGTATTGGTATCTGTTAGGCTGTATAAATGTCTAAGTTTGGCGTTTCTTATAGCTTGATTTGTCTTGTTACGTAACGTTTATATTGATTGAGCTTTGTGTCTGTGTTGTCGAGTCTATATTTCTTATGTGCTGCGTATCTATCAGCCATCATGTTACGAATTGAAAGAGTCATCCAGGGTGCAGGGCGTCGTTTTACGAGTTTAGTTTTTAGTGGGGCGTGTCGTATAATTGTAGTATAAAGTCATTTAGTGCTTCAACTTTTCATCTACAGAATGCAGCGTCCATATTGAATGCCACGGCATCTGCATGGCTTCTTCAATTAGGGCTATATTGTCTATATGTTTAAGTCTCTATACGTAATAGTCTTTCGAGTCGGTTTAGGGCAGTGCAGCGAATATGCCAAGAATATAATATAATGTGCTGATATTCCCGGGGCTGGCAGTTGCCCGTGAGTAAGTACTCTGTCTGGATTATTAGTTGCAATTAAGTCAAGTAACGTCTCAGAGTGATGAGTGTCATGTGTAGGCCTTAGGGGTAGGAGAGTCATATCACAAGCCTGGAACGTAGCCATCAGTCGTTGTGTATGTCTGTTATCAGTATCTAGTATATTTATATTAAAGTCGCCCATAACGATAACGTGTTCATATTGTATTCGCGCGTTTTGTAAAGTGGACTCTATTTCAGCGATAGCTTTTATTTTAGGAGGTTGGTATACTACACAGAGAAGAATTTTTTTGAAACTCACAAATATTTCTATGAACATAATTTCAGCAGATGGTTCGTTATTAGATTCCGATTGAGGGTCTTTCCACTTTTCAGCGGTTGCCCTTTTACCAGCCGGCTGCTGGCCCTTCACATCCACATGTGTCATCACAGAGGTAGATGATCAACAGCCAGTGTAGGGGTGATATGTGGTTAGCATGTCGAGTCCCCCAGCCGTTATATCTGGTTCCTCAACCTGGAGCCGCTACTTATTGTAGCTACCCAATTGCCTCACGATGCTGGGTGGGCACCGGTCCCATACTGGCCGAAATACCATGAGAAAATTTCTTCACCCATGGAGACTCGAACCAGCGCAAGTCCCGTAGCTCTGCGCCAAAGCTTCCTACCTTAACCGCTCGGCTACGGCGCGGGACTCGTTATTAGATAAATACACAATTTTAGGTGTAAGGTCCGTTCTAACGAAGGCTCCAATACCGCCCCCGCGACTTTAAACACGACCATGTCTATGAAAAGTATAACCATCCATGTAAATTAAAGAAGACGTAATGTTGGGATTTTAGCCACGTTTCAGATATGAGTAGAGCATGGATATTCAAAGAGAAGAAAATTGTTCTGATTTCATCTATATGTGCAGTAATACTTTGAGCATTGAAATGGAATACCTGCAAGGAATTAGGGTATGGGGATAAAGCTGTTTCTAAAACATTCCTTGAAGTAGTGGGGGCGAGAAGGGGTGTGGGAAGGTTATTGCCCCGTAGCTTGTCAGAGACTGTCAAAAGAAAATCATTATTTAAACCAAAAATGGTCGTAAAATAATTACAAACTATACTTGGTACCACGTCACTAAAAATATCTTAATTTTATATACTATTAATAAAATGTTAAAAGTGATAACTTTCGGTTATTCACTGGCTATGTTCGCACATAGTATATATCTGACCCCCGGGAAATAATACGTTCGTTGTCTCCTTCTTTAACATGGATTGCACCGTCAACTGTCCACACATTTGTTACACCATATTTGGAGTTGCATTCTTTTAATAGTTTATATCTAATTTGAGTTAGGTCTTCCCTTATTGTAACACCACTGCCTTTCAACTGTTTTTTGTTCTGGAAAACCTCTCTCCTTTTCCTATAACTTACGAATTTGACGATAACCGGCCGAGGCCTGTCCGCCTTTCTCCCCACACGATGGCTCCTATCAATATCACTTGTTTCTAATTTAATACCTATTTTAGACGCCACATCAATAGCTATTTTATCCGTGTCCTCAGCGTCTTTTCAGGGATGCCAAAGATACGTAAACATTGGCGGCGTTGGTACTGTTCAAGGGAATCAGTTTTTTCGCACAACAGTTGTTCTAGTTTTATTATTTTTGCTTCTCTTTCCTGTAACGACAGCTCCAACTGTCTAATGACCTCAGTGTTCCGATTTATGGTTGTTTTCAACTCGCTTACTATCGCCTCACGCATCGAGTCCTTTAGTAGCTGCAACATGGCAGGGTCCCTCAAACATTCCTGCATCACACGCTTTTTCACTTCTTCTTTATTCTCGTCGGAATTCTATGTTTTGCGTGGCGCCATTATATACAGAATAAATGTACACACAAATAAATTCAAAATATCCGATACTACATGTAAAACACAAACATTCACCTGCTCCAAACTGTGCAAAAACACGAGCGACCAGTATATTCACTACTCACTGTCCGCCATGACACGTATGTAATTGTCAAACAGAAATATTTTTCAAAGCAAGTGAAAACATTAATAGCCTACATATTTAAACAACTTCTCATACTTGATGTCCACAATTTAATATAAAATGCATGTATGAAATATTCAAACAGAAATGCTCCTTAAACACTTGGATAACGTCCGCCATTATCAAAAATGAATTATTCGCTTCAATATATTTCATGATCTCCGAGAACCTCTGTCATCTTGCCCAGCACAGTTTTATAGATATTCCGTCCGACTACCTGTCTCCATTGAACACCAAAATGCCTTGTCAACAGTGTTTCGACATCTTTCGATTTTCAGCTATCACACAGGAACATTATTGATAAAAAATTGAGGGATCCAGTCTGATAAGGGGAAAAGCCACACTTTCATGAAAAATGAGATTATTTCATTTTTGGAATGCAGTGCCATCTATCTTTGTAACCCCAAATTGTCACAAGTGTGGGTTGTACCATTGGGCAGCTATGTTGTAATTTAATTCAGTATGCTGATCATGTTTTCTCAAACTGCAGTGAGAGAATGGTATATCCCACAAGTTTACATTTCAATCACTAGAAGGAAGAGTGATCAGCAGTGTTGACAACACATGTAGTCTAGAGCTTAATCTCACACATTGTTTTCAACACACTGTTTAGCAACTAGAATCACATATTGTTGTATTGTCGAGTTCGAAATTGAATTGTTGCTTACCATTTAAGTGAGTAACAAATCACTTATGCTGTTAACGTAGAACTTTTCTGTTTGTTTTCGTTAGTAGTTTTGCTAATGTGGTTTATCATTGTTTGCTGCTCTGGTAGACTCATATGTAGGACAAATATGTACATTTGTTTGTATTATGTTTTAGTCCATACTGGCCATTATGATGAAATTATACATTTACTTGTGCGAGGTCACACATTTTTTGCTAGTGATAGGGATTTTGGTGTCATAGAGAAGAAAGATAGAAGAACTGAGTATGTTTATACACTAGACCAATGATGTAATTTAATCAGTAAAGCAAGAGTAAAGAAGTCATTCAAAGTGATCAGTATGCAGATGCAAGATTTCAACAACTTAAATAAACTAACAGAACTATTAGCAAAAGAAAGTAAAACAAACGTAGGACTCCAGGTTCACATGAAAGGTAGATAAAAAGTTCTTAAGGTAGATAAAAATAAGCCGGGATGTCTACTTTTCAAGTACACTTACAACTCGATACTTTTCAGCAAATAACGATTTTCAAATAGGAACCTGGGAGGCACTCAAAAGTTAAGACAACACGAACTTGGAATGTCATTGATGATTTCTTGAAAAACTTGGAAATACTCTATCTACATGGCAGAGAAATTTACCAAAAGAAGTATGCTGATATTATGTCTCTACTTCCCTTTGTACCAGCCGTGTGTCTTCTAGTGTTTACAGCTCTACAATCCGATGGTCCAGAGAGGGAAGACGATTGTGAACTAGTGTGATAATGGACTTCAGCATCTCATTTAGATTTCAACCATATGTAAATATTATATACTATTGTTTATTTTTTATTATTTCACTCACCTCATACTTAATAATTCATAGCAGACCCTGGGTTTCTTCACGTAATTTGTGACATTGTCAATGCTGCGTCACGTTCACAACTGACGTCCAACGGCCTTCTATCCTGCAGACTAACCTCCGCGCCATCTGGTGGCCGACCGAAGAATTTCCAAATCAGTCCTCTTTCTTTATAACCGGGTATTTCAAAATTCATAGTTGTATTTTCATTCTTGCATATGTAAATTTTTTCCCAAATTGTGAGTTCCTTCGGTTTTTCCAATTGTTTAAGTAATTTTGTTTTGGTTTCTATTCTATGTTTTTCTGACCAGGCATGTGCAGCTATTGCAGATTTTTCGGTTTCTCCATTTTTAACATTTCTGAGGTGTTCTTTTAATCTTGTATTTAGATTCCTTTTTGTTTTTCCTATGTATATCTTTTCACAATCTTTACAATTAATTGATAAATTCCCGATTTTTGCAGTCTTCAATTTTTTTCATTTTTTGGTTTTTATTAAATTACCTGAGCTGTAATCATTTTTCGGTGCTAATTTAATGTTGAATTTGTTGAAAATTTTTTGAAACTTGTCAAATACGAAAGGATGGTATGTGAACTTCTTGAATTTTTGCCTAAATTTTTATCTGTCTGAAGAGTACTTTCATTGATGACTTTTTGTTCTTTGAATTTATTTATTTTCTTGTGTATCATTTTCTTGTGAAAACCATTATCCTTAGCAATTTGTATGATGTGTTCTTTCTCTTTATTGTAATTTTCTTTGCTCATGGGGACATTCACAAGTCTGTGTGTTAAACTATTAAATACTGCCTGTTTGTGTGAAAAATGGTTAAATCCAGTAGCTTTTATATAATTGTCGATGTGAGTTTCTTTTCTGTAGATTCCAAATTCTATTTTCTTTTTTTCTTCATTCCTAATCAATTTAAGGTCTAAAAATGGTATTTCATGATTATTTTCTATTTCCATTGTAAATTTGATTGTTTTATTTTGAATATTTAACAGTTTAATGGCATCTTCTAATTGTTTCTCTTTTACTATTGCTATGATATCATCTACGTATCTTCTCCAAAATTTAAACATCAAAGGATGTGCTTTAGTTACATGACATTCAAAATTCCCCATAAACATGTCTGCTAAGAATGGTGATAATGGATTTCCCATTGCGAGTCCTGATTTTTGTCTAAAGAACCGAAGGAACTCACAATTTGGGAAAAAATTTACATATGCAAGAATGAAAATACAACTATGAATTTTGAAATACCCGGTTATAAAGAAAGAGGACTGATTTGGAAATTCTTCGGTCGGCCACCAGATGGCGCGGAGGTTAGTCTGCAGGATAGAAGGCCGTTGGACGTCAGTTGTGAACGTGACGCAGCATTGACAATGTCACAAATTACGTGAAGAAACCCAGGGTCTGCTATGAATTATTAAGTATGAGGTGAGTGAAATAATAAAAAATAAACAATATTAAAGAACCTCATAGTGTTATTTCCTATCTACATAACTTAATAAAGTTGGCTATCAAGTCATAGGAAAACAAGAATAACGTAAACAACTGGAACAAGATGGCATAAGAAAAAAAAAACTTTAGACAAAAATCAGGACTCGCAATGGGAAATCCATTATCACCATTCTTAGCAGACATGTTTATGGAGAATTTTGAATGTCATGTAACTAAAGCACATCCTTTGATGTTTAAATTTTGGAGAAGATACGTAGATGATGTCATAGCAATAGTAAAAGAGAAACAATTAGAAGATGCCATTAAACTGTTAAATATTCAAAATAAAACAATCAAATTTACAATGGAAATAGAAAATAATCATGAAATACCATTTTTAGACCTTAAATTGATTAGGAATGAAGAAAAAAAGAAAATAGAATTTGGAATCTACAGAAAAGAAACTCACATCGACAATTATATAAAAGCTACTGGATTTAACCATTTTTCACACAAACAGGCAGTATTTAATAGTTTAACACACAGACTTGTGAATGTCCCCATGAGCAAAGAAAATTACAATAAAGAGAAAGAACACATCATACAAATTGCTAAGGATAATGGTTTTCACAAGAAAATGATACACAAGAAAATAAATAAATTCAAAGAACAAAAAGTCATCAATGAAAGTACTCTTCAGACAGATAAAAATTTAGGCAAAAATTCAAGAAGTTCACATACCATCCTTTCGTATTTGACAAGTTTCAAAAAATTTTCAACAAATTCAACATTAAATTAGCACCGAAAAATGATTACAGCTTAGGTAATTTAATAAAAACCAACAAAAATGAAAAAATTGAAGACTGCAAAAATCGGGAATTTATCAAATTAATTGTAAAGATTGTGAAAAGATATACATAGGAAAAACAAAAAGGAATCTAAATACAAGATTAAAAGAACACCTCAGAAATGTTAAAAATGGAGAAAACCGAAAAATCTGCAATAGCTGCACATGCCTGGTCAGAAAAAACATAGAATAGAAACCAAAACAAAATTACTTAAACAATTGGAAAAACCGAAGGAACTCACAATTTGGGAAAAAATTTACATATGCAAGAATGAAAATACAACTATGAATTTTGAAATACCCGGTTATAAAGAAAGAGGACTGATTTGGAAATTCTTCGGTCGGCCACCAGATGGCGCGGAGGTTAGTCTGCAGGATAGAAGGCCGTTGGACGTCAGTTGTGAACGTGACGCAGCATTGACAATGTCACAAATTACGTGAAGAAACCCAGGGTCTGCTATGAATTATTAAGTATGAGGTGAGTGAAATAATAAAAAATAAACAATATTAAAGAACCTCATAGTGTTATTTCCTATCTACATAACTTAATTATATACTATGTTTATAAGTTATGTTTCTACAAATGAACAAAGAAACTCATAAATTAAGAAGTATATTCTGTATCGCAAGAAAAACTAAGTTCATTGCTCTATGTTGGCAGTATTTTTATCTTCTATACAAAAGTAAAACAGAAAAGAAAATTGTTCTGTAATACTATATACCACCCTCAATCAAATAAAAATGTTTGTAGCAAACGTTTATAGGCACATTTCGTTTGTAAATTGACTATTTACAAAATCCTTGTTATATTCTTTAGAAGTTCATGTGGCTTATCCCCTTATCTGACTGGACCCCTAAATTAAAACAATGGATCCCCTTGGTGATAAACGTTAACAAGTTATAAAACACTCCATTAATCGAAACCGTTAAATAAAAGTAAACGAGTTTCGGCTACTATAATATCAAGTCTGATCCCAGTGGAAGATTGAATGTTAAATGCCCGTACGAAAGTGTGTAAATATATATATATATATATATATATATATATATAATACATATATATATATAATACATGTATAAGAAAAATAAAGAAATATAGGAAATATAAGAAAAAAATAAGAAAAATAAATGTTTGAATTGGATTCGCCTGATGGTGTAATGGATATCACACTGAGGTACAGACTCAGAGATCCGGGTTCGAATCCCGTTCAGGCATTTATTTTTCTTATCATACCATATATACAGTATATATATATCTTATGAATTACATCACATAACATAATAACATAGATAAAACATCAATAAATGCAATTTTTAGTACTTATATTATTTAATAAAAAAGAGGATTATCGTTATTCATAATATTGTCTTTGTTTTCATATAATTAAATACTTTCCAATGCTCCAGAAATTCAAAATTAAAAGCCGATCTTCCCAGCCTAAGATTACTCATATAGATGACGTGAACGTTATTGGAAATATGTTGGGCAACTGCCGATTTTTCAATTCTACCAAGGCGGAAATGGGCCATATGATCTTAAAATCTAACAAGATAGAACTTCTATTAGAACACATTTATTATCTCATCCTTCACAATTTATATCGTAAATACCGGACCTTTTTAAAAATTCTGTTTTGTCCTTGGAATTACCTAATAAACTATTTAAAGTAGTACCGGTTTTATGAACTGTTTTAAGGTTTAATCTTTTACTATATTACTCATACCTCTAATTAAAGAGGGAGAATAATAAATAGTTACAAAATAATTTTTTTCAAAGGAATGAAGAAAAGTTGTAGACTCTTCAATTTTTTTTTAAATTTACGAATATTTTCTTCATCAATATTCTCATTTAACCCATTATAAGCAGCTGTATCCTTAATAGTTGTTAACTCTTTATCATAACGGACTTTACTTGAGGGGAAAGTAAGAAGTATATTAAAAGAAAATTAAAGGTAGTAATTTTGTGTTGGGGGCAATGAGAAGAACATAAGTAATATACCAGTATGTAGTAGTGTATTTTCCGTAGATAGCAAATTCTAAATTTTTATTGTTTTCTAATTACTAAAACATACAAAAAAGGCAATCTTCCATTTTTCCTTTTCATAAGTAAAGCTTATATTGGGAACTCGATTATTTAACAACACAATAAATTACTCTATCTTAATTTTTTATGTTCCATCCATCCATCCATAGTAATTCTGCCCGAAGGCAGGTCCTTCACTGCAATCATAGCATTTTCATGCTCTGCTTGCAGCTTTACTAGGGAATTGTAGGTGTGGTAGCTTCCCGTTACTTTCCACACCGGTGAAGGATGATGCTGATTATGATAATGATGATGATGGTGATGATGGCCATATGATTTCGTGGACCATTTGGGCCTTAACGTTTTCCTGACATTTGTCTTACAGGTGAGGAAAAACCCCGATAAAAACCTCACCCAGAAAAACTGCCCCGACCGGGAATCGAACCCGGGCCCGCTGCGTGACAAGGCAGCACGCTACCTCGAGACCACAGCGGTGGACTTTTTTTATGTTAATAATTGCAAAACTTTCATCTACTTATCTGAGCCAAACTCTTGGAGATCATTCCAAATCATTTTCCAGGTTGTATCACAACATAAGAACTAAAATTAGCTTTATTGGCATGAATAATGTTTTGCTTAAATATTGTAAATAGGACTCAGTGTTTCTGAATTTTATTCAAGTAAAAGTATATAAAAATTGTAAAAATAAGAATAGTTTTAAAATATTTGCAGAACAAAAATTGTTAAATTCTGAAATTCAGTTTATGTACGCAAAAAGAAGCAAATTGGAGATTCAATCATACTATATAAATCTTTAACTCTGTTTAAATGAGTATGATTTCCAATCCTGGTGTGAATGTCAAAGAAAAATGTTTAATTCCATTGAGAGCAAAATTCAAAATAAGATCTCATCTCAATAAAATAAAATTAAGAAATTAATTTCTAAAAAAATGAATAAATCCAATGGTTGTATTAAGTGTGTCAATATCTTTGAAAAATTTTATTCGCAAACATGTAATGAAATTGAACTTGATTTGTTAAACAAAGGTCTTAAATTTTATATCCCTGATAATAAAACTGAAATACAAATTGTATTTAATGGCATTAAATCCTACATTAAAGGATTAAATAAACATACTAGACAGTTCATTAGAGAAGCCTGTAAAAAGGCTATTGCTAACCATTTCAAAGCTAGTAACAAAAAGTAAATTATAGCCAGCACCAAAGCAGAAATATCATCAAGGAATGATTGTTTCTACATGAGAGCTGATAAGGGTAACAAGGTCGTTGTCTTGGATAAAAAGGACTATTATGATCGAGTAGATATATTGAACACTAATAGTCCTTATAAACTAATCAATAAAGATCCTCTCTCCAATATGACAAAAGAAGTGAATAGTGCTTTGAACTGATATGATAGTCTCGTTACTAAATATATATAACGTAAAGTAAGCACATCTAATCCTACTATTCCAAAATTATTTTGCTTACGAAAAATTCATAAACCTGGTAGGCCTAAATCAGACAGACCTATTATATCATCGATAGGTGCGCCCACTTCTAGTATCTCGAAATGGATAAGCAATCATTTTAATAACTTGCCCTCAAAACAACCTAATTTTTCGGTTAAAAATTCCGTTGAATTCATTCAAAAAATCAATAATACTGTTATACTTCAAGGAGAGATATTGGTGTCTTTTGACGTAAATTCTCTTTTTCCTAGTGTCCCAATTTCTCAAACTTTAAATTACCTTCAAGATTTGCTTTTAGAAAATGTTTAAAATCAATATATTGCCCAAACGTATATACAATTAGCGAGATTGTGTATGCGTCAAAATGTTGTTTCAATTTCAAGGAAAGTTTTATGAACAGTAGGAAGGATTAGCTATGCGAAATTCATTTTCTCCCTTCCTAGGAAATCTGTTTATGAGCTGTTTTTAAAAAGACTTGGAAAATGATTTGGAATATTTTCCAAGAATTTGGTTGTAGATGACGTTTTTTGCAATTATTAACATTAAAAAAAATAGGATAGAGGAATTTATTGTGTTGTGAAATAACCGATTTCCCAGTACAATCTTTACTTATGAAGTGGAAAAGAATGGAAATTAGACATTTTTGGACGTTTAATAATTAGATAAAGTAATGAATTAGAATTTGATATCTACAGAAAATACACTAGTACGTACAGGTACTCATTGCCCTCAACACAAAATGACTTCCTTTAATTTTCTTATAAATATACTTCTTACTTTCCCCGTAAATAAAGTCCGTTATGACAAAGAGGTCCACCGCTGTGGTCTCGAGATAGCGTCCTGCCTTGTCACGCAGCGGGCCCGGGTTCGATTCTCGGACGGGACAGGCTCCTGGGTGAGTTTTTTCGGGTTTTTCCTCACCTGTAAGACAAATGTCAGGACGCTTAGGGCCCAACGGTCCCCGAAAACCAAATAGCCATCATCATCATCCTTCACCGGTGTGGAAACGAACAGGAAGCTACCACACCTACAATTCCCTAGTAAAACTGCAAAGCATAGAATGTAAATGCTATGATTGCTGTGAAAGATTTTCCTTCGGGCAGAATTACTATGGATGGATGACAAATAGTTAACAACTATTAAGGTTACAGCAACTTATAATGTGTTCAATAAGAATATTGTTAAAACAATATTCGTAAATCTAATTTAGAAAAATTAATTGAAGAGTCTACAAACTTCCATTCCTATGAAATAAAAAATTATTTTGTGACTATTCCTTATATTCCCTCTTTATCTAGAGATATGTGTAAAACATTTAAAATATTAAACCTTAAAATAGTTCATACAACCGGTATTACTTTAAATTGTTTATTAGCTAATCCCAAGGACAAAACTGATATTGTTTAAATTGTCCGGTATTTACGAAATAAATTGCCAAGGATGTGATAAGAAATATGTTGGGCAAACTAGGTGAACTATTATAATATATAAATAATCCGAACTACATGGCCGTGGTCTTGAATTGGTGTTTCTCCATACTTTCTCCCTCAACTTCCCAAGAACATCAGTTGCGATTGCTTATAGGTGGTGTTCCCTGTGAATTAGCGGAAGAATGTTGGATGCTGTTATTTATACTCGTGGATAGCTGGACGAAGTCATAGCTGATTAGCTACACGACATTAAACTTCCTTCCGATTGGTTCGGAACTCTCTCCTTGTTATTGATTAATTATAATCCTCTATTGTCTAATGTGGATAAACAGCCTCATATAAAATCTAACAATTATCAAACTTTCATCGACTATATACAAAAGAACATTCATATAGCTTTCTTAAGCTATAGTATAACATAATATCAACGGCATGGTTAGATTTCCTTATATTAGCCTCCCTTAACATGGTGCACGGCATCACCTTTTCCCCAAAATCCACTAGTCCCTAGGCCTTACCCGAATACGGGGTAAGGACAGGGAACCTCCAGCCCTGTCTTCCCACCATCTCAAGATGGGGAAAATCCTACCCATGGAACCTGACCCCGATGATTCCCACTACGAACCAGACATTGAAATATCCGATAATGAACAAGAACAAGAAAATACAGAACAAGAACTAGAAGACAATGAATATGATTCAGAATTTAATATCCTAAGCACACTAACAAACATACCACAAGTGAGGAAAAAATCACCCCTACAGCACACAATATACATTCGAATCGCTAACAGACACAAATACTGAGGAAGACGCAAATCCAGAAAACACGGCAAGAAATAACAGGCCTAGAATCCGCAAACCATCGCCCATAATTTATTGCAGACATCAGAATTACAAATGTAATGACTGTAGAAGACATAGCAGGCCCACAATCTGATAACGTATCCATGCCATACTCAAATAACACAATAAAAAGTCAAACACGACACCAAGAAGCATATGATCATATCATAAAATAACTTAACACCAACCATATTAAATATCACACATATGTCTATGGCGAAAATCCCACATTCAATGTAACTCTTAAAGGACTCCCAGTCAACTTCCCAACAAATGACATACTAGTATACCTTCAAAATAATGACTTCCCCATGATCTCTAATCAGACAATTGACTAAATTTATCTTTCAAAACAGAGATAGGACTAAATCCCCTATCCCCACTTGGATTCGTACTTTTAAGAAGACAGAATATCGACTGGATGGCTTAAGTCATGTAAGCTACATAAAGATAAGACTGGAGAAATACAAAGGACTAGCTGGAGTCACACAGTGTTACAGATGCCAGGGCTTCAGGTATCTAGCTCAGTACTGTACTAGAACTGAGAGATGTGTCCGATGCTCTGGACAGCACAGATAATACACAAATAATACAGTAACATTCACAACTTGCAAAGGTGAACATGCTGCCAGCTATAGAAACTCCCTGTCTATAAACAACATACGGCCAGACGATCACAATAGTCCACAAAGAGAAATAATACAGAAACAGTAAATACTCCCAGACCACAAGACGCAAGACCCACCAGAAACAGATCGACACAAAATACTCCAAGACAAAGTCCTAGAGCAAACTTCCCACCACTGCTACAAAGAAACTACACTACACAACCTGAAACAGTAAGAAACACTATTAACACTAATGTAAACACAAACTCAATTGAAGCACTAATTACACTCATCAAAAAAGTACCAGAACACCCACAGTTACTAAATACTCGAATTACATTTCTCACAGCTCTCACTCAAAATGGACCTTAGACATCAAAATGCCATACAACCTTTGCTAATTTTAGAATGGAATGAGAATGGAATTCGAATGAAATTCTAGAATTTGCAAACTTACTGACAAGTCTGAACATTGACGTTGCATTAATTTCTGAGACTAAATTTAAGAAACAAACTACTTGGAGAATACCAAACTATGACATATACAGGACGGACAATGATAACCCAGGACATGGAGGAACGGCGGTGTGGTTAAGTCCACCATCCATCATATACCAAAAACTATAAATGGACTAAATAATATACAACTAACTTCAATAGATTCACATAACATTACGACAACTATAGGTGCAGTATATATATATATATATACCTTCACTTTTAAATCTGACTATAAAATTACTAAATACACCAACTAGACACATTATTACTTACATAGGCCCTACTCACTGGCACTATCGAACCCATAGGTTCATGGCCGCACGGACATAAGCTCTCCATACATCCCTATCCTGAGCTAATGCTTTCCAATCATTCCCTGTATAATCTACTTCCCTCAAATCATAGTTAATGTTATTCTCCCACCTCATTCTTGGTCTACCAACTGGGAGTTTTCCCTCTGGCTTTCCTACAAGAAGATTCCATGCAAGTCTTTCATTCCCCATACGTGCAATATGTCATGCCCATCGCAGTCTACGAGACTTAACTGTTCTTATTATATCTGTCTTCCTATAAAGACCATGTAGTTCATTGATATGTAGTCTTCTCCATTCACCTGTTTGTTCATCTCTCTTTAGTCCAAAAATGTTCCTAAGTATTTTATGCTCAAATACTTGTAATCTCCTTTCCTCTCTTAAAGTAAGAGTCCATGTTTCGCACCCATATAATATAACTGGTAGAATAATAGTTTTATATATTTTCAGTTTAACGTTTTTTGAAAGGAGTTGGGACATCAAGACTCTCTGCAATGCATAATAGCATGCATTTTAAGAATTTAGCCTATGTTTAATTACTTTGTGCATCTCATTCCTATTTGTGATTATTGTTCCTAAGTATTTGAATTCAGCCACTTCCCCAAAATTTCCCTCATTTGTTATTAGCTGTCCATTTCCATTATTTAATGAATTTCTACGTGTGACCATATATTTAGTTTTATTGATATTTACTTCCAGTCCTAATTCCTTAGTGTTACTCAATAGTGTGTGCGTGTTGTGCTTTAGTGTCTCCTCGCTATCGGCTAACAATACTACATCATCAACATAAACTAACAGCTTATTAATACCATTGATCTGTAAGCCTTCCTCATTCTCTAAAGATTTAATGTCATGCTCTAGTATAAAATTAAATAGTAGAGGAGACAGTGCATCTCCTTGCTTCAACCCATTCTGGATTTCAAAAGTGTCCGAAAACTGTTTGCCTACACGCAACCTACTCTTTGAGCCATTTAGACACATTGGTATAAGTCTAACTAACTTTTTAGGAATTCCGAACTCCAGCAGGATACTATATATCTTCTCCCTCTTAATTGAATCATATGTTTTTTTGAAGTCTACATACAGTTGATGTACAGTACCATTATATTCCCATTTATTTTCTAAAATCTGTCTTATACTAAAAATCTGATCTGTTGTACACCTGTTTCTTCTAAATGCACATTGATGATCTCCTAGAATGTCATCAATATAGGGAGTAAGTCTGCTTACTAATATATTTGTTAGAATGGTGTATGAAGTTGAAAGTAATGAGATGCCCCTGTAGTTGTTGCAATCCGTTTTATCTCCTTTCCTATTTTTTGGTACGATAATTGATTCCTTCCATTCATCTGGAAGAGCTTCTTTTTCCCAAATCATACTAAGCAACCAGCGTACCTTGTCCATCAATTTTTCTCCCCCTGATTTTATCAGTTCTGCTGGGATCTCATCTGAACCTGATGCTTTATACATCTTCAATTTTTCTATCGCCATTTCAATCTCGAATGCACTTGGCTCTGAGACTAGCATTTCTGCTGTCTGTAAGTTATCCTCCTCAATGTCCTGTTCTGTGTGTACATTTAATAGCTGATTAAAGTAACTTTTCCATCTATTTAATATACTCCTGGAGTCTGCAATCATATCCCCATTTTCATTCCGAATTATGTTTGTTCTGGCCTGAAACCCTTTTTTCTCTATACTGAGTATTGTCATGGCGGATTGTGAATAAGAGTGAAACTGGTTGCTCGTGTTTTTGCACAATTTTCAGCAGGTGTTAGTTTGTTTTTATAAACGTAATATCGATATTGCGAATTTATTTTGTTTGTAGCTTAATTTTATGCATAATGGCTCCACGTAAAACAAGAAATTGTGAAGAAAGCAAAGAAGAAGTAACTAAGCGTGTGGTCCAAGAATGTTTGCGGGATCCAGCCATGTTGCAGCTGTTGAAGGACTCCGTGCGTGAGGCTATTGTATCGGAGCTAAAGGTAACTATAGACCGTAATACAGAAGTTATTAGGCAGTTGGAACTCTCGCTTCAGGAGAGGGACAACAAAATATTAAAACTGGAACAACAGTTAAGTGAGAAAACCGACTCGCTAGAGCAATACCAACGTCGACAGTGTCTACGTATTTTCGATATACCTGAACAGGATGGTGAAGATACGGACAATATAGCAATCGACGTGGCCTCCAAAACTGGAGTTAAATTAGAAACCTGTGATATCGACAGGAGTCACAGGGTTGGGAAAAAGTCGGATCGACCACGGCCTGTTATTGTTAAGTTCATCAGTTATAGAAAGAGAAGGGAGGTCTTCCAAAATAAAAAACAATTGAAAGGCAGTGGGATCACAGTAAGAGAAGATCTCACCCAAATTAGATATAAATTGTTAAAGGACTGCATCACAAAATTTGGCGTCACAAATGTGTGGACAATTGATGGCGCAATACATGTAAAAAATGGAGATACCAAACGCATCATCACCCGGGCCTCTGATATGTAAATGTACCTAGTGCAAACACGCCCAGTGATACCATATCCCCAATTTAGCACTTTTATATAAATTATTTAAATTATATTTAGAAATTTCACATTAATTATTAGTATTATATTTAGAAATTTTACTTTATTTATTAATTTAATATTTGAATAAGATATTAGTGACTTGTTCTTTTCTTATAATTCTAGTTAAAATATTTTTAAAATTTTCCATCCAAATAATGCTATTCATTTGGCGGTCTCTGACAGGTTAGAGGACACTACCCTTCTCAAACCCCTTCCAAACAACAATAATGCAAGACAGGTTCTAGAAACAGCATTCTCCCCCTTCCCGTCTTCCCTACATGTGGTGCACTTGAACGCACAGAGCTTAACTGCACATACAGACGAAATTAGTATGATTTTTTCTTCTTCCAATATTCATGCTATTCTCGTATCAGAAACATGGCTCACTCCCTCCATTAATTCTAGTCTAATTGACATGGATGGTTACACTTTTCTTAGACATGATCGTGTACATAGTCGAGGGGGCGGTGTTGGTGTCTTCGTTAGGACAGACCTTTGCCCTAAGTCTGTATACTTTTCTAATAACGAGACATCTCCTGAAATTATGTTTATAGAAATATACGCAAGCTTCAAAAAATGCCTTCTTTGTGTAGTGTACCAACCCCCTAAAATGAAAAAAATAGCAGAAATAGAATCCGCTCTACAAAACGCACGTATACAATATGAACACGTTATCGTCATGGGTGATTTTAATATAATAAATATACTAGACACTGACAACAGACATACACAACAGCTTATGTCCGCGTTCCAAGTTTGTGATATGACTATCCTTCCCTTACAGCCTACACATCACACCAATCATTCTGAGACTTTACTTGACTTAATTGCTACTAATAATCCAGACAGAGTACTAACCCACGGGCAACTGTCAGCTCCCGGAATATCAGCACATGATATTATATTCTTAGCATATTCACTGCAGTGCCCTAAACTAGCTCGTAAGACTATCACATATAGAGACCTAAAACATATAAACAATGCAGCTCTACTTGAAGACGCTATAAAATTACCCTGGCATACTATATGGACGTTGCATTCTGTTGACGAAAAAGTTGAGGCATTAAATAACCTTATATTACAACTATATGACAGACACGCTCCATTGAAAACTAAACTAGTGAAACGACACCCTGCTCCCTGGATGTCTGCTAACATTCGTGACTTGATGACTGAAAGAGACGCAGCATATCGGAAATATAGAGTCGACAAAACTGATATAAATCTTAATCACTATAAACGGTTACGAAACAAGACTACACAAACTATCAGAAACGCCAAACTTAGACATCTATACAGCCTTACTGAACCTAATAACAATAACCCAGATATTTGGAAAAATCTGAATAAAATGGGTGTAGGAAAGAAAGACACACAGGTAGAAAAACTACCTGTTTCTCTGAACACACTTAATAACCATTTTACAAGCACATTCTTTACTAGACAAAACACATACAACAAGTGAACTACTATTGACAAATCCACCAGACAGAGAACATTTCCATTTTTCATATCTTACAGAAAATGACATAAAGAAAGCTTTCAAACGAATAAAAACAAAAGCAGAAGGTACTGACCGTATAAATATCACTCTACTTAACAAAATAATCGACGTTATACTACCTACCATAACTCATGTTTTCAACTCCTCACTACAAACCTCTATATATCCCACATTATGGAAGCAAGCAATTGTACGCCCACTCCCGAAAGTAAAAACTCCCTTAACTCCTAACGATTTTCGACCCATTAGTATTTTACCTACCCTTTCAAAAGCTTTGGAACGATTAGTCCACAAACAACTGACTGACTACCTAACTGAACACGACCTTTTAGATCAATACCAATCAGGCTTTAGGACAGGACACAATACAAATACTGCTCTACTAAATATATGTGAAGACATACGCGAAGCATCTGATAATCGAAAACTTACTATTCTTACACTACTTGACTTTAGTAAAGCATTTGACACGGTAGACTTGGACTTATTGTTGCTTAAACTAAAAAACCTCTCACTTTCTGACAGTGTCACGCAATGGTTCAACTCCTACCTTCGTGAGCGCCAGCAATATGTTGTAGGAAATTCTACATTACGCTCTTCTTGGACCTACCGTAAAGCTGGAGTTCCACAGGGCTCGGTGCTCGGCCCATTGCTTTTTTCAATCTATATAAACGACATATCTGACTCCCTAAAACATTGCAAACATCATTTATTTGCGGACGACATGCAGATCTACCTTCACTCAGACAAATATTCTTTAAATGACGCGGTAACCAAAATTAATGAGGACCTTGACTCGCTAACGGCGTGGACAGAGAAATATGGACTTGAATTAAATCCTAGAAAGACACAAGCAATCATTATGGGCCATCAGAGACTATTATCCTCAATTAACACAAATGCAGTATTACATGTGTCACTTAATGGGGTTCAGATCCCTTATAGTGAGACAGTAAAAAATCTAGGAGTGTTTATGGATAAACATTTAATTTGGAATAAACAAATAATAACATTTGCAAAACTATCTTCTCAATAATACACTCATTAAATCGTATAAGAAATTGTTTACCGTTTTCTCTAAGAAAAATGCTAGTAGAAACACTCGCAATGCCCCATTTTGATTATTGTGATACTCTTTTTACTGACCTAAATACTGTTCTTACCCAAAGACTTCAACGTGTTCACAATTCTTGCATACGTTTTATTTGTGGTATACGTAGATTTGATCACGTTACACCATCCCTGGAACAATTGTCATGGCTTCGTCTTCAAGATCGTAGAACCATCCATTCCCTATGCCTACTCTATAACATATTACACACATCTTTACCTTATTATTTATCACACCGCTTCACTAAACTCTCTGATACACATAACTTAGATACCCGATCCCTTGAGCACAGTGTCCTTTATATCCCTCCTCATCATACTACCTATTATTCGAAATCTTTTACAGTTTCTCTTGCTAGAACATGGAATTCACTTCCACCCTATGTCAGAGACTGCCAAACTTTACCATCTTTCAGAAATAAATTGAAAATAAAATCACTAACAGAAACAACTCACTAATACTACTTTTTAAGAATTAATAATGCGTTTTTGCATTATTTAATAAAAATAGACTTAGGATTTGTTAATATATTTACCTAATGCCTTGTATAAAAAGCGTAGATTAATTCATTGTAGTGTATTTTTTTCTCTTCTTTTTATGCATAGTTGATTAAAGCTGTTATTCCTTTTTTATTCATTGTATCATTAATTTAATTTTAATTGTATTTAGTTTCATTCTATTATTAGACATTAATTTCATTATTATTCAATATGACAGATAATGAATTGTTCAATAACTATTATTGTAACTTTTTTTTGTATTCATATGTAACATGTTTGTCCTGTAAAATATGACTACTATTGTAATTTTTTTGTATTCATGTGTAACATATGTTTGTCCTGTTTTATATGACTATTATTGTATTTTTTTTTGTATTCATATGTAACATATGTTTGTTCTGGTGAGTGGAAGAGAAGGCCACATGGCCTTAACTCCACCAGGCTAAATAAATAAATAAATAAAAAAATAAATAATTCCCTGATATAATTCTCTAATATTCCAACTTTTTGCATTCATTTCAAGTTCATTAATCTTCTCTCTCAAATATTCCCTCTTTTTACTCTTTAGTAGATTGGTGGTTTCCCGTCTAATACTACTCAATTGCTCTAAATTTACCACATTTGGCTCGTGTAATTACTTCATTTAGGCTAGCTTTCTTTTCTTTACAATGTCGCACATTCCTCAGTAAACCATTTCTTGTTTTGCCTCTTTTTTAAACAACCAATGCTTTCTGATGCTGACAATTTAATAGTATCTCTTATAGCCTCCCATTCTTTATTTATAGGCCTATCAGTTTCTTCTTCGTTTGCCACATTGTCATCTGAAGATTTCAGTTCTTCAAATCTATTAGCAATTTTGATTTGGTATTCTTGCCGCATTTCATCATTTTTCAAGTCTGTTAATTCAAAATTTACAGAATCATCTTTGGCGTTTGTTCCTCTCATAAGCGATAGCCGTTATCTGATTTTCACTCTGACCAGATGATGATCCGAATTGTAGTCTGTCCCTCTTACTGATTTAACATCGATGATGCTACTGTGCCAGCGTTTATCCACTAATACATAATCTATCTGGTTCCGAGTTTCTCTATCTGGGGACGTCCAGGTGTATTTATGAATATCCTTATGCTGAAATATTGTGCTCTTAACAATGAGATTCTTTGATGTAGCAAATGTGACTAATCTAACCCCGTTGTCGTTACTATCTTCATGAAGACTGAATTTGCCTATTGTTGGTTTGAATATATCTTCCCGCCCCACTTTTGCATTAAAATCTCCTAAGATAATTTTCATATGATATCGTGAAAGGCTATAAAATAAGCATTCTAATTCTTCATAGAACTCATCGTTGATCTTGTCATCTTTATCTTCTGTGGGGGCATGTACATTTACAATTATAAAATCATGTCGTTTACCCTTTAGAATTAGGTATGATACTCTATCACTAACAAACTTAATATCTCGGATAGCGGATAGGATCCTCCTTCTGACTAAAAAACCCGTTCCAAATGCAGGTCTTCCTGCACCCCCGTAGTATAATGCAAACTTCCTGATTCCTGACTACCTTCTCCTGGCCACCTAACTTTCTGTAAAGCGACTATATCCAAGGGCGATTTATCTAGTTCCCGCGTTAATATCTCTAGTGCCCCGCTAATGTATAAAGTCCTAACATTCCATGTTCCTAGGAACATGTCCCTGTGTTTGAGCCTTTGGCATGGGTTCCCTGAAGTAGCCCCCCCCCGGAGAACCGAATGGGGGACTATTTGACCTCCGGAGAATTTTACCCCAGTTGAACCCATGTCCGCATTTCTTGACGGTTCTATTTTTATGGTGAAAGATCGTCACTCTTTCGACCAAGGTACTTTTTTCGTCTGGCTTATCACAACTAGACGCATTATTAACTTCTAATTTGGAGGAGACTTGAATGCTAAAAACGCTATTTTGAACTCACGGATCAGTAACGCTAAAGGCAGTACTGTTCTTCAACATTCACTCGACGAACATTATCATGTATTAGGACAACTTCAACCTACATACTTCAGTTAACAAGAACATCAACCTGATGTACTCAATATATTCATTATAAAACCTTTCTTAACTATAAACTTCATAGATATTTTAGATGAACTAAATACTGACCATAGTCCAGTCGTAATGGAAATTGTACTATATCCCATAAGAACAGAATCAAGAAACAACACACTTAGGACGATAGACTGGGCTATATATAGGCAACAACTAAATGACAGCATTGCACCTAACATAATTATTAACACAACTAGAGAACTAGACATAACTACAAAAACTTTTAAAAATACACCATTACAAACTTACAGACACTCTACATTAACTGCAATTACAAGAATACAAAATGTACTTGACATCCCTGGGTTATCTGACTTAATATTAGAAAAAAGGCGCATCAGAAGACAATCACAACGTCATAGAAGACATGAAGATAAACAACAACTCAATACAATACCAAAAAGAATACACTCATTAATTCAACATCACAGAATAGAAAATTAGACACTGAACTGAAGACTGCAGTAGACAATAACATATCTTCGAAAATAATTTAAAAATTCACACAGAGACAAACAGCTAGAGACAAACCACTACATGGAAGAGAAGGTTTACTATATGACGATCAAGATTAGGCAAACGAATTTGCAGAGACTCTAGAAGACCAATTTAGATCAAGAACAAGAAACGCCACTTACGAACAATTTCATGACAGAACAAGAATGCAAATAATAAATTATTTAAATTCTCCACCGACACATAATATACCACTAGCTACTACTAATGAAATAAAGCAAATCTTACTATCTTTAGAAAATGACAAAGCCCCAGGACAAGATAGACTGACCACACTTTCACTTAAACAACTTCCTAGAAACGGACTAGTATATTTGACTAAAATTATAAACACTGCGCTGAAACTTCATCACTTTCTTGCTCCATGCAAACCAGCCAAGTTCAACTATACCTAAATCTGAAAAAGACCCTCTATTCCCTCAAAATTACAGACATATCAGCCTACTTGACCATTCTGGCAAAGTGTTAGAACGAATTAAGTTACGAAGACTACAACCTTATATAACACAAATATTAACTGAGACAGAATTTGCCTTCAGATCTGAACATTCAACTATATTACAACTAACAAGACTCATGGACGACATCACTACTGGATTTTTACAAAGAAAATACACAACCGCGGTCTTCTTTGATATAGAAAAGGCATCTGACTCAGTATGGCATACAGGACTCATTTACAAACTAAAACAACATAACATTCCTGACAGTTACATACATTTAATACACTCTTACTTACACAGAAGAACATTCAGAGTAATATACAATGGACAAAAAAAATCAACAGTGGAATTTCAATAACTAGGAATAAAATAATTCAAACAATATTATATGCTGATGATCAAATAATAATATCAGATTCCGAAGATAGCTTACAAATAGCAGCATATTAATTATTCAAAATTGCCAGCAAATATAATATGAAAATTTCCACATCAAAATCCAAAACAATGGCAATGTGTGGAAATAACATACAACGGGTGAAAATTGATATTGATGGAAAAATTATAGAACAAGTGTCAGATTTCTCTTATTTAGGAAGTGTATTTGCAGAGTAGAAGAGTGACATTGATTCAAAATTACAAAAATATAATAAAATGAATGGGGTAATACGAAGACATTTTGGTAAACAGATGAGGACAGAGACAAAACTAAGATTACATAACATCACAATAAAAGCTGCCCTAAAATATGGAAGTGAAATTTGGATTTTAAATAAAAGAAACTCTCATAAACTTCAAGTAAGCCAAATGCGCTTCTTACGATCATTGTTAGGAGTTAATAGACTGGATCACCAAAGGAACACTACTATCAGAGGAAAACTTTGAGTAACAAGTTTAAATGAAGATATACAAAGATACCAACAAGAATGGAAAAATCATCTGAGAAGAATGGCAAGAAATAGACTTCCAAAATTGGCATTCCAATATACCCCAACTGGACATAGGGACCAAGGAAGACCAAAACATCGGTGGAAAGATCAAGACCATCTTCACTAGGTTTACCGTACAGGCCACATGGCCTAAAACGAATTTGTTCATGATGATGATGATGATGAAAAAAATCAAGCTGGCATCAAATTGAAGCAGGAGTTCCTCATGGATCTGTATTAGAACCTACACTATATAACATATATACATCTGCCCTTCAATCATCACACGACATAAACAGTAGCACAATATGCAGACGACACAGCAATATATAGTACAGATACAGACATTCAATACACCACAAGAAGAATACAAACACATATCAACAAAATCAGCAAATGGCTCTCAAAATGGAGAATCAGATTAAATGCTGAAAAAACTCAGGCTATTACATTTACACGAAGAAGACCAAATCCACCTATATTACATATAAACAACACTCATTTAGAATATAAAGATTCAATCAAATATTTAGGAGTCACACTAGGTATAAAACTGACATACAACCAACATATAAAACAATTAAGAAACAAAGCACTATTAAAATATCACATATTTTCCCTCTACTTACATCACACACACTTACAATAAAATATAAAACAAACCTATATAAAACACTTATCAGAACACTCATGATATATGCTAGTCCATCTGGGGGATTCAGCAAGAACTCATATTCAAACACTTCAAATAGTTCAAAACAAGGTTCTAAGAATAATATTACATATAGATAGACATACTGAAATCTCATTACTACATGACATAACTGGAATTTCATATATAAAATATCCCATAAGATATTTAGCACGTAAACAAAAAGAGACTCTTGAATTATATAATAATACACCGATACAAGCCATAGGAAATACACAAGCAAACGCTACACTACAATATAAAACACCAATGCATACTACACTTTAATACTACACTCACACACAAAGATTTTTAAGGTCGAAATGCTTAAGCTTCTTTCTCGTCGTTCCAACTACCCCTATTTAAAATAAAAAGAAAAGCTAAGAGAAGATCACTTTCTTAGCAATACAACATTACAAAACACAACATACATATAATAAAAAAAGAGTAGGTCATGGCCTCAAAAAGGTCGGCACCGCCTTCACACATAAACGATATGACCGGCTTGTGATACCAGGATTTGGCCAATTTTATTTCTTCATCTTTTCTATTTAAATTTCCTTGTGTTTATAGATTTCGATGGCCTCTCTGTATAATCTAGGGAAATGATATGGCGTTGTGCCTAAAACCTGTGTTTCAACGTACAGAATCTGATGTCCGTTTCCGTAATAAAGTGTTCTGCTATGGCCAATTTTTTCTATTTGTCCTATCTGCAGTTTCTTCTATGTTCAATTAAACGGGTGGCTGTGCTTTTTTTTTTTGTGGTTCCTATATATGATCAACCACAAGAAAATGTAAGCCAGCATACGCATCAAGTGGATAGTGATGGTCCAGGATTATTTGCTGAGCGAAAGTAATTGTCTATTTTTCTTGTAGGTCTAGATATAGTTTTAATATTGTGTTTTTTACTATGCTTTCGATACGATTCGTGACCCGTTGTATATATGGCAAGAAAGCTGTGCTGACCGTGGATGAATTGTTCATTCTAGTTTCTTGTATACGTGGATTTATGGATTGTTTCATTTCTTTAGATGTATAACCTTTTTTCCTGAAACAGTTGAAAATATGGTGCTGCTTTTGGTTAAGATATTGTGGTTGGCATAACGTCTTCGCTCTGTCAGTGTCTTTGTGACGCTTTTTTTTTTGTCTAGGGTGATGATTGGAATTCTTATATAGATACCGGTCCGTGTGTGTGGGTTTTGTATAAACGGTATGTTGAAATTCTCCGTTGTCTTTTCTTGTTATATGAACATCCAGGAAGATCTATTGTTACTAAATTTAAAGATCAAATGGCCCATTTCCGCCTTGGTAGAAATGAAAAATCGGCGGTTGCCCAACATATTTTTATAGTGGTTATCATCGATATGAGTAACTTTAGACTGGTAAGATCGGATAATAATTTTAAAATTCTAGATGCATTGGAACGTATAGAAGTATATAAAACAAAGACAATATTGTTAAGAACGACAAGGACTCTATTCCTATCAGCCCTCTTTTTTCAATAATTAATGTAAGTAATAAAAACTTGCATTGATTGATGTTTGATCTATGTTATTATGTTATGTGACGTAATTCATAAGCTATATATACATGTGTACGGGCATTTAACATTCAGTCTTCACCGGGCTTTGTCTTGATGATGGCTACTTAATAGCCGAAACACATTCACCTCTTTTTCAATTGTTTTGTTGAATGGAGTGTTTTTTAATACTATTGAGTAGCTGTTCTTGTAGTATGGTTTCTAGTGTTTTTCCTATTTTAAAAGGACTCATTGGTATACTCCAAAATCACTTCTGTAGGAAATTCAATCTTATACAACCATAGACTTGTTTGCATTTATTTGATTTTTTTTTAAACTAAGTCATTTGCTCTAGCCAATTCGAAATGCCATTGACCAAGTGGCTTTGTTTACACAATCATTTTTGTATGTCAAAAACATAATAGTGTTCTTCTAAATTCTTTAGGATTGCAAATTCTGAGATGAATTATCTACATTTTTCTGGGCTTACTATTTTGTCTCGATTTCGTACGACTTTCTGTAATCGTCCAAAGATACGGTCAGATGGTAGAAACTAATTCCCTGCTAACGGAAAAGTTATATCAACGGAAGAATTTTATGACAAAGCCAATTCATCAACATTTTCATCATTCTTATATTCTTATTTTGCCCGGGACACGCGAACAATTTAATACAGATTACTTCTCCAAAATTCACAGTTCTTAATTTTTCTTGTTCCATGGATGATATTTAATTGGATCCTTTCATCCGTTAATTTTCAGTCCATGTGGAAACAGTCACCTATTGTCCAGTTGTGAAACAGTAAAATTAGAGAAACAGAATTGCCTCGAATAATAAGCTATTTGATCGGATACTATATTCCTTTGATAGTCTAAACTTAATACCGTAGATTTTTTCAAGTTCCTTGAGCATTCCACAGAATGATTTTGTCTTCAGTTTTGTAATCCTAGCTCATCTATCAAGTTTTCCTTTGCAGGACCACGAGGAGTGGTTGTTATTAATCTCTTCGGATTAATGCATTCAGAACAATCAACAGTTTATCTACTTCTGAAGCTCGCGTTAAACTCATGGACACATATTTGACGAACATATTCATACTTTGCTTTCAGGTTAACATTTTCTGCACTATAAGCTTTCCATGATTTACAGTCATTTTCCATATATTGCAGTAATGTTTTACTTCTGTCATTGTGATCTTATACATAAAAATTATTGTTTGTTTGTTTGTTTGTTTGTATGATTGTTTGTTTGTATGTTTGCTTGTTTGTCTGTTTGGTTGTTTGTTTGTTCGTACTTAATGCGCGGCCATACCGTTGATCCGATTGTGATGGGTTTTTTGCAAAATGTTCTGGAAATTCCCGGGATGAACATAGGCTATAAGAGAGTTGCGATATTCAAAATCCTAAACCCTTAAAAATCGCCCTTTGTAGTGGAAAACGTGAAAAAAGTAGCTCTTTGGACTCTTAAATGGCTTACGCTGACTAAACAATAGGAATTACACACAATTAATGTACACAGAATTATATATCTTAAATCGCTCAACAAAAAAGTCCTGGACAGCATATGTTTATCTCTTACGGGTAACTCACAATAATCATTTTTGTCTTTCATTGATACCAAGAGAATAAAATCTTTCATCTTTATTATAGATACCAAGAGTCCCGCGCCGTAGCCGAGTGGTTAAGGCAAGAATTCTTGGGGTATAACTACGGGACTTACGCTGGTTCGAGTTTCCATGGTGGAAAATTTTTTTCTCGTGGAATTTCGGCCAGTATGGGACTGGTGCACAGTGGGCCAGAAATGAAATCTAGCTGGGAAAATACTATATTCACTCACCCTCATCAATTTATCTTCTTCTTTTTTCACTGTAATATAATTGTTATATGACGGTTCTTAACTTATCTGCAGAGGAAAGGTACAATTCTAATGTGAAAAAAGTAGCTCTTTGGACGCTTAGATGGTTTACGCTGCCTAAACCATACGAAATACACAATATTAATGTACACAGAATTGAATATCGCAAAACGCTCTACAAAAAAGTCCGCGAAAGCATGTTTCTCTCTTACGGATAACTCACAATAACCATTTTTATCTTTGATCGATACCAAGAGTTCCGCGCCGTAGCCGAGTGATTAATGCAGGATGTGTCGGCCCAGAACTACGGTACCTACGCTGGTTCGAGCCTCCATGGGGCAAACATTTTTTCTCGTGGAATTTCGGCCAGTATAGGACCGGTTCAGAGTGGGTCAGAAATTAAATCTAGCTGGAAAAAAAAATATTTTCACTCACCCTCACCAATTTATCTTTTTTTAGCACTCTAATATAATTGTTATATGACGGTTCGTAACTTATCTGCAAAGTAGGGTACAATTATAATGTTTATGAAGACAATATAAACATTGGAAGTTGCCGATGGTTAAGAACTCATCTGGTCTATATCCCAGTTTTGTTATTATCGTTGAGTGTTCAAGTTCTGTGAGCTATTCTTCTTATTGTATATGCATACTTCACCTCACTGTTTGTAATTTTATTGACATATATAATGTTTTTCTATATAACCAGATATTATGTTAAATACATGTGGAATTATACCTTCCATGCACTAAAAAAATACACAATCATCTTATTTTAAATTGAGCTGCAAAGAAAACAGTTCTGAACAGTAGTACAAATTTTAGTTATAATATAGAGTGATTTATAGACTTTAATTCCCGCACAATAACGTATGTGCAAATTATTTCGTTCTTTTTAATTATATTTCTCACTACAGGAGGTAGCCAGGACTACCGTTGCGTGCAGAGAATAATTGTTTGATTTAATATGGAAAAAAAATGTTAGATAGAGGCAATAAGTGATCATTTAGTAAACAAATTAGTGGTTGGGGGATGTTAGCAGAATTTTTTTAATTATATTAAAAATCATTTTTTTTAAAGCGCTCTTCTCAAACGTACGAAGTTCTGCGCGAGAAAAAAAAATATAATGAAATATTCTGATTGGCTAGGAGTGGATGTTAACTTTCCCGTTATGAAGAATTAATTTAGGACAATGACAGTCGTTGAAAAATTCTGTTCCATCTGCTTATGTAATTGGAAGATCCAAAATAACTTTCGAAGTGGTAGGAATAAAAGAAATGTTCACTTAAGGAGGAATTCTCTTGCGATGAACTTGCTGTTGCAATAGAAATATCACTTCGGGAATACGGTAAACGGGATACTGCTGATGTTTTAAAGACATTACTAAAAAACACAAAAAATAGTTTCAAGATAATTATAAACATTACAAATCACCCCGCACAACTTCCTTATCATCTATGTCGAACGACGCATTGTCTTTTTTGACAATAAATATCAATATGTCGATATATTAACATGAGACTAGGTGTCATATTTTATCCACCCTATAAAGCTTCTAGGGAAGAAAATTTGTTATGCTACGTTTCCCAAGACAGACATTTCGGCAGAAATAAGACTTCTTTTGTTTTGTTTTATTGCAGCCTCTTCGAAAGATATTTTGAGTCTTACAATTCCATATGCAGATGGAACAGGATTTTCCAACGACTATCGGTGTTCTAAATTCTTAATAACGGGAACGTTTACATTTACATTTAGCCAATCAGAATATTTCAGTAGAAATCTAACTTTCTTTCTTTCACACAACTTCCTATAGCGTAGAAAATCGCTTTAAAAAATGTTTTTATTTTTTTAAGATTCTCCGAACATCCCCTAACTGTAATGTATTAATAGAGGATCACCTATTGCCTCTATCGGTCACTTTTCTTCATATATTAAATCAAACAATTCTCTGCGCGCTATGAAAGGCCTCAGCTGCCGGCCGCCTCCTCTAATAAAAAAGCTAATTACAGAAAACGCAATAATTTGAACACATGTTATTGTGCGGGAATTGAAGTCCATAAATCACTCTAAATTCTAACTAAAATTTGTACTACTGTTCATAACAGTTTTTTTTCGAAGCTCAATTTAAATTAAAACGATTGTGTAAATTTTTAGTGTTTCGAAGGTATGATTCCATGTGTATTTAACACAATACAGTTGTATAGAAATATGTAAAATATATCAATGAAAAGTACAAACCTTTAGGTAAAGTAACCATATAGAATAAGAAGAATAACTCACTAAACTTAAATGCAAAACGTATTTATTTGTACAGCTCGGTACACAACTGGGATTCGGACCAGATGAGTTCTTAACTACCGGCAACTTTCGATGTTTATATTGTCTACATAAATTTTAGAATTCTACCCTCCTTTGCAGATAAGTGAAGAACAGTCATCTGACAACGTCTGACAATAATTTTAGAGTGAAGAAAGATGAATTGGCGAGAGTTAGTAAAATACCTTTTTCCAGCTAGAATTCGTATCTGACCCACTGTGCGGTGCCCACCAAGCATCGTGAGGCATTTGGGTAGCTACAATAAGTAGCGACTCCAGGTTGATAATACCAGCTGTAACGGCTGGAGGATCCGACATGCTGAGAAAATGCCACCCTACACTGGCTAGATGATCGTCTACCTCTGTTATTAACACATGTGGATGTTGGGCCAACAGCCGGCTGGTCAGCCAAAAGCCTTCGAGGCCTACCGCAATTTGAGTTTTTTATTCCAAGAAGATCGGGATAAGTAAATTCCCGGGCAAGCGTGCTCTGTCATACCGTTCATCCGATTGAGATGGAGCGTTTTGAAAAATGCTTAGTAGATTCCGGGAATGAACATAGGCTATAAGAGAATTGTAATACTCAAACACTTCACCCCTAAAAATCACCCCTTGTAGTGAAAAACGTGAAATAAAGTCCCTATTTTGACGTACGTATATATGGCTTATGCTGCCTAAACCATAACAAATACACAAATTGATGTACACAGAATTGAACATCTAAAAAAACTATACAAAAAAGTAGAGCGTAACAGCGCACGGCGGGTGGTAAAAACACAACATTTATTTAGGAGTAGCAGCGCACGCCGGGTATTAGCTAGTAAGTAATATTTAGAAACCTAGAGAGATAAAACAGGTGTAGAGTATCGAGAAAGAAGCAGTTTTGAAACATCAGTCACTACCCAACCAACATTTCAATATTGGAAGGAATTAGTTTTGAAACCAATTCGTAAGCTTCGAATGAAATAACTTTGTAACAGTGTATAATAAGGAATGAAACAATTTTTAAACAACATCTGATTTATAAACACAAGGAAGATATTAATTTCACTATAATCCAACGTATTATTATGATGAGGGACTTTAAAGAGAAGGCACCATCACCGCTATATCATTAAAAAAAGAATGAATGAGGTTTGAGATTGGTCTAATACAATGTAAGTTACTAAAGTGAAATATACTGTGAGCTGTCCGCCTATTAAAAATGGAGAGACTGAATTTACTTGAATTTATTTAAATAATGCGAATTTAAATTTGTGGAAAATTAAATTTTTCATTATTGTATTTTTACCTCTCTTTTGCAATGGAATATGATATAAATAAACGAATTTAAATGTGCATAAGCAGATGATTGAAATTTCGCAAATGGTGAAATTGTTTCTGGTGTTGATTTAAACAAAATTTAACTAAGATGTACGACATTAGTACTGTATGATTTGTTTGTATTAAGACATCGGAGGTTTTACTTGCTTCAGCAAAAGCTGAATATATACTTACTTATGAGTTATGATACACAATTAGAATTACCTAACACACTGATAATTGAAAAACATTTAAGTCTGTATCAACAATTCTAATATAATATTGAATTATGTAAGACCCAAAAGAAAATTTGAATCCTGTCTCTGCAGATAATTTGTTACCTTGCATTACCAACCTAAAACAACATATGCATCATTTCCAAATAATATAAAATAATTATATTAACATTATACTTATGTCCTTCCAAGACCATGTGGAACTAGTGCACACCTTTATAATAATTACATAAAATATTTTCATTATAAATTAACTCAACGTCAGATTATTATTATTAATCGGACCTTTAACTTATGACCTTAAAGGTCAATTATTCACAACTAATAATCAATTGATTTGGCGTTTACTTGATGAAAATCTATATTTATTTAATTATTTATTACATTTAATTAAAATTTTATATGATTTAATTTTATTTTAACCGTAGATACGCGGGGAAACAGATTCTTTACATCAAAAGAAATTAAAATTGCATTATTAGGTATATCAATATTACTTGTATTGTCAATGAATTCAATTGAGTTTTTATACAGTAAATTTCACTGAACTTAGTATTAGATGAAATTATATTTATTAGCTTTTTAGAAATTTTGTATGATGGAGAACTTATGATAGATGCTACTGGTCGAATAGGATAATTTTTCCTTATGTAATTTAACTACGGAGTAAAGTTTTGTTAGTTGGGGATTCATTTGTGTTATAGAGTATTCAAAGAGGTTATTAAAAATTATACTATTTTTATAAATATTCATAATTTCTTTTTGATATTTCTCTGTTGGATCTTTATCAATAATTTCAAAATGATCTGAATTTAGAAAATCTACAGTTTTAGAAATATAATAATCTTCATTTAAAGCTATTAAAATTTGTCCTTTATCTGCGCGTGGAGAAAAATATCATTATTTAAAGTTTTATTTTTTATATCTTTAGCTATCTGAATATAGAATATGTATCTTGGTACTGTTTTCTTACCATCATTGATAATTTTTCTGAGAGCATATTTTTCTGACTCAATATTAACATGTTCTGATAATGTATTGTTATCGTTTAAAATCAGTTCACATTCCACACCTAAATTTTGTAGTAAAATATTACTATTGTCAACATTAGAATTAAATTTAAAACCCTTATTTAACACATCAATTTCATTTTTAGTAAAATTGGTGTCAGAAACAATAACAAACCGAAAACAATTGTGATTGGAACAACTAGTGACATATATTATTTTTAGTCTGGACATCTTACCTCAATATTAATGTTGATTTGTTCTTGAACATTAATATTGAGGTAAGATGTCCAGACTAAAAATAATATAATTAAAATAACCTCAAAATATAGCTTCCTAAGTTTAAATATTAACTAGTCACCTCTCTGGATTTGATTAATCCATGTAATTTAGAAAGTTTTTTTAATTGAGTATTTCTTAAGAATCAACACATTTACTTTATGTCTTGTCATAAAATCAATAATGTCAAATTCAATATTATTTAATCTAAACGTTAGTTTTTAATGTAAATACATCTAATATACACTTAAAACACTCTACTATACTGCAAATTTCTATATTATAGGAGCCATGTTCTCACTGCTACAGCAGAAGCTTTCCTTGAGGCTGAGTTATTAAAGTTATTGTTGATATTAATAAATTTTGGTTTAACATTATGTTAAGACAACTATTGTGAAACCAAATATCCTTTGTGCACTTTTTAATCAGGAGTAATAATTTAAAATACCAAATCACCAAGAAGCTTGTCTCAGCTTGTATTAAATAATCAATTGATTTGGCGTTTACTTGATGAAAATCCATATTTATTTCATTAAATAAAATATATTAATTTATTAAACGTTAATGCTCTGAGTTCAAATAGTTAACGATTATAAAATTGTTTCGGATTAGATAAACCATTAGGAAAGAGTACTGTTGGACAAAATAACTTAATTTGTGTGATATATGGTATGTTGATACTTACAAGTATTGCTGGATTTTCTTCTCATGCACCAGTTTTTTTCTTTCTGTCTCTCTTCTATTGCGTATATCTTGTACTTTTTCCTTCATTTCTTCTAATTTTTTCTCTGTGACTTTCTGACATTTATCCACATACTCTCTTGTCAAATTAGCTTCTTCATCCAGTAACATGCATCTCAGTCTTTTAATTAAAAAGTAAATTAATAATTACAAATAAATGTATTAATAATTTCAGAAATGAATACACAGTATTTTATTGGTTGTATTCACAACTCAATTTAAAACATAATCTAGTGATAAGGTATAAGTTCTAGAAGTAAAACCTAAATTACTGATGCTATAGAACACGGAATTTCATGGTTGTGGAGCATCCTTATGCTGAAAGACTTGGAAACAAACATTAATATTAGTAGAGATATTATGTGATACATTACATGATACCGGTACCAGAAATATTGGCTACTAATGATTCATGTATAATGAAAATTAAAAATATTGTAACTTGTAGGAAGTGTGGTGGATTACCTTACGACTAATCGTAATTCATAAATAATATTTAATTTAAAGTTTTATAATATTCCTTAATTTAATTTTAAATATCTGTTCTCATTCTATACGGTACCTCATTTACAATTTACACACTAATATAACTGACTGATCGTTCATTGGAAATACTTCAATTCTCACTAGGAAATGCTACAAGATATAATTAATGTGAAATTTTAAAAAGATAAATTTTTATCTTCATTTCTAATTGATGGTTGCGTGGCTCTCTTCATATTAGTCTGAAACTGAGTATTGCGCCCGTCCGTCCGTTTTGCTGACAGCATTTTTTGCCGTCCAGTGTGTTGTTTCCGGGATTTGGTTTTAATCCCTCGGCAGCAAAATATCTAGTGGCTATCTCTAAGTGGCTTTCTTATATGTAACCTTACCTAAACGGTGCTTTTTAGGAAGTTTTGTGAGATATGGTTACGAAGATGTTTGGCATGCGTTGTGTTGTTACTTAGCGTCATGTATTTAAGTTTTCCACTTCTTTAGCCCTTATGGAGGTTGTTCTTCTGATAATATATTTGTATGCACTGTACGCCATTGTGGCAATTGTCCTATTGGGTTTTCATGTTCCAAAATGTTTTGATGCATTTTGGTAAATTGTACTTTGACAATAGCATCAAGATAGGGCAATTGTGCTGCATCACGTAGCTCTGTTATTCTTGTATACATAGGTGCCGAGAAAATAATTTTGAGACAACGGTTCTGAATGACTTGAATTTTCTTTTTGTGTTTATTGACAACAATACACAGTGCTTCACAGCCGTACAATAGCAAGCTACGGATTGCTGCTACATATAATGTAATCTTAATCCGTCTGGAAAGAGTTTCATCCCGGGAAAATGGATATAATGTAGCTATCGTTGCACTAGTTTTTCGTTTTACATCATTTACATGATGTTTAAAAGTTAATTTAAGGTCGAGATGTAGGCCAAGATACTTAACTGCAGTCTCGTTGCGCAGAATTTGTGCACTAATTGTTAGTTGGATAGGTGCGGGTTGGGAACATTTGGAAAACAGGATTAACGTTTGGATTCTGTGGTGCAAGGAGCTAAGTTTGGTTTGAATATAAAATCATGTATCATCGGCAAATGATGCAGTTTTACTGAAGGAGTGTCTGGGAGGCACGAGACATAAAGGTTGTAGAGCAGCGGAGGAAGAACTGCTCCCTGTGGTACACCCGCTAGTACAGACATGTAGTTAGATATGTGTCCATTTATTGATACAAAAAGTTTCCTATTTAAAAGGAAGGTAGATAAAATTTAGATCAGATTTCGTGCCAAATTGAATTTTATTAGTGTGTATATTAATCCATTGATCCAGGTTGTTTCGAAGGCCTTCTCAATATCTAGAAATGTTGCTACTATGCACCACATGGCGTTGAACCCGGTGACAATCTGATCAATAAGTCTCGCCAGTTGTAGTGGGATACTATGTGCATTTCGGAAGCCACACTGATAATTTGGAAGCAAATTTTTAGCCTAGACTTCTGTTTTTAGTTGGGTCAAGATTAGTATTTCTACTAGTTTACCCAGAACTGGTCGATGGTTGTCGGGATTTGATGGATTCTTGCTGGCTTTAGGAAGCACTATGACGTTTGCCACTTTCCATGCTGAAGGAAAATAATTAATTTTAAAACAAAACTTAAATATTTTAAGGAGTAGGATGAAGGCTTTTTGGGATAAATGTTTGATGGCCAAATTGGCGATTCTATCTGCGACTGGGGCACAGCTATTTCTTAAGGAGTGGATACGGCATTTGAGGTCTTTTAGGTGAATATTTCGATAGATGGGCACTTTGGGAGTAGCAAGGAATGTGGTAACCACGTCGTTGATATTCGCTTCATGAACCGGCGTGGTTAGCTCATGTGGACGGAATCGGTCTTCGAGATTGGATGCAATGAGTTGGGCTTTATCATAGGGATGATAAGCCCAACGTCCATTATTGTTAAGCGCAGTTGGCGCAGGGGGTGCTCTACTAATTTTGATTCTTTTGATAATCTCCAATGGGGGATTTTATTAACATTATAATTATTTAGTGAGAATTGCCAATCAGTATTACATTTTTCTCGAAGTCTATTCCGTACAGCATTTGCATACTGATTGTATTGCTGTTTGTGTTCAGGTGCTCCATAGCGTCTGTAAAGTTTTTTGTAGTGTTGCTTACGCTCAAGATAGTGTAAGAGTGTTGGGTGTGAGTTTGGTGTGAATCGATTTGTTTGCGTGTTTGTTGTTGAATACTGTAGTGCAATGTTTATGGTGGTCTGAAAGTTTTGAATCGAAAGTTCCACCTCTTCAGTGGATTCGACCTGAGATCTAGGGTTTACCCACTGAGAGAGGAGTTTCGAGAATTCTGTCCAGTTTGTTTGCAGAAGTATAGTTTTTGAAGGGAGGTGTGAGTATAAGATTTGTTGTGACTGTGAACAGTATTGGCACGTGGTCTGATTTAAGGTCATGTTTGTGGAGATGGCTGTGTTTTTTTATGTTGCTATATCAAGTAGGTCTGAGCGTAAGCCTTGAGGTCTTTTTTGGAAGTGAATGTATTCTGTGGGGGCCGAAATTTCGATGTTGCGTTGATGACAATATGCCTGTAGAACCAGGTCAGAGGCATTTGGTACTCGCCAATTATAGAAATGATGTTTGGCATTGAAGTCTCCCGCTAGAAGTAATCGGGGGGGAACGAATTTAGGATATTTAAGTCGTGTCGAGTAAGTGGTCTTATCGGAGATTTATAAATCGACACTATGAAGAGTTCTTCACTGTGTGATATAGATGGCTTCACAGAATGTAAGTCCTTGGACTGGAGTGGAACGGTGTCCTATGGTTTTTTAACACGCCTATGGGACCAGTGAGTCTGTCTTTACGGTATATTTGACAGTCAGTGAAACGCAAGCGATGGTTTGGCTTTAGGTGCGTTTCATTGAGCAGTAGTATGTCTATGTTGTGTTGGTGCAATGCAAACTCCAGTTCTTGGTCCTGTTTGCCAACGCCGTTGACATTAAAAGCCCTGACATTGAGAATTTGACTTCGGGTAAATGTGTAACGCATTGTCGAAGAACATACTCATCGTTTGTGACATGAACATGAATTTCTCCAAAGGGCTATTTAATTTAGCTATTAGTGGCTGGATATCACGAAACAGATCGTTACTGAAGCTGGCGCAATCAAACTTACGTTTGTCTTGCGCTGGATATAAGCAATGCGATCTTGTGCTGGCTGAGCGTTTTCAGCTTTTGATGTTGTAGCCTTGCTGTATGAGATGTTAGGATTTTCTAATTTTGTAGTAAAAGTGCGCGGAGCATGTTTTGTTGTCGTTCATTTAGGTTCCCCTGATTTAAGAAAAGCTTTATTGGCTTCAATATATTTCGGACATATCCTATATGAGGCAGGGTGCCCTTTTTCTCCACAGTTGGCACATTGCAACTTGGAATTGTCATTTTGAGCTTTCACTCGAACTGGACACTTCAGATGACAATGCGGCTGCGCGCATATGACTCAACGTGGAGTAAGTTTGTACGCACCAAAGGTATGGTTAAAGCGTTGACAACGAAAGCATTGCTTGAGGCCAGCGCGATGACGATATGCTTCAATAGAGACTACAGCGTTTAAGATCGTAAATATCTTTGGCTCTCTCGGTGTTTTCTAACTCAATTAGGTAGAGTGGAAGATTTACAATTTTGTCACCTTCATTTTTGGTGATTTGTTTAATTTGTCGGACTGGATATTCAAGATCAAGCAATTCAGATTTTATATCATTAATGTCGTCGTTTCAGCATTACTTTTAGGGGTATAACGTTTTTTATTTGAAAAGTGTAATATTCCTTATATACTGAATCATAGAATGCTCTTATAATTTGGAAGTCTTCTACACTGGTAGGATAATATCTCAGTCCTTCAAGGGTGTTAAGAATTTTAAGTTTTTTTTTATGATGCCTCTCAGCTTTTTGTTCATTTTGAAGAGAACACCGTGACCTAGCACCGTTATAGGTGGAGGACGAGGATCTTTTCTTTGAACAGTTGGCTGTTGGATTGCACTGGGGCTAGGTTCTGTTGTGAATGTTTTAGTATCCATGCTTCCTGGTTCGTGATTTACTTCAGTTGCACCTGATTATGATTGCTCATCATTGCTGTTTTCTGCAAGGATGGAGAATATATTTTTAGTTTCAACGACAGGAGTAAAGCTTTTTTTGTTTTTTATTCTTCTCAGTTTCGTTACTTTTTTTTTTGCTACCTGTTTCCTTTATATTTTCATTTTGATTCTCTTTAGGCTTTTCTTTTTTGGATGTGTACCGAAATCACCTTTCCGGCACGTAACAACTACGATATCGTGTTTTCCCTCTACAGTGATATTACAGAACAGTACCAAATTTCTGTCTTCGTTGTCCTATCTCCTACGTACCCTCCTCCTTTCCTTCTGCGCTGCGTGTGACTGCGCAACTTCGCCTCGTTGTGGAACGCCTCAAATAAGCTGAGCAAGCTAGTGTCAATTTCATCATCATCTTTAGTATCGTCGTGGTCAGTTCGACTGTAGCTGGAGTGAGCTGTTTAGTTTCATCAGTCCCGCAAGCCAGGGTAGGGCATCCGGACTGTGGACCCTAGCCCTCGGCTGGACTGGAGAGTGTGTGTGTACATATGTCTGTTAATTATTACTATTTTTTTTATAAATCCATGAAGACTGGAATTATTGATGACCAGGTTTATTACTTACTCACTTACTCACTGGCACTATCAAACCCATAGGTTCATGGCCACGCGGACATAAGCTCTCCATTCATCCCTATACTGAGCTAATACTTTCCAATCATTCCCTGTATAATCTACTTCCCTCAAATCATAGTTAATGTTATTCTCCTACCTCATTCTTGGTCTACCAACTGGGCGTTTTTCCTCTAGCTTTCCTACAAGAAGCTTCCATGCAAGTATGACCAGGTTTATTAATTTAAATTATTATAATCATTTATATTTCTCTTTCAAATTATATTATGATCAAGAAGGTCATTTATGTTTAATTTTTTTGTATTTCAAAATCTGACTAATTATTCTCAATAAAAGTAAATTTTTAGTTTACGTATGTTTACTGATTGTGCAGCTAGTCATGATATTGTTGTTTCATATTGATATATAAAGCTCTCTCAAGCCAAGTTAATCCCACTTTTTCCTTCTAGCTTCCACGATTATAATACTGTTTAGAATTCAGTACGAAATGTTAAGTAAATTACAAAGGAAACATGGATTAATCTTAGCCTTCTATGGGCCCGGGCAAAGGAATGTTGAGGTAGCTCTCAAAACTTTCAAACTCAATGTTTAAAAAGGTAGGAACGCGGCGCAGATGATTTGGAATTACTTTTAATATCGTCTGGTTTAGGCTTGCAATTTTGTTGCAGACTAGTTTCCAAGCTCGGGGATCTTCTTTGCCTCTTATAAAGAAAGATGTTTGAATTTCCATTACTGTATATTTTGACAGCTTGATGAAGCACTTGTAAGTATTGGGAAGCGTTTTTTTACTGTAGCATTTCTTATTGCATCTAGCTTCTTAAGAGTAACTATGGTTATATCGTATCCTATATGACCAAAGGTTTTGAAAGTTGTGAAGTAATTTAGATTGATTAGAAGAGCTCCTCTATTTCATTTTCTAATTCCACATCTTTGTCATTTCAGGCTGTTCTTTTAGAACAAATTTATCAATTCTGATTATTGACTCTTCCCAATACGCAGAAGCAGGTGCATTTGGGTGGTCCGTATCCATATCGGTCACATAGTTAACGGCCATGGTGCTTGGCAAGCCAAGACTTAGTTCTTTACCGATATTAACTTGCACTTTTCGAAGATCTGTGTACCTACCTTAATAAACTTAATAACTAACACAAATGGGACTTACACACAAAATTTTAACACACTAAGAAAGCCACTTAATTAACCTAACGAATTAATACATAAACATTGAAAACAATTACATTTTAGCTAAGAAATCTAAAAAAAAAACGCAGCACACTTGAATGAAAAAACACTGTAATTTAGCAAATTCACTGTTCTGAAGAAGTGTTCTCTAAGAGGTCCGCTTTTACTTGCAGTTGTATTTGTCATGATCCCAATGATCGATGCGATGGATGATTGAGTATTCGGTAACGCTTACATTGTAATATATGAGGTGGCTAAATATTTTATAATACTTTGTCTATTAAATAAACCGGTTGGATGTTGATATAAAATAATCTCCGGCAGATGTTCTGGTTTGGGTGCTATATGTGGCAACATCATATAGTAGTATAAGTCACGTAAAGGCTCTATCTGGGTGGGGAAATAAATGATTCGGTTTTTTATGGGAGGAGGGAACTTCAAATTGCTTGTATAAAACGTAAATTTATATTTACAAAATTTAATAAATTATTTACGAGAAAAGAATGGAAAATCGCCAATATATACCCAATATATAAAAACGGAAACAGACAAGATTGTTCTAATTATAGAGAAAGAAGTATATTGAATACTTGCTATAAAATTTATTTTTCTATTATTCCGGCTTTTACAATGAATATACATGTTTCCGGTACCCATGTTCACAGTTAACTACACATTTGATTCAACACATTTTTCCATTCTTGTCTGTTCATCCATATATCTTCTTCTATTTCCCATTCCCTCTTAGTTTCATTGATTCCCTGAATCCACGTAATATTTTGTCTACCCTTCTTTTTTCTTCCCTGTGGTTCCCAATCCATGATTATCTTAGGTAGTCTTCCTTCTTCCATTCTTCTAATGTGCCCGTACCAATTTAATTGTTTCTTCTTTATAAAATCTAATATTGAATATTGTACCTGCATTTTTTCTTTTATATATGAATTTCGGATTTTATCCTTCCTGGATATTCTTGAAGCACGTCTCCAGTAGTCCATTTCAGTGGCGAGTAATTGCCAATATTAAAAAAAACGCTTAAACATAATTATATAAAATATTATATTGGATGCTCAAAATATATTCAGGAAGGGAAGACTGTTCAGACTGTATATTCACAATGACTGTATTATTTATAAAATATATACAATTTAACATCCCAACGTATATAGGATTTATAGACTATGAAAAAGCTTTCGATGTGGTAAATAGAAGTAAATTATGGGATATAATGAGAGATAAAGGTAATCCATAACATTTGTTTATGGCTATACAGAGTTTATATGTAAATAATAAAATTGTAATAAACATGGGTTTTAAATCAAAACTACAAAAATGGTAATAATAAATCATGGTGTCAGACTAGCGTGTCCCGTATCACCTTCTCTTTTTAATTTATATACAGAGGAAGTTATGTTAAAGAGGCAGATTAATGTATATAAATATTTTAAAATCAATAATAAACTGTTGGATAGAATATTATTTGCAGATGATCAAGTAGTGATTTCCAGTTTAGAAGACGGTCTACAAAGAGCCATTTTTAATTTGGGAAAAATAAGTGCCAATTACAATTCAAACATTCTAAAGAAAAAAACTAACATTTCATAATTTAAAGGACATGATACCTTAAAAGCAAAAATAGTAATTGATGAAAACATTTTACAGCAAGTTTTAAATATCTAGGTTTCAGATTATCATATACTAAAGTTGAAGATATTAATGACAAAATAAATTAATTTAATTTAATGTGTGGAACTGCGTATTTAAAGAAATCTTAAAAACACAAAAAAGAAACAAAAATGAAATTTTATAAAGTAATGGCTGTTCCTGTATTGATGTATGGATCAGAATGTTGGATGATCACTAATAGACAACACCATAGCTTGGAAGCAGCTGAGATGAGATTTTTAAGAAATATAGCAGGATACACTCTGCTGGATAAGAAAAGAAATGAATATATAAGAAAGGAACTCAATATTTTCAAACTTACAGACCAAATAAATAAATATAGGAACGACTGGAAAGAACATATTAATAGAATGCCAGAAGGAAGACTTACAAAATGATTGCTAAATTATAAACCGCACGGAAGGAGAAATGTTGGCGCCCACACAGAAAATTTTAACACTTCTAGCTTTCATGATACCGGAACGAGTCAACAGGCTTAATCCCTGGATGATGACGATGATGATTTACGAGAACAACACATCAGACAATTCGGTTTGGTCAGACTCTAAAATCAATTCTCCAAAAGATCGGCCAATTTATCTCGTTGGTTTCTATAAATGTTATTTATAAGAACTGTAATTATTTCTAAGTACAGCAACACTGATCCCGATGAGCAGCTCTCCGGCCTCACAGAAATTGGTCCTTGTTCCGAGGCATGAAGTTCATTAGCCCCGAAAATTTTGGTTTGAGAATTTACCACTATGTAGAAGTGTACGATTAAGTGACGTGCAGCAGTAAACACTTGGTTTTAATTGATGATGCTGATATTATGACGATGACCAGTATCGTCCGTGCGCCGCATACTGGAACCAATCACGGCTCCTTGGCGGCAAATACCCTCTAGGCTATTATTACGGGGTTAAGTGTCATAATCTTTGCATATCTGGCGGAATGAGGAACGCTACTTCAGTTATGGGTACACCGGTAATTTTATTGTCCTGGGTCCATCAAGGGGGCCTGGCAAATGTGTTTCGGTAGACAGCACGTCGCTGAAGTATATGCCCAATTGTGCGTACAGTTGTGTTTGGATGATGTACGATTTGGTCATACATGTTAATGACCTGGTCTTCCACTGTGTCCACAATACTGGAATCCTGTGCTAGTCTGAGAAGTTCTGCGGTCCTCTTCTATAAAGGACCCAAAAATAATAATTTTGAGGCATTTATTTTGCACTGTCTGCACTTTTTTTGTGAAAATCACAAAATATACAGTAGTATACTGAGGTTCACAGTTTGATACATAGTTAGCTTGATCCTAGTTTCCAATACAAACGACTTGAAAAATGGATAAAGAATTTCAATGGCAGCATTTGATTTACGTAGTAAATGCCGATAATGCATTTGGAACGTAAGCTTGGATTACACATGGAAACCAAAATACTTGATTGAAGGCTCAAGGTGGAATTTTGAGCACCCAAGGTGACGGGTAGGAGACCGTCTGTAGTATTTCGTGAAAAAGAACAGTTTTTGTTTTGTTCACATATAATTTAATGTTCCACAGACTAAACCAGGACTTGATCTGGTTTAGGGTCGACGAAACATGGATTTAAAGGTACTTTGACAGAAAAGATAGGTATCGTCCTTGAAGGATGCGATTTCAATATTCGGGAAAGAAGGGAATTAATACACATAAAGTGTATAGAGGATGGGAGAGAAAACTGTACCTTGTAGTACTGCCGCCAAGAGTGGTTTTCGGTATGATTTATACCCATTGAGAAACACGTATAATTGCCGATCAGTGAGGTATTTAGCTATAATTTTGGCAAGATTGTCCGAAATATACAATTTTATGCGTTTATAATTCGGTCATTTATCTAAGTCGTATAGAAAACTTTCTCAACGTTAAGAAAAACTTCCAGTGTATGTCCCTTAGTATAGAATCCCGCGACTAGTTGGTCAATCAGTCTAGCAAGCTGCAGCTGAGTGTTAAGTGTTTTTTCAAGAAACCAAATTGATTACTAGGTAATATGTCTCTCTCCGAGACTTCTAATTTTAGACGGGCCAAAACCAGTTTATCCAGTATCTTGCTCAGCACTGCTAGATGACTGATTGCTCGCAAATTGTTTGGGTTGGAGGGATCCTTACCACGTTTAGCAAGAAACCTTTGGCCAGCTTCCAGACTTCAGGAAAGTAGTGGAATCGGAAACAAAGCTTCACTATCTGTAGGAGAAGATTGAGGGCTTTGGTTGGTAGGTTCCTGAAATCAATCGTGGCCATGGGCACGGTTGACTGGTAGAGAGCGTATAATATGTTTAAATTCTGAAACATGTACGTCAGGTAGGTGTTTTTGGATAGGCGTTTCAAGAAAAGTACTTACAACATAGTGTACTCCGGCTTCATGAACTGGTGTAGTGAGTACATGCGGGTGGAAGCAGTTTAAAACATATTTTGCAAAATGTTGGGCTTTATCATGAGGATAAGCCCAAAATCCTTCAGTTTGAATGACAGAAGGAGGAGGGGGTGCTCTACTCCTTGTAGTACGTTTTAGAATTCTCATGGCTGGGTTTTCTGCTGAGTATAAACTTGTAAGGATTTGTACATCGGCATTTTTTAGTTCTTGCAACCGGGTCACCGCCAAATGCGCGTACCGATTTTATTGCGTTTGTGTAAGAGATGGCCGAAATCGCGACATAATTTGGTATCTCTTCGTACTTCAGATAAATAATTTAGTAATGTAGGGTCTGTGATTTTTTATTTTTGTTTGCGCAGTACGATTGGTTAGTGTTGTAGATGGAGTTACAGATATTTATTATGCATGCCTGAAAATTTAAAACTGCAGTTTCTAGTTGTTCTGTGGATTGGAGAGAAAATGTTGGCTTAACTCATCGTTTAAGCATGGATGTATATTTCAGCCGGTCAATGTGAGCGTGTTGTATATTAATATGCGAAGATAATAAAAAGGAAGGGAAAATCTTAAAGAGTGTAGTTGTATCATGAAAGTCAAGTGCGTCTGTAAAAGTAGTGTCGTATGGTAAGATAGGAACATTCTTCGATATCTGATGATTCCATAGGCAGTATGTCTGATATATGTATGTTCCCTAGGAGCAGAAATTTATATACTGTTGATGTGGCAGATGTTGCAGTGTAATGCAATAAATATTTTGAACACAACAGTTCCAGAATAGATGTTTAGAATTAAAATCTCTCGAAGCAGACAGCTTGGACAGATTGATGTAAGGATAGTTATGTCGTGTCTAGTAAGTAGTCTTGCCGGTGATTTATAAATGGCTGCATTAAAAGTATTTTCGCAGGGAGATGGGTAGAGTAATGACAGTGGCTTCAAAAGATTGAAACCCGGAAATTGGGATCACTCTATGGCCAGTGGCTTGATTAGTACAGATGGCAGTGCCTCCAAGGGGAACATTTAAATGGTCTGTTTTGTATATACATATTATTTTTAAACTTATCTTTAGATTTGTCCCGCGCCGTAGCCGAGCGGTTAAGGTAGGAAGCCTTGGCGCAGAGCTACGGGACTTGCGCTGGTTCGAGTCTCCATGGGGGAAGAAATTTTCTCATGGTATTTCGGCCAGTATGGAACCGGTGCCCACCCAGCATCATGAGGCAATTGGGTAGCTACAATAAGTAGCGGCTCCAGGTTGAGGAACCAGCTATAACGGCTGGGGGACTCGACATGCTAACCACATGTCACCCCTACACTGGCTGTTGATCATCTACCTCTGTGATTGGCACATGTGGATGTGAAGGGCCAGCAGCCGGCTGGTAAAAGGGCAACCGCTGAAAAGTGGAAAGACCCTCAATTAGATTTGAAATTTGTTTCATTTAGAAGGAAAATGTCTATATATCTTTTTTGAATAAATGTAGTTAGTTCATGAATCTGTCTAGAAACGCCATTTGAATTAAATTAAATTTAGATAGCTTCCATGTGTGAACTTACATCTTCCAGTAATAGCTGATTGTAATCCGCCAAGACTTGCTCTATTATTTTGAATTGTTCATATAAATATATTGGTGAGGTTGCCACCTGATTCTGAGATATGAGACGGGTGGTGTCCCGTGAAAACGTGTGCATTTTATAATATTTTTATTTAAATAATAACAGGAAGAAGCGCGCAAAAATGTGCAATAGATTTGGTCTCTGATGTATGCCAGCAACGATATTTTTCTCCTTAAACATACATTGAATTGATATCTAGCACATGGTCAATCACAGAGGCATGATAGTTTAAAATTTTGCAGAGTTTGTGATGATGTCCATGCACTGCATGTCTTGATACTGTAAGGTGTATCTTGCTGTTTGGTCCTGTCCATTTCCGATTGATCATTGAATCTGTTGCATAAATATCGTCCGGTATTTCTTTTCTCTTCTTTTGTCTTATCTCCTTCAATGTAGCTTCCTATTTAGTAGCTTGTAGGAGGAACTTTGTGCAGATCTTACACGAGGAACGATTCCCGTGCTAACTCATATGCAAATCTAGATGAAATAAATTCCGAGATCCACATTGCGGATATTAGGAATCTTCCTTTCGCCATCTCTAAGGTGTTTAAGTCTCCGTTCCTGAGATGAGTCCATATGATTTGTATTCCATACGTTAAGAGGGAAGTAATTTGGCTTTAAAAAGTTTCATGGCTATAAAAATATGATAGTAGTGTGATGTTTTCTATATCGTATATGACAATTATAGCAGCTGCCGCTCTCTCTTTCGTGCGTATTCTGAAGGATTTGGCTATTGCTTGTAAGTGTTACTCCTAAATACTTGAAGGCGTTTATAATTTGCAACGGGTTGCCCTGGAGTTGTATGTGGTCCCCATCTACCAGTCGACCAGCCTTTCTGAATACAATCTGTATCGTTTTTCGATAGGTATATGTCGAAGTAATTTTTGTTTGCCCATGATGCGACGTTGTATATTGTTTCTTGCAGTTCTTCCTTATATGTCGTTCCGAGTATCATATCGTCTGCGCACATATACGTTTTTATTGATGGGCGGCATATCTTGGTTATATCTGCTGTCATCACATTGAACAGGAGAGCACTTAAAGGGTCCATTGAAGAACTCCTCTGGTTTGAATTATTTCCTTCTTTTTTGTAAGCCCATGTTTCCCTTAACAGAGATTTAGGCGCTCTCCCCTATAGGAAAGGGTTTGAACCATACTAACTTAGTTACACTTGTTTTCGTATAGATGTCCTTTGAGTCGTCCGTGGTCAGCGTCCCGCCTCATACTGACATCTAGGAAACCAAGATAGTACTAGGACAGGGAAATTCGGTAAATTTTGCTTAGAGGCCTTTCATTCAGGCTTAAGGATTTTCTACGAGCCTGAAAATTTTCAGAGTCGGGACCCACGGCTTAAAGTCCCTCCCGGAGGACTTGCTCCTTGGATTTTTCCGTCCTAAAAAATCCATCGACCCCGGCCGTTTTTGAACCCACGACCCTCGGGACAAGAGGCAAGGAGCATACCCACTAGTCCACCGCGGCCGATGAATTACTTCCTATGATTGCTGAAATGTATCGTCTATCGTTAAGGTATTTTGAGCTAATATGTTACGGACAAGTGTTGGGGTATGCACGACCAGTTCACTCACGTTTATTAGCTTCGACATCAGTACTTTCCTGTTTATTTGTCAGAAGCTGTACAGTAGTCTACGGATAGAACATAGAACTTCAGGTCAGGTTCGGTCTTCTTAGTGCTTGGTATATGTTTTTAATTCGGTTGTGCACTGCTTGTAGAGAAGAGCGGTTTTTCTAAAACCGAACTATTGCTTGGGTATGTTCCTGTCTACTGTATTTGTTTTTCGTGTGTTCAGGATGTTCATCAATAGTGAAAAGAGGTTATTTTATAGGAGGATCTCTCTGTTCGAGATAGGATCGTTTGTGTGTCCTTTTCCTTAGTAAAGCAACTTTATTCCGGCGTGTAGTCATGCGTTTGGAATTTCTCCTGGTTCCAGACATTTATGTAACAGCTCTACCCATGTTGCAATTAGTTCTGCTGTTGATTATTTGAGGAAACCATTGAAGATCACGTGAAGTCTTGCCGCTTTGTTATTCTTGAGTTTGTCTACCGTCACGAGGACTCTTGCGTTGTGATTAGTTGTGGTATTTTATCTGTGAGTGGTTTTATTTTGTCATAGGCTTGATCTTTATTTTCTAGGTTTAAAAATTTACTAGAAATGCGTTTGCCAGGACTTCATATGTATACTTGGAATATGCGTTGTTTTCCTTCTTTTGAGTGCAATAAAAGAATCTCTCTCTGCTGTTTCTGCTATCTTCATACCAATTTTCTCGGAGAGTTCATTTTGTTTTTTGCCTAAGGAGAAACATGTACCTTCTTCTGAACTCCGCATCTAGATCCTGTTTATTGTTCGTCAATTTTTTTTCTTAATGTACTGCTTTGAGAGTTTCGGTTCTTTCTTTGTAGCATACTGCGTCGAACCAAGGTTTAGTTTTCTCTGGGTCATTTGAGTTGTTGCTGTTTTTATTATATGTTTCTGTTATCTTATTTTGTCTTATGTTCGATTCTATGGATTGAATTTCTTGTTCAGATTCTTACAATTTCTGTACATTTATTTTTATTGATATTTTGTTACTCTTTTGAGCTGTCTTGTTATGTGTAGTTTGTTCTGTTTCGAACCAATTACGACTGGGATATGTTTTCTTGCTGTTTAAGATTATATTTATATTAGCTAGCGTTTAAAGTGTGTATATCTAACGCCATGGGAAAAAACACACGTAATTCAAACGATTCGACTAGTTCTGCCGAGGAAGCGCTGAAACGTGTGGTGAAGGAGGCACTGCAGGAACCCAGCACGCTGCACGTGTTTGTGTCCATGTTGCGGGACCTGGTAGTGGCGGAACTGCAGAAGATCATCCAGGACAACACCAAGGTAATTGGGGATCTAAAAAAGAACCTCGATGAAAAAGACAAAAAATATTGATGTGTTGGAAAATAAAATGGACGATTTAGAACAATACTAGAGACGTCAATGCCTCAGGATTTTTGGTGTCATAGAAGAGGCCGGAGAGCGCACTGACCAGAAAGCCATCGAGGTGGCCAAAAAATCGGTGTCGATCTATCAGTGACTGACATTGACAAAAGTCACCGTTTTGGTGTTAGTATTACAGAAAGACCGCAGGCTATAATAGTGAATTTTTTACTTACCGCAAGCGCAGTGAAAATTTTCTAAACAAGAAAAAAGTGAAAGGAAGTGGGGTAACAGTTCGTGAGGACCTAACGAAGTGTCGATATCGCCTGCTACAAGATAGGATACAAAAATACGGTACTCAAAATATATGGGAGAATGGACGGTGTCGTCATAGCCAAAGTAAATATTGAAAAACGCAAAATCAGATCTTCTACGGATATCACCTAGATATGTAGGACCTGAGTGTAAAATATGTTTACTTTACTATCCTTTCTTTGCTAACAATTATATTGTTAATTTATTTCTAATTTAGGTAAGTTTTAAGGTTATTATTTTTTATGTAGGACAACTTATTTGTTTTTTATTTTAAGTTCTTTATGTAGCTAAATTATTTCATTTTATTAGAGTTATTACAGTACATAATTTAATTTTTCTTTCTACTATAGGTAACATTGAGCTGACAAATGATGACTTGTTTGCAACCCCTGACTGAGATGTTAACCCCTTCTCCAAACACCCTCTTATTGTGAAGACAGCAGGTAGCAGAATTTCTGACTCAACATCTCCTCCTCCAACAACTACCAGTTTACTTAAAAATGCATTTTCTATTCATATATAAAGATTTAAAATCGCTCACGTAAATTCCCACTTTCTTGAATTTAAAACCATACTTTCGTCTCTTGGACCGAGCGCCATTTTAATTTCCGAAAACTGGCTAACCCCATCCATACCTTCCTCTCTTGTTCACTAGGACGGATACACACTGCTCAGAAATGACAGAATAAGTAAAAGAGGTGGAGGCGTCTGTGCCTTTATATTAAATGAAGTTAATACAAGAATTGTCCACCAGTCCCCTTCTGTATATTCCGCTCGCCCCGAGTTCCTATTCGTAGAAATCCAAGCAAGTCTACAAAACATGTCTCTTATGTATTGTACACAGACCTCCTAAAATAGGGCACCTTTCGTATCTAGAAAATGCTCTGAACGATTCATTGCCTCATTATGAACACGATTTTAATACAAATCTTCTTCAGACTGACTCACCACCCATACAATTTAAAAATACGTTCCAAAGCTTTAATATGACAATTATTCCTCCGTCTCCCACACCTCACACTGCTACAACCGATACTCTACTGGACTTAATAGAATACTCACTCCAATGTCCTAAAAGACGCTCTAAATAAAAACGTACACACTTACAAAACATACACGAGGCTAAACTAAAATTAGACGCTTCAGAACTACCTTGGTACACAATATGGAATCTTAGATCAGTTGATGAAAGAGTAGACATTTAATACACTGATACTACAACTGTATGACAGACATGCACCAGTAAAAACCCGACGATTTACCCGTCCCCCTGCTCCCTGGATGAATGAATCAATACGTGAACTTATGTCAAAACGAGACAAAGCATACCACACATGCAGACGACACAAAAATGACGAGAACTGGGAACTGTACAAACAACTTAGAAACACAACTACACAAACTATATGCAATGCCAAACTACGACACGCCCACAGTATGATCGGACCTGAAATAAGTGCGCGGGACACATGGCGAAATATCCGTACAATGGGGCTTAGACAGTTGTCTCTATAGACATTTCTGTAGTTGATTTAAATGAACATTTTACCTCAATGCCCTTGACTCCTACAGATAACAAAATTAAAATAGACATTCTTAAAGACTTATCCACATCCCCCCATATAGGAAGGGATAAATTTTACTTTTACGACATTTCGCCTACAGACGTTAAAAAAAGCACTCAAGCGGATTAAATCCAATGCACAAAGAACAGATGACATCAGCATTTTAATGCTAAATAAAATTATTGACATCATATTACCCACAGTGACTCATATTTTAATGCTTCCCTCATAACTTCTATCTTCCCTACTGTATGGAAGCAGTCTAGGGTTTAGCCTATACCTAAAATAAGTACACCTACTAACTGTAATAACTTCCGACCGATTATCATCTTTCCAACATTATCTAAAGCCCTGGAACATATTGTACATAATCAAATGACTGAATATCTACAAGCAAATCACGTCCATGACCCTTACCAATCCGGCTTTAGATCTGGTCGTAGCACAACCACAGCTTTGTTAAAAGTTACTGAAGATATTCGCGAAGCCATGGACAGACGAGAATTGACTCCTGTAACCTTACTTGACTACAGCATAGCTTTTGACACAGAAGACCAAGACTTACTTATGATATTCGGCTAGCAACCGACTGGTAGGAAATTAACTTGCTTTCAAGTCTCCAGAGATTCAAAACCGGAAGGATATACACGTTGACAACCAAGCAATACTCAAGGACAAGAAATGGAAAAAGGAAAACATATTTAAACTCACAACATGGAATGTTCAAGGAATAGGACATAAAGACTTAGAATTGGATGAAATTCTTAATCAAATATCAATAAAGATAGTCGCTATAACAGAAACTAAAAAGAAATTAAGAGGGACCCGAATGATTAATAATTATTTACAAATATATTGTGGTGTACCTAGTAATGATAGAGCAAAAAGAGGAGTAGCCCTAATGGTACATAAATCTCTTGAACGTAAAATTGATAAGTACACTTTCTGGAATGAAAGAATTATTCAAATTAGATTAAAATGGATATTTGACAGTAATTGGAGTTTATGTACCAGTAAATGGTGAAGAGACAGAAAGTGATAATTTTTACTCAATGCTACAGGATGTCAGAGACAAAGTTAGTCCAAATGATTTTATAGTTTTGATGGGAGATCTCGACGCTAGAGTAGGTACAACTAACATACATTCTATGTTAGTACTTATGGTCAACAAACCATCAATCAAAATGGTAGCAGATTAATTGACTTTGCTACCTATAATAACTTTCCAATTACAAACACATTTTTTCAACATAAAGACTGCCATAAATATACATGGTCTGCTCGGAATTCTCTGTCAATTATAGATTATGTACTAACTAATCGTAAACTTTTTGATTATGTTCTGGATACCAGAGTTTTCAGGAGTCTTGAACTGAAAACAGATAATTTTCTGCTTGTCTCCACCTGTCGCTTCCCTCCATGTTATATAAAATATTCAAAATGTAAACCACGTTATCAGGAAAAACACATCTTTAAAGTTTACCCTTTTGCAGCAAGATAGCATTCGATGGTTATACCAACAAATAACAAAATCACAGACAATTGATTCTGATACCTCAAATTCCGTAGAAGAAGAATGGAATAACATCTGTAACATATTACGAAAAGCAACACTAGACAGTTTAGGGATAAAACTAAAATGGCATAGGAAAAGAGGTCTCAGAAAATGGGATGATGATATAGCAAAAATTATTGCTGAAAAAAGACAAGCATTTAAACAATATATAGCAACTGGGTTGTTGAATGACAAAATTGATTATCATCATAAAAGGGCTATTGTAAAACGAGAAATCAGAAGACGACACAGAGAACATTGAGACACTTTCGTCTCTAACCCAGAGAGAGATCTCAACAAACTTAACCCAAAAACGTACAAAGTTTTAAATAATCTTAGCCAAGAGTGTAAGGAGAGTGTAAAATTAAATTTGATTGATAAAATCACTTGGGTTACTTATTTTCAAAATGTATGGCCCATCTCCTGTGGCAAGTTAGTCACACAGCCTCCTGTGTAAATCTATAAATAAATCCCTATCGGCAATAATAATCAGATAAAATTATAATATCAGTTAATGAAGCAGTTACTGGACTTAGGTTATATTTATATTCAAATTGATCAGGCAAGCGAGTAGAACCTGATTATGTAGGCGCAAAGGTCATATAAAATGATCCAAAGAAGTCAGCATCAATGTAATCAAATTATTAGTTATTAAGGAGGGTACTGACAACTCAGGTAATGTAACCCTTTCTTTTGTTAAGACGGAAGTGGCTGACACATCATAATAACTTACTAATGACAAAATCCTTTGCTCGACAGATTGAGTACAAATATCTTCTAAGCCTGCAGTTAACTGATTTATCGTGAAAACCATAACTCATTAGCTAAATGTACAAGCGGGGGTTTTACCCTGACACAAACAACGCTAGCAAAAAAGTGTGGGAATATGGCAATTTTCTAGCGTCTGAAGCCTAGGAAAAAACCCAAGCCTAAGAAAAAAACCCAAGCCTAGCTAATGTTTGTGACCCGACTGTACGTGAAGCCAGCACGGGAAAAAAAGGTCCAACCTCTGAAGGCGTAAATCGCCAATAATAAATTTGTAACACCCCCGGGATCAAAATAGGAGGGCGCATTAACCAATTATATGTTTCGTTGTATGTGCCTAAGCACTGACCTTAGGTCCACTAGATCGAGGTAGTGGGAGTAACTAATTTACCTATAGGCGAGAGAGGCTTCTCCTCGTCACTTCTCGTATAAAATTACATCAAGTCACTTGTCAAAAAAAACACTACGTTCTGAAAGTTAAATAAAGTCACTTCATATTTACAATTGCTTGCAGTTTATAAAAGATAAGAATAAATTACTTTTACCAGACATTCTCTACACATTAATTCTGCCCGACGAAGTCCTCGTGGAATCCCGAGATAAGAACCTCAACTCTACCGATTACCAACCTGAGCAACCTAAGTTCTCACACATGGAGAACTCCTTCAGTATTCCTAGCGTCACTAAATCCAATCTTTACCACTTTACCCAACATAACCCTCCTCCATATTGGCGCCCAACGTGGAGCAGAATAGGTCGTAAAGTAATACACGAATAGAAATCAACGGCAGAACGACTACGTCCCACGACCACGAGGCAACCAGGACAGAGAAGATGATGGCAACAAGCAGACAACCCTGGATGCGGAACGAGAAGACAGCGACTGAAGGAAGGAAGCAGTAAGTGACACAACAGCAGAATAAGCATTTTTTTTTACTTTTTACATATATAAGAAATCAAAATATTACAGTGATTTAACGGAAAATATATCTGTGTGTATTTATGTTGTTAAGAAGTAGGAATAGAAAGGGGCAGGCAAATATAGATACAAAAATGGTTAAGAAAGAACGAATATGACAGGGAGAAGGCGTGTGGGCAAATGATTGAAGGAGAGAACGAAATTGTAAGGATGGGAGAGGATAATGAAGATGGTAGAGGCAACTCAGAGCAGGACACAAGGGAGAATATGACAGGGAAAGAACAAGTAGACAAGTAACCTGAAAGAGTGAGTACAGAGAACAGTCAGAGTAGACAAAATACTGATATTAATACAGTTTTAGAATTGTTCATGAAACGAAACGAAGAATTATTTGAAAAATCAAGGGTAGAAAGAAAACAGGAATTAGAAAACACTAAGGGATGAGATGAAAAAAATAGAGAGATGCTAGAAGCGAAAATAAATGAATCGTCAGCATGTGTAGAACTAAAGATAAATAAAATGGAACAAAAACTTATTAAATACTTAGAGAAAACAGAAAACAGGGTAATAAGTCAAATGAGAACAGAGATGAACAATAGTATAATAACGTTACAAACTAACTTAGGGGAGAAACAGAAGGAATTACAAGGGGAAATAAAACGAGTAGACAAGAATGTGCTCTGTAGGTTGGAGAACGCGGACAAAAGGGTGAATGATATGTGTGTATCTGTACAAAAGCTAGCCGACGAACAAGAAACACTAAAACTCCAAGTAGCTCAGAAAATTGTTAAGCAGGATAAGTGCTCAAAAATGATCGAAACAATAGTTGATTCTAGATTTAATGAGTTAGGCACTAATATAGAACAGAAAGTGACTAACGAAATCAGTAAACTAAATGATGAAATAAGTGTCATCACAAAGAACATAAATAGTAGAGGTCAAAAGGATAGGACCCCCGAAAATGAATCATACGCGTCGGAGAGTGTTTCTTGGACGACGGCTAATCACAAAACATATGCACGTACAGAGATACTAGGGAACTCAGAGATCGCTAGTAATTCTGTGACGCATACTAACCTAGATGATAGGAGTAAGAATCATTTGAAAAATTTCGACAAAAGTCTAGTTATTATATGTGAATCTAAGAATAAGATTGAGGCTGTAAAGACCCGATAAATTACCATGCGTGTGTTCAGAGTTTATTTGCGTGTGAGCGTAGTATCGCAAAATATGTATATAATAATAGTACAGGAGGCCTTTGCGAGTTAACAGACTGTGAAATTAGACACTAATAGTATTAAGGGTAGACAGACGGACAGTGAAAGTTGACACTCGAAAAAAAAAGGGGGGAGAGATTTTTACACGTAAGAATTACAACGGAATGGATATATTACGTATGTATGTATGTCTTGCATTGTACTATATTGTATTGTGTGCACAGGTAGGCACTACCGTGATTTTGGGTACGAGATAAATGTCCATGTAAACGCTGAAATTATGCAGTACCCAGGTAAGGAAGTGGTTATATACCGACAGAGTTTTGATTTAACATACAAAAAGTACAAACATATAAGCTCTACATAATCCCGAAACAAAATTAAAAAACAAGACCTGATAAATTATACTTAGATGCATGAACCAGTTTTCACGGGATTCGAACTCAATACTAGCTGAGAATAGGACATAAATGAAAAGTATTAGTAAAAAAAATAAATAAATGTTGTATGGTAAAGTACCAAATATAATGAGTAATTAAAATAAATAACACTAATAAAGTGATTAAATATGCCTAGATTAAAACGCTAATCGCGAGAGGAAAGGGCACAATGACTGTGAAAAAAAAACAAATAAAATGAAATGTCGATTTAGATATTAATCATGATAATACCCCCATATTGATGAATATGATATAATTAATTGAATTAGTGTGAATACATAACACATGCATGTCCACTTTCAGCTAAGATTGAGGGTGATTAATAAATTGTTGATTTGAACTTATCGATAGAGAATGGATCTATATTTTTTTTATGTTTTAATCTAATCGCTCGAGCAGAAAGCTGCATTATCTACTTAATCTAGGAAAGTAAAAGTACTTGATTGATTTTAATATTCTATTATTTTATTATTGATGAAAGAACGCACCTAAGTCAAAAGGTTAAAATTCAGTAAATGTTAAAATGAGCCCAGATAGGCCATTGTCATTGTTTAGTACATACAGGTAATTGAAGAAACTTGTACAACAGTCTTAACACGAGTAAGATTATGATGATTATGAATATTTTGTCTAAAATAACAATCAGACAGTGTAAACATAGGAGCTAATGAGACATGTTGAAACTCAATCAACCTTAATTCAAAGGCCGAGTGGCGGTGTGAACCTATAAAGCGTGAGGAATTTATTTGTTGATTATATTTACAGAATTTAATTTGTAGACGTGGGCCGAAGCGGCACGTCACTGTGTTTGTATAACACGTGCTATTTTGTTGAAAATATTTGAGGGCAAGGGATCCCGTATTATCTAGTTAATGAGATGAGATGAAGTCATGATCGCTGATGGAAGCGAATGTGACATACTATGCGATTCTGGATTCGAATGAAAATATTTTGCACGCTTAAGAAAATAACGTCGTTTGGCTGAGTAATGATATAACCAGCTATGCTTTGGCAGAGTAAATGAGCCGAAATATGTTGAGAATAAAATATTAAGAATCATGAATATTTCGTGGATTAATAATCATGATGAATTCGTATGTATGCAATACCTATGGGGAAAATATGAGATCAGGGTGTAATACTATCAATAATAATTGTTTATAACGATAGCACAGCTGCTTAAACGCGATATTTAGTATTTTGGTCGCAAAGATATAGATCCATGTAAATAAGTCTTATTGACTCAATTTAAATTAAATTTAGCAAAACTGAAGTATTATTCGACCTATGGTTTGAAGTAGACAAAACTGGTTCATCGCAAATGAATTCCCAAGCTGTAGACGCACATTATAATGTAGGTAGATATTAAGGTGTAGATGAAATTGTAAAAAAAAAAACAGTTACACATGAAGGAGCAATTTATGCTATACTGGTATTCAACTAAATAGTTTTGAATGGTAATTGTATAAGCATGAATGGTTTGAGTAGACCACCAAATTTATATTAAGGGTGTACCTTTTTTTTCTTTATGAATATTTATGTATGTCTATATTGCAGAAAGTGAGTCTATTTAACCTCAAAGAACGTTCCCAGGTAAAAGGGATACATATCAGTGTTTACAATCTGTACATAATTGACGTGCTGGCAACACTCTCTGGGTTAACGTGTTCTAACCAAAATATTATAGCCATTTTTTTTAAAGGCCACTATAGCTATGATACTAGCATTGTATTATGCGAGAGGATTATAAACAAATGAAAAAATCCCTTGATTTTTTCATTTGATTATAGGGCATATGTGGCAAGTTAGTCACACAGCCTCCTGTGTAAATCTATAAATAAATCCCTATCGGCAATAATAATCAGATAAAATTATAATATCAGTTAATGAAGCAGTTACTGGACTTAGGTCATATTTATATTCAAATTGATCAGGCAAGCGAGTAGAACCTGATTATGTAGGCGCAAAGGTCATATAAAATGATCCAAAGAAGTCAGCATCAATGTAATCAAATTATTAGTTATTAAGGAGGGTACTGACAACTCAGGTAATGTAACCCTTTCTTTTGTTAAGACGGAAGTGGCTGACACATCATAATAACTTACTAATGACAAAATCCTTTGCTCGACAGATTGAGTACAAATATCTTCTAAGCCTGCAGTTAACTGATTTATCGTGAAAACCATAACTCATTAGCGAAATATACAAGCGGGGGTTTTACCCTGACACAAACAACGCTAGCAAAAAAGTGTGGGAATAAGGCAATTTTCTAGCGTCTGAAGCCTAGGAAAAAACCCAAGCCTAAGAAAAAAAACCCAAGCCTAGCTAATGTTTGTGACCCGACTGTACGTGAAGCCAGCACGGGAAAAAAGGTCCAACCTCTGAAGGCGTAAATCGCCAATAATAAATTTGTAACACCCCCGGGATCAAAATAGGAGGGCGCATTAACCAATTATATGTTTCGTTGTATGTGCCTAAGCACTGACCTTAGGTCCACTAGATCGAGGTAGTGGGAGTAACTAATTTACCTATAGGCGAGAGAGGCTTCTCCTCGTCACTTCTCGTATAAAATTACATCAAGTCACTTGTCAAAAAAAACACTACGTTCTGAAAGTTAAATAAAGTCACTTCATATTTACAATTGCTTGCAGTTTATAAAAGATAAGAATAAATTACTTTTACCAGACATTCTCTACACATTAATTCTGCCCGACGAAGTCCTCGTGGAATCCCGAGATAAGAACCTCAACTCTACCGATTACCAACCTGAGCAACCTAAGTTCTCACACATGGAGAACTCCTTCAGTATTCCTAGTGTCACTAAATCCAATCTTTACCTCTTTACCCAACATAACCCTCCTCCACTCCCAGACTAATTTTGATTTACCCATATATCAGAACGACGAATTTCTATATATCACTGAAGCAGAACTTGACACAGCTTTAGAGTCCTGTAAAAATAATAAAGCACGTGGTGAGGATGGACTTCATATAGAATTGTTTAAATATTCTGACAAAACTCTTAAACAAAAATTTCTTCACTTACTAAACAAAATAATCTTGGGAGAAGACCTACCTGCATCTTGGCAAGCCATTATCATGCCAATTTTTTAAAAAAGTAACCTCAAAGATTGTAATAATTATCGAGGCATTAGCCTTCTCAACAGTGGATATAAACTTTTTACAAAAATTCTAGCATATAAATTACAAAAACACTATGAAAACTTATTAGGGGAAGAACAAAATGGTTTTCGTAAGGGAAGATCCTGTGCCGATGGTTATTTCACCTTAAAACTTCTTATCGAAAAGCACAAAGAATTCAATAAAGAACTACATATAGCGTTTATAGACTTTATTAAAGCATTTGATCGAGTAGACAGGCAAAAACTTTTAGGTACTTAACTGATGATAAAAATAACATCATAGCAGTACAAATAGGAACAGAATTGTCAGATTGGAAACATATAAATTGCGGAGTCAGACAAGGATGCCCTCTATCACCACTTCTATTTAATGTATATATTAATGCCATCATCAGACACTGGAGATTGACAGTTCATGGTAATATTCCTCTCTCAAGACACACAATTTTAGACACACTCTTATATGCAGATGATCAGGCTATTTTCGGCAATAATGAAGATGAATTACAATATTCCACTCATCATCTTAATATAATAGCCCAACGATTTAACTTGGAAATATCAACAACAAAATCTAAAGTTATGGCCTTTCAAGGGAAATTCCCAGTAAGAAGTAAAATTTGTATTCAGAATTCAATATTACAGCAAGTAAATTCATTTAAATACTTAGGATATAATCTAACTTATAATGAGGAATGTGATATATCCTTTAAAATACAAAAATTTAATAAAGCTTTAAGAATTATCAACCAAGATTTTAAACCATCAAAAGTGCAGAGACACACAAGAATCAAAATCTATAAAGTTCTCGCTAGACCCATAATCTGTTATGGCAGTGAAGCTTGGACCATCAGAACTCAGGATGACCGTCATATTACAGCCACGGAGATGAGATTTCTGCGACGAACTGCAGGTTATAGCCTTCTAGACCAACAAAGAAATTAAACAATAGCCAGAGAGTTAAACATCGTACCTATATCTGAATACCTATAAGAATGTAGAAACAATTGGCTAGCCCATATTCAGCGCATGGATCGTCACAGAATACCAAAACAAATTCTTCACTACATTCCTCGAGGCAGAAGATCTGTGGGTCGACGTTTTCGGATATGGCGGGGGATCGTAACGGGCCATTGGGCCTAATAGTTGAAAGGCAGATTGTGATGATGATGAAAGCTCAAGCACTTACACTTGTCAGACAGTTCTGTATCCTGGTTCGACTCATACTTGCACGGGCGTCAACAATACGTTTCACTAAACTCTAGATCTTCGTCTTGGCGCAATGTGTAAGCGGGAGTCCCCCAGGGCAGTGTTCTCGGATCTCTTCTTTTCTTAATCTACATAAATGACTTACCAACTTTACTAAAGCACTGCCGTTATCGCCTTTATGCTGACGATCTCCAAATGTACCTACATTATCTCTATAACAGCTTGGCGAAAATTAATGATGATCTCATATCCATCTTTAACAGGTCTTCAAGTATCGGTCTAAATCTAAATCCTAACAAGTCACAAGTAATTCTAATGAGACCACAAAGACTGCTTATAACCTTTGACATATCTGCACTTCCAAACATTACTATACATAATATAATTATCCCTTATTATTCTTCAGTAATAGATCTTGGACCACATCTAGACGCAAATTTAACCTGGCAAACTCAAGTGAAACACAAATGTAGAAGGACTTTCTCCATCTTACATTATCTTACACGTTTAAAGGATTATCTTCCAGTTTCGTTAAAGAAATCCTTGTGCAGAATCTTGTGTTCCTCACTTCGATTATTGTGATATTATATATATATAGAATGACTTGTCGCAGAGACTGCAGCGTGTTCATAATGCTTGCATTCGATTCATTTTCAATATCCACCGTTATGACCATATTTCCGAACATTTCAATAACCTCTCTTGGCTCCGTCTTACTGAAAGACGTAAATTGCACTCTCTTTCGCTTATTTTCAAGCTTCTGAATTCCTACACTCCAACTTACCTGACGTCCTGATTCTTACCACAATATTGACACTATGTCACAAGATAACAATCTGCTAACAATTTCTCTTCATAGCACTTCCTCTTATTCTACTTCCTTCACAGTAGCCTCTGACCGCTCCTGGAATTTTCTTCCTCTAGAAATCAGTGGTTGCCCCACACTTGACACTTTTAAGTCACGCTTATACAGTCACCTGTTGTCTAATAATCCATTTTTCTCTATTTATTTAAATCTATACTATGTCATTAATATTTTTTCTCGTTTTTTATATTTCTTGTACATATTATACATTTACATCGTTAAATCTAGAGTAAAATAAAATACATTATAAATATTAATCTATTGTATTTATAATATGTAATCGTTTATTGTAATTTAGATGTAAGACTATTTTTTTGTATTTTGTAAAACCTGGTTGAGTGGCAGACAAGGCCTTGAGGCCTTAACTCTGCCAGGTACAATAAAGCTATTATTATTATTATTATTATTATTATTATTATTATTATTATTATTATTATAATTATGATTATTATTATTATTATTATTATTATCATTATTATTATTATTATTATTATTATTATTATTATTATTATTATTATTATTATTATTATTATTATTATTATTATTATTATAAGTTCTGGTGTTATAAGGAGTTCCTGTTTTTGCACCTTGAAGTTATTGTCTTTTATGAAGATTAAGTCTATTGTGCTGCCATTTTTGGCGCAGTAGACTTTCTGATCATATTTGTTTATTAACTCGAAGTCTTCTTCTCCCTGTGTATCTACTGGATCTTTGGTTGGTTGTGTCCAGTCTGCACTTGAAATCTGCCGCTGGATCACTGTTTCTTTAGGGTTAGTATATTTGATAGCACTTACCGTTGAGTTTATACCTTCTACGATGTCTGCTTTGGATTAAAATACAAACCGATTACGATGACTACGTTAGTTTTGGCAATTACTAATATCCTTTTCTGTGTTCAAAGTTTTTCTGGCCCATTTGTGAATTAAAATAAAATTATACACCTCCTGAATGCCTTCCTTTTGGTCATTTCGTTGCTAGGGTGTGTCTAGCGTATTTTCGTGGGATCTTCAATGATCTCCTTGCTAAGGAGTCTGTGAGTATAGCAATGTCATATTCCTGTAGTGTTGTTTCTGTTATTACGTTTGTAGGATTATGTATCATAGGGTGCAAGAATAAGACACTATTTACAACAATCATTTTAGATTTATTCAGTAACAATGCAATACAACAACCACTTGCCAAGGAAACCGTTAAGCTACTGACGCGCGGGGATATAGTAGTGCGTGAGATCCTCGTAGCACGCGTGCACGAGCAAGGATCTAGGGCGGCTGCAAAGTGCTGCCATCTGTTGAAGGCTGGTTGTGGCGGGAGAATGACTCATGATTTCGCCACACCAGCCCCCTTGGGAAAAGAAAAACTCACGGCTCGAAGAAATCCGGAAAGTTCACCTTGCATCCTGAACGTGTGGTCGGGAGTGTCATCCGGTTGTCCCTGTCGTCCCTTGTTCACCGTTCTTTGCTTCGTGGCGAGAGTCAGACGGCTGTTCAGCTCTTCCATCTTCGATTATGAATGTTGATTACTCGGCTAATACGTATGTGGACGTGGCCGCGTCGGGTCTACAACTTGATGTCGTGGTGTGGAAAATAGATAGATAGGGATTTGATCCTCGGTTGAGTTGTGAGTGTGGGGTGGGTGTGTATGGACAAGCTTGGTAAGGTCATCCACTAAACGTTTCTTACTACAGTCTGGAAAATAGATGGAAGTGGGAAAGAAAATCTGACCCAATGATTGGAATATTTATGTCCGCGATGACAAATTTCCAAGTAAAGTCCCAAGGTTGAATCTCACTGGCAGAGCGCCGTATGTTTTGATAGGTGTGTTGTTGGCTGCGACCAGTTTATACACCGTGTGTCGTCCTTGTAGGAGGCGTCGAAGGAAACAGCAGAGATCGGATCCGGTGTCGATGAAGAACTTGTGCCTGCTGTTCCTGTATGTGATGAAGAGGCGTCTTTCGGCTGTATGATAGCTGTTCGCCGCAATCACACTGCCTGTGGAGTTTGTTGAAAAATTGCTAGAAAGTCTACATTTCGGCGCCTAGTAAAGGAATTTTCGTGCTACCAGGTGAAACTATCGTCTGTGGAGTTTGGTGGTGGAGTCGGGCTTGTCAGTATTGTTCATGGGAGCGGGACCTCGGACGGAATGAAGTCTTTAGGGCAACAATTTGTGGCACCATCTGGCCAATGCATTTGTTCAGTTCACTGATTTCACTGTTGTGGGATCCGGGTTGGAATGTGAACGGCCGTGTGGAGAGGTGTTGGTGGTGTTACTTCTATAATCTTATCGGCCAGTGTAGCGACTATGTCCAATGAAAGTTCGGTCTGTGTTTCAATAATGCTGTGGGTAGCGTTGTAACCACAATTGTCGCAGTAGGTTATATTGAATCTGATTGGTACCGGACAATGATCGGAGGTGTCGGAGGAACTGAGAGGATTTCTTATCACCAAGCTCCTCTTCCATTAAGAGTTGCCTCAGTCGTTCCTCGGATATGCAGAGGCGGCGGATCAGTTCTGATTTTAGAAACTGTTAGGTCCCCTGCGCTGTAGGTTTGATAATTATTGCCCTCTGCCTCGGCTGCGAAACGACTCTCGTTGTTCGGCACAACGTACGCATATTTGGCTGAGTCTTGCGTGATGCCTTTTACACTAAATTGGGCTTCGGCTTGGGAGAACCAGACCGCCGGTTTGTCCGACTAGCAAGCCGGCAGTTTATACTCACACAGTTAACACAAGTACTGACCTGTTGAGTGGAATCCATGGTGGAAATTGTATGTCGTTGAAGTTGCTGTTGTATCACCTGATTCTGTTCTAGCAGTGTTTGCAGTTACCAGTTATAAGATGTTCCGAACTGACAGTCACCAGTTGTCGGATGTCGGCTTTCCATGTTGGGATCACCAGTTGTAGGATGTTGTGTCGTAGGGTGCAATAATAATGCTCTATTCACTACATACATTTTAGATTTGTTCAGTAACAATGCTATACAACAACCGCCTGCTAAGGAATCAATTGATTAACGGGGTTATAGTAGGGAGCGAGTATCTAGTAGCACGCGTGAACCAGCAGAAATGTAGGGCGGCTGCAGAGTGCTGCCATATGTCGAAGACGGTTGTGGCGGGAGAATATCTCATGATGTCGCCACATGTTCATTACATTTCTCTGTCCATCTATATTTCATGGGGCCATTTTCCACACCATTTTCGTTGAGTCAGGTGAGGTTTCTGGAGAGATAGCATATTTACATACTCTATGTGGGTGGTATTTAGTAGGGAGGTCAACTCCTGTAGGTTTACTGCCTTGCGGGAAACGAAAATGCCTTATTAATACTCCATTTGTCCACAATTTCGGGGTTTTTGTTGTCCGCTCGTTGTTGGGATGATATTACAATTTTGGACGCCTTGTTTGTTCCAAGCGTTCTTAGTTCTTCACATGTGATGTCCTCGTGTGTATGCCTTTTTTGACCTCTTCCCCTGTTTGTTGTGCAAGGCGCCCTGCATAGATCCACGTTTTTTCTCACACCCGCCATAATTTCCGGGACGACAGCTGTTCCAGTACTAATGATCTGTTTAACTATACGTCATCTGTTCTGCAGTAATGTATAACCGTCATCATATTGGAGGTTGTTATTCTTTCTATTTGACGTGTGGGAGTTCCTTGTATTTTCTGTTTATTGGGTTGATGTATTCTGTTTTATTACCCATGGACTTTTGTCGTGTTCCTTTGATTCTGATGATGTGTTTTTAATTTCCTCTTTAATAATTTTTCTAATCCTAGTCGAAAAATGTTATCAGAGTTTCTATTTGCACTGATATTGTATTTGTGAGTTTTCTTTCCATATCCACATACCTCTGCGATTTGCCGTCCGTAATCGCTTTAAATGGGCCCCCTTCCACTCCTTCGTGGGTAAAAATCTCACTTTCTTTTTCGATCGGTATTTTGTCACTTATGTCGGCAGTATGTCCAGCATCTTGAGCCAGGTCAATAGTTGGCGCCACTTGTCTCGCAGTGCTTCTGACTTCTCCCTGCATATCTTCCACATGTTCTTTGTTAGCCACTCTTAGTTTTTTTTCTTTTCTTTATTCACCTTCTCAAGGTTTGTTTTCATTGTTATGAAAATTATCTGATAGCATTCACCGTTTCAAAGATGTCATCTTTAGTTTCCATTCATATATACGCCTGCCATTGCGGTGTTTTCAAGTTTCTGCAGAGTGTCCTTCACAGGTCGAACCGATTTAAGAGTTTAAACTCTCAATTCAAAACATTCAGGCCACCATAAACACTGCACTACAGTATTCAACGACAAACCCAAACACAAATCGATATACACCTCATACAGACCTAACATTGCTACTTTATCTCGAGCGTAAGCGACATTTCAAAAAAAACTCTACAGGCGTTATTGAGCACGAGAATACACGCAACAATACAATCGGTATGCAAATGGTGTACGGAATAGACTTCGTGAAAAACATAACACTGATTGACAACTCTCTTTAAATACTTATAATATTAACAAAACTCCCCGATGGGATATTATCAAAAGAATCAAAACTAGTAGAGCACATCCTGCGCCAACTGCGCTAAATAATAAGGGACGTTGGGCTTATCGCCCTTATGATAAAGCCCAACTTATTGCATTCAATCTCGAATATCGTTTCCGTTCACATGAGCTAGCCACGCCGGTTCATAACGTGAATGCCAAGGACGTGGTATCCACTTTCCTTGCTACTCCTACAGTACCCATCTATCCAGATATTCACCTGAAGAACCGTAAACACCACATCCACTCCCTAAGAAATGTCTGAGCCCCAGGCACAGATACAATCCCAAAATTTGGCCATCAAACACTTACCCGAAAAAGCCCTAATCCCTCTCCTTACATTGTTTAAGTTTTGTTTTAAATTTAATTACTTCTCTTCAGCATGAAAATTGGTAAAAGTCATAGTGCTCCCATCAAAGACCCATCAAATCACGACAACCGACGAACAATAAGTCTGTAACCGGTTCTGGGAAAACTACTAGAAAAACAAATTTCGGCTCTACTAAAAACTGAAGTTCAGGATAAAAATTTACTACCAAATTACCAGTTTGGCTTCCGAAATAAACATAGTACCCAACTATCGAGACTTATTGAACAGATTGGCAACGGGTTTAATGCCAAGAGGAGCACAATAACATTATTTCTAAACACTGAAAAGGCCTTCGACTTAACCTGGATAAATGGATTAATATACAATCTAATAAAATTCAATTTGGCACCAAATCTGATCAAAATTATATCTACCTTCCTTTTAAATAGGAAATGTTTTGTATCAATAAATGGACACAGATCTAACTGCAAATCTATACTAGCGGGGGTATCACAGGGAGCAGTTTTTTATCTGCTGCTCTACAACGTTTATATCTCCGACCTCCTGAACCCTCCTTCATATTGTTAAGCCAATGAACCCTCCTTATCCATATTATCCATATTGTTAAGCCAATGATACATGCTTTTACATCCAAACCAAATTTAGCTCCTTGAATCACAAATTCCAAACGTTTCAGAGATCGCTATCAACCATTTATGATTGGTACTGTCTCTGGAATAGTAAACTGAAAATTACCAAATTCAAATTAATCCTGGTTTCCTAATGTTCCCAACTCCCATCAATCCAACTAATAATTGGTACAACAATTGTACGCAATGAGACTGCAGTAAAGTATCTTGGACTCCATCTCGACCCTAAATTGACTTTTAAACATTATATAAATGTTGTACAAACGTAGACAAAAAAAATAGTCAAATCTTGAACTCGCATTTCTTGTAAGTCCTACTCGGCACAGCGCTGCGTTCAAACTAGAAAACTAGTCATAATTGTGTAGTTCCTGAGCTACTGTGTTATGTGACGTGAACTGAAGACACTCCTACGTGTCCTGTTAGGTCAGCGGAAAAGCATACAGTCACTGTTTCTATTAATGAATGTCGCAGGTTCCCGTCATCAATTATTCAGTTTTTTTGTGATATTTGTAACAAAATGTTTATGAATCAAACACAATATTTTATTTTGACATTTCAATTAAATCAATGTTAATGTTGTTATTGTAACAATTATAGTTACCACATTCAGGGTTTGTTCTAGGTAATTCCAATGTATTGCATTCAATGAACTGTGATACGCCGACATCTGTGCAAAAGCAACATCCTCAAACAAGTTTGTTTATAATGAATCATATAGAGTTTTACCATGGCTCAGCGCACACACAAGGACATAGGCACAAGGCAATATCTCCTTGCAGTGATAAACATTGCAGGTTTTTCTGCTCATGAGGGTGGAAGGCGTTTGAGAGTCCCTGCATCTACAGCTCAGAGGTGGGTGAGATTATCCAGGGAAGGGATTGAAAAATGTCGTGTTGGTTCAGGAAGAAGACGTGTTTTTGCTCCCCAAGAGAACGAAGCTTTAATTGTAGAAGTCCATAGGAACTCCTTCCAAACTGTTTCTCAAATTAAAACAAATTCTCAATTCCTTAGATCAGCTCGGATAGCTCTGCGGCGTTTAAACGATGCAGGAGTTTTTGCACGGACAGCAGCAAAGAAGGAATGCCGGACAGACAATCACACATTGTTTCAGCTCGCCTTTGAAGAGGAAAATGCCAACTGTGATTGGAATAATATAATATTCTCAGATGAGGTGACATATTCTTCTACTCATGAAGGCAAAGTGATTGTCAATCGTCCAACGTGGTCTCGATACGATGAAGAATACGTGGCTAGACAATTTCGCCATGGTCGCATATCTATGTCGTGTTGGGGCTGGATATCACGGGGACGGTCTGGGTGTATTGTAGAAGCTGGACGACACACTGAACAATGTGCAGTATAATGCTGTACTAGAGAACATCTTGATTCCATTTGTGAGGATGACATATCCTGGCGGAATTTTTGAAATCGCCCAGGATAATCATCCTGTCTACATTTGTCACGCGGTTTCAAATTGGTTCTCGGAGAGGCAGGATATCAGATTGATAGACTGTTCACCAGATTTGAATCCAATCGAAAATGTGTGAACTCTAATTGGTCTGCAGGTGCACGAAAGACGAAAGATGGCTTATGGGCACAAATTCAAGACGCCTGGGATGCTCTAGCCGATTGTCCACGTATCTGTAGAAATTTTATTGCATCAATGCCCCGCAGATTGAGGGCGGTAATAGATGCTGAGGTCTCATACACCAGATACAGATTTTGTTTTTGTTAAAGTTTTAATTTTAGAAGGTATTATTTTCTTTCCTCATTTACTTATTAGAGCAAGGTTTAATTTATGTTACTGTGTGATTTCTGTGTGCGTTAAAACCATAAAACTCAAATATACAAATAAATATGAAAGTATATTACAGGCGAAATGCTATTCTAACATTCAGTTTAAAAAAGTAGAACCGGAATCGAACCCGTGAGATTACGAACACAGACGATGTCTGTTAAACCTCTCGAGCACGGAACCACACTAAGCCTAGCTCTCCCTTTCATGTTGCTTGAGTGTGCACTGCGTTAACTAGCAAACAACCCAGTACAAATACTAAAAATGTGTTCATGTGAATACGGCTTCCGCGAGCGTTCACGAAGTTCTCCGATCGATTGATAGAATCTGCGAATGACTCATTTTTTTGTCTAAGGTTGTACAACGAAAATAAATTGCAGTGATAGATATATTATATCCATTCTTTCGGGATGCAACACTCTCTTAACGGATTAAACTTACATTGTATGTAGCAGAAATCTGTAGCATGCTACTGTACGGTTGTGAACCTCTGAGTATTCTTGCCAAAAACACAATAAGAAATTTCAAATTATTCAAAACTGATATCTTAAAATTATTTTGTCGGCACCTATGTACACAAGTATAGCAGAGATTCATGATGCACCACAATTGTCATGTATTGATGATATTGTCAAAGATCAAGTTACCAAAATGTATCAAAACATTTTAGAACATGAAATACGCACGACAGGACAACTACCAAAATGGCGTACAGTGCACCGAAACATATTCACCGGAGAAAACAACCTCCATGGTTAATCCAGTGGACAATATCAGTATATGACGCTATATACCATCACAGCGCATGCCTACAACGTCTTCGTAACCATATCTCGCCAAAACTTCCTAAAAAGGACGTTTAGATAAGGTTACAATTAAGAAAGTCACTTAGAGATACCCTGCCAAGGAAGTAAAATCAGATCCCGGAAACAGCACACTGGACGGCAACAAATACTGTCAGCAAAACAGACGGATTGACGGTGTCCTTCATTCGCGGAAGAATGTTGTGGACTTTGAAATGTTTTGCCTAAATGTACGTTGAAAAATTCCGCAGGCTTGTGTGAGCGCTGAGTACACTCGGAAGTGAATTTGGCGGGTGAGGGGCCTGATGTATAGGGTCCTATATTTCTCATGAAATAGTAGTACTTAAAATGTGTTTCGTGATTATGATTTAACGAATAATGTGTATGTATGTGTTTGAGGTATACTTTTGAAGTTCACACGCTTGTAAGATGAGACGGAGTAACATGAAGGGATGGGGGGAGGTTAGTCTCGCTGGAAGGGGTTGCGACAGAACTAGCATTTGAGTCGTAAAGATTTGATAGAGAAATTTACTCAATCACAGGACTCACAAGAAGAGTTGAATTATGGCGCCACCAAATTTTAATTTAATGATTTTAGTCATTTATTATTTATTAATTTTAGTTATTATTTATTCGTAAATATTCATGGAAATAATTTAATCAGTAAAGATAGCTCGAGTTTGTTAATTTAGTATATTTTCGACCTGTATAAAAATTATCTTATTTAACTTGCTCTTATTTCTTATCCACACACGAATTAGATTTTCAGTAAAGAGATTTTTGTTTTTGACTTTAACAATTTAATTCCTCGTGACAGATACGGATTCCCGAGTTGGAAATCTACGTAGTGAGATAACTGTTATCGATAGTTAAGTGACTAAAAGGGATTATTTCATGCACTCCGAAATCTGTCTTTTTCCCACAATGAAAATTGTCAAATTTGATATTTATTGAATATAATGTTACACTAAAGAACACAAATAAGACAATGAACAAGGATCACTTGATGGTCTGCGTTGATCTTCAGAAAATAGTTGAAACACCATTCCAAATTGCTAAATATTATTGGGAAACCCGCAAGCGAATGATGACAAATCAAGAGCTTCAGAACATTTGAATATTACTACTACTACTACGTTCCACTGATTTCGATTGGTTGCAACTCGCCCTAGATTAGTTTTATTGGGTAGATCCTGACTAGATTTTTATTATGATCCACACAAGTTATCGGATGAAACTTTCTTCAGTTGTGGTAATTCCCATTGTCATATTATATAACTCTGTTCTTGGCATAAACTTTCAATCTGTTCCATAACTTTGTTTCTCATGGTTTGAAAACATATTGTATTACTGGATTTTTGGGACTCCCAATTGTAAAACATGTGGTGACATTCCATTCTTATAACTTAGGAATTACTTATTTCGAAGATAGATATTTCCGCTTTTAACAAAGAAGCTCTACTTAGACAATACATCTGGTACTATTAGAATATTTTGTTAGATTGTTTGTTCCATTTTTCCCCATTAAACACCTGTTATCCACAACTATTCGCATTTTAATCTAATAATAATAATAATAATAATAATAATAATAATAATACTAATAATAATAATAATAATACTAATGCTTTATTTTAGCTGGCAGAGTTAAGGCCATAGGGCCTTCTCTTCCACTCGACCAGCGAATAGTAGAATTATAAAAAAATTACATACATATTACAATTTCAAGATATTATTAAAATACAGACTAAATTTATCAAAATTATTCTTTCTTAATTAATGTTATAATATATTGTTCATATTAATATTATATTCATCTTGAATTTACTTAGCGGTTTAATTCGAATACAAACATGATATACCTGGGATTCAGGGAACTTAATCTAGTAAGTATCCTTTTAAATATATCAATATTAAAACTATTATAAAACAGTTATTCCTGGTACAAAGGCTACAGTTGTAGATCAGTTATTGAAATGAAATATTCCGATTTTACCTCTTTTTCCCGACACAAGACGAAACTGTGGTAATTTAAATATACTGGCCGGAAGAAGGGGCCTTACCTTAAAGCTAAGGAAATCACCAAAATCTTTAGCAAAATATTTAATAAAAATTGTTACTTTACAGTTTAAAAATTAAATTAGACTCGGTATTTTTTTTATGAAATAAGGGAATCTAATTTTGAATTTAGATTATTTTCAGAGGTAAGATATTAAATTTAAGTTCCATTTAAATTTACTGGTGGGATATTAGGGGTGTGTTTTGTTGCTAGGGAAAAAGACCGAAAACCTTAGCAGAGTTCGTTGGATTTAATAAAGAAAATGTTGAAATATGGCCAAAATCGGTCAGGCCGTCGGCCTCTAAATAGTGAATAGCCGGCGAATCAACATTTTAGGAGTTGGACATTTAATCCGTACTCCATTCAATGTGTTTATCCCATCCATCGCATCGTGCTGTTTTTTCTTAGCTTTTGCAGGTTTAATGTTGACGTCTCGGCCATCTGGATTCCAGTATAATGATAGATGGCTATATGTGTTCTTTTTTAGGCTGTTGCTTATTCAACCAACGTCGCAGCTTTGTGGTCACGGCGTCTGACTACAGTTAATGAGGCCCCGGGTTCGATTCCGGTTAGACATTAAGAATTTTACTTAAAGGAAATTGTTCCTGTGGTTGCACATAGTCCGGAATTCTGGTTAAGTATAGGTTAAGAACACTCCTGACACTTCGTTATCATGTATCACCCATCATATCATTAGATAACGTAACACCGCCTTCCAGTAACCTCAACCAGGAAAGGGTCGAAATGTTACCAAAGCCAGTAAATAAAGCCAGAAATGTCATTAAAGACAACCTGGTGGCATTGGAAACAAAAGCATAACGAGTGATCCTAATGCACAGTCCTAACAGTGAATTATGTTATGTAATGAAGGGTTCTAGGCTAATATCTCGGATTGGGTCACTTGATTTCTCAGCTCCATGCTCTTTACGATTTTTTATGATTCTATAACAATAGTTACCATTGGTAAACAATTCCCATAATTAAAATGATTAGTTAAGACACTTCCATAAGTCACACACTCTATATAAATGCTTGTGGTATCAATTTAGCTTAAGTGCTTAAGTGCTGCTACGAGGACGATGCGAAACTGTAAGTGGTAAAGTTCTCTCCGATAACGAGGGTTCTTTATTTAATACGGAGCGTTGTTTCCGATCTCTGATAACGATTTTCCAAGTAGATTGTGACGTTGGAGTGTGAGTCATCAGGACAGAGTGTGCGAGGTGATTAAACCAGTCAGTGTGCTGCTTCTGTTACACTCGCACGCGTGTTGCTCTCATAATGCCTAATCAGATAGACCCGTTTTGGGAAGGGTACATTACTGCCCTTTCCGACGCTAATTATAGTTATTCCGCGATTATTGAAGCTTGCAAAAACGTAATGGTATTGTGCCAAAGTGTGGAATTAGCTCAGTGCTTAATAAAAAGGGATTCATTCCAAAAGGAAAATCCACGACCTGCTATTACCCGCATCCCAGATGTAATCAGAGAGGTCAAGGTCCTTATCTCTGGTGGTAACCCTGCCACATAAAGGGTGATTGCGAACAGATTGGGAATATCCCTTAAAACTGTAAACACCATAATAAACAAAGATTTAAACATGGAGAAGCGTCACAAATGCAGGGTTCATAAATTGTTGCCAAGTCACATTGCCGAATGCCGCACCAACAGCAGGAAACTATGAAAAGCACCTGGCAGGAGAAAAATGTAATTTTTTTGTCACACTTGATGAAGCATATGTTTGTCTAGGAGACTGCAACAAACCCCGGCCAATTTACAATAGAGAAAGGGGTGAAAAAATTTCAAAAGTGATATGCCGAATGCAGAGAAAGTTTCTCCAATTGATTTATGGTCATCGCGGGATTTTGCTACAATGAAAAACTGACCATTCGTAGAGTAGCTAAAAAGACCACAATCAACTCCCAGTACTACCAGGAAGAAGTTCTCCCCCCAATTTACCGGACTTAAATCCCAGCTCTGTATGGTACAGACAAAAACCAAGACAAGGCCTCCAGTCACACTTCGGGTTCAACCTTGGCGTTTCTGGATAAATGGAGCAGGAAACTGGAATACATGCTATTCCATTCAGCAACATCCCAGTGAAGTCTCCTGATGCATCACCGATGGGGTTTTGTGTCTTTGGACTCTTCAAAAGGGCACTGGGAAAAAGGCGTCCTGGAACAATAGACGGTTACTGGAAAGCATATCAAGAGGAGTGGAAAATTCTAGACATTACTGTCCTGCGTAAGAGTCTTCTGCAGCGGAAACTCCAATGCCGAACCATAGCTCGGGTGAAGAGCCATCAATTAGAGCATGCTCGATGGTGGAGACACGGCTTTTCTTAAGGTAAAACTTAAAAATATTTTGTTATCAGAGATCAGAGACAACCCTCCGTATTTACAGCTGTGAAGAAATTTATCTATTTCCTAAACTACCACACTGTTTGTTTATTGATTACGATTTTCACCAAGCTCTCGATGGTTTCCTTATGCTTCAGCGAATTCTAGACATCAACTTCGTCAGTATATCTTTTACTTACATTAGACAGAAATCACTAATTACTAGAGTTCGTATAATGAGTTTTAATAATTCCACTCCATTGACGCAATTTAACTTACGCCTTATAGATGTCACATTCCACACGGGTCCTTGTGTGACACGACCTCTTGGGAGGACATAGAGGGTCTACCCCTATAAGTGATCAACTCAATGCCATGATCTCCTCCGAGACAACAAAATATTAAGATCAAACACACCATTTACAAACACACACACACATTCGTACTAAACATGGTGAATACGATGGTAATTATTATTTTGGCCAAATGATGCTGGGAGTCATTTTGATCTTAAAGTTTCCTGATATTTGTCCTAGAGGTGAAGAAAAACCCCGAAATAAAAAATCATCCAGGAACTTTTCAAGACCTGGAATCGAAACTGGGCTCGCTGCTTAAGTGGCAGCGACGCCACCCAAGCACCACACGGTGAACGAGTTTTATTAACAAACTCATAAAGTGATTCACTTTAGTTAATAATAACTGAAACATCGATTTGCATAGTAAATCTGGATCTAAATCGTTTACGATATCTCGATTCCTTTCTCATTTACATTTATTGATTTGAAGCTTGATTCTAATTACCGGTATCTTATAGAATAATTAACACAGAATATTCGAGACACAAGGGATATTCGTATCACTCACACAAAGAATTGTTTCACCGACATTTATGATGTAATATTCAATTCTGATGGGTTTATCTTCTAGTAAATAACTTAATTTGTGTTATCAAAATTACTAGCATTTTATTTAACGATGTTTTTTAACAACTGAAATCGTTAGCATCGCAATTCAAACCTGGGCCTCAAATGGAGGCAAATTTTGTTCAGAAATTTATTTTTTCAGGACTGAGGTTCATTAAATCTACTGCGCCTTTGACCCTATACATATAGGGTACTTTTAACTACAAACATTTTTATTAAACAGACTACAGTTAGCTGGACAAATTGTTGCAAACTTCAGGATATTCCACAAGAAACTGAACTGAGGAGGACAATAAGGCTACCTTACCTTTGTCTTCTTATATGAAGATCTCTTTGAGCGGCTTGAAGTCCAGACGTAACCTTTAACTTGAGTTGATTCATTAGACTTTTCTTGTCTGTATCAAGTTGAAATTTGTGTCTCACCTCAGCTTCCAAACCCTGCTTCAAGTTTTCATCTTTTTGTCTGCTGAGAGAATCATTTTTACGTTGTTCATACAACATCTGCATTGTTTTCCAGTTATCTCCAGAACGTTTAGCAATCTACAAAAAAACTAATGAATTATGAATCTCCACAATTTTAATCCGTTCGTCAAATTACATTTTTATTTACATATTTTATTCATAAATAAACCATAGTACCAAAAGAATAGAAAAATGACTATGACACATCAAATTTAATATTTTGATATAAATATAATTTTAGGAGATAAAAAATAGTGGTTACCATGCTCGCTTCTGATTCAAAGTTTCGCGGGGTCAAAACCGGCGGGTTCCTTCAAAAGACACTTAAAGCCGTGGGTCCCGTGACGTAGATTTACCGCATATAAACGAACTTCAAACCTAAAAATAAGATACTTCTGAGTAAAATTTGATGGGACTTTCACGCGAAGAGTTTAATTGCGACCATAGTGGCAGGAGTTGTTAAAGAGTGTCGTTAAATAAAATAACTTAACATGTAACTTTCTTAAATGGTAATTCAATGCTTTTATTTTTTATTTCTCTGAAAGGTTTCATAGAGAATTTGATTTGTTTAATTTTTTTATAGTGTATTTATTACGAGGCTCTATTAAACAGGATGAAATAAAGAATGAGAATCAGGATCGAATGTTGATATATACAACATTATATATACATGGTCCACCGCTGTAGTCTCGAGGTAGCGTGCTGCCTTGACACTCAACGGGCCCGGGTTCGATCCCCGGTCGGGAAGTTTTTCTGGTTAAGGTTTTTATCGGGCTTTTTCCTCACCTGTAAGACAAATGTCAGGAAAACTTTAAGGCCCAAATGGTCCCCGAAATCATATGGCCATCATAATCATCCTTTTCATTATCATCATCCTTCACCGGTGTGGAAAGCAACGGGAAGCTACTACACCTAAACTTCCCTAGTAAAGCTGCAAAGCATTGAATGAAAATGCTATGTTTGCTGTGAAAGATCTGTCCTCCGGCAGAATTACTATGGATGGATGCATATATACATGATGTTTCACAATAAGTATTACAGACTTCTAGGCGTTGTAGAGGGAACTTAGTAGATGAAGTTTTGATAAGGAACCTATGTCCGAAAACGTACCATTTCGATGTAAAATAAGTTTGAAGTTCGAAACACAATGGGCTGAAATCATGTGTCTTGTGTTTCAGAATACGTATTACAGACATCTAGGGGATGTACTACACATGTTGAATCGGAGGAAGATCTAGCACGAATTCTGGCGGCAGCAGAAATTATTGATCACACACGTGTGTATGAAAACATGCATCGCTTGTACATTTTGTGCAACGAACAACGGAGTCGCTACGTGGAACCACACTTGTAGTACAACCCCTAGAAGTCTGTAATACTTATTGTTAAACACAAGACATACGATATCAGCCCATTTCGTTTCGATCTTCAAACTTATTTTACATTGAAATGGTACGTATCCCGACATGGGTTCCTTGTCAAAACGAATGGCGGACAGCTGATAACAGCCTTCAACAGCGCTCTTTGCTTTTTCGATTTTTCGCTCGTGTAAACAACAGTTGGGTCAGTGAAACATATCTATAAGTTTATTTTAAGTGTTAATTAATAGTTTAGTGAAATTTATTTTGTGTTTTCAATAGAATATGATAATGGGTGGAAGAAGTAATAAATCTACTTGCTCAATTGAACACTGTAAAACGCGTCTTGTCCGCCTCGCTCCAAGACAAGGAGTTGCTGCAGGTGTTGGCAACAATGATTAAGAACGAAGTTGTGGCGTAACTTCAAAAAACTATAGAAAAACACTATAGTGATTGAAAATCTTTAAAAAACAATCGAAGATAAAGATAGTGTGATAAGAAATTTACAGACAAAAGTTGACGACTTAGAGCAGTATCAGAGACGACAATGTTAACGTGTTTTCGGGGTTGAAGAAGTGGCCGGGGAGGATACTGACATTAAGTCAATTGAAGTACCCCAGAAAATCGGTGTGGATCTCTCTATTACTGACATTGACAGGAGCCATCGTGTTGGTGTACAAAGGGAAGATAGGCCGCGCCCTATTATTATAAAATTTACCAGTTACCGTAAAAGAAGAGAGATGTTCGCAAATAAGAAACAACTCAAGGGATCGGGTATAACAATCCGAGAAGATTTAACAAGAATGCGCCATCAACTATTGAAAGACACTATTAATAAGTTTGGTGTACGCAATGTCTGGACATTGGACGGTGTTATATTCGATAAAGTTGGTGAAACAAAAGAGCGTATCACCAGTGCTAGTGACCTATGTTAATTTAAGCCTTTAGCGTATTATAGGGTATGTTCTTTTTTATATCATATAATTTAAAAACTATTTAATTATTCTATCTCTTATTTTTAATATATATCAACTTTTTTTTCAATAATTCTTACATTAATAATTAAGCTATAGCAATTTCTCTAGGCTAATTAGGTTAACATTTACTTTATTTGCTTAGAATAGTCCAATTGATTTTATTATTACTAATATTTATTTATCTCTGCTCTTAATAGTGTGTTAATTCAGTTACAATTTTCATTATTTGTAAAAGTTGGTACAATTGATCTTCCAAGCTTTAGTCAAATATTTGCAGTCCCTGACCTGCTTTCAACACGACCATCCCCCAGACAAGTTCCTACCCTTTCTTCAAATGACAATGCCAATGAACCTTCACATTCTTCTCATCCCACCACTGCCTACCTGCTAAAAGAACGTTTTTCTCCTCGTTCTACAACTCTTAAAATCGCCCATATTAATGCTCAAAGCATTCTGTCTCACATTCATGAAATTCGTCATTTATTTTCCGAGATCTCTCTGCATGCGATCTTAATATCTGAGTCCTGGCTTAAAGCTTCCCTTCACTCCTCACTTGTTGATATTGACGGGTACACCTTCTGTCGCAATGATAGACTAGGAAAAAGAGGTGGGGGAGTTGCGATGTATATCAAATAGAACTTAGAGCCCTAAGTCATACTTCAGTCCTCCCCTGATTACAATGCACGACCAGAATTCCTCTTCTTTGCAATTTCAGCTAGTTTACAGAGATGTGTGTGGTGTACAAACCTCCGAAAGTAGAGTATCTTAGTGACATAGAAACACCATTATTAAGTTTACTGCCGCATTATCAGCATGTTATAATAATGGGCGACTTTAGCTCTAACTTACTTTCTTCCTCATCATCATCATCATCAGAACTACTGGCACTATTTCACGCATACAATATGCATGTCTTGCCTTTACAACTAAACCATCACACATCGACGACTGATACATTAATAGACATCATAGCCACGACAAATTCAGAGAAAATCATAAACTACGGACAAATATCTGCCCCCGGCATATCAGCCCATGACGTCATATATATCGAATACTCTCTCCAGTGTCCTAGGACTCGTCCTAAATTATTGACGTACCGAAATTTAAAAAAAAATATTAACCAGCAAGCTCTAATTGCAGACGCTATCGAGATGCCGTGGCATGATATTTGGACCCTACGCACAATTGACGAAAAATTGCTTAAATTTAACAATATGATATTAGCACTTTACGACAAACATGCCCCCTTGAAGATTACACGAATTATTAAATCCCCCAGCTTCCTGGATGTCCCACGAAATTCGACTACTGATGGCTGAGAGGGATGCTGCTTTTCGAAAATATAGACGCTAACTTAAGACAATATAAGACATTAAGAAACAAAGCAAATCAAAACATTAGGAACGCCAAATTGCAGTCTATGATGTCTATTAATGTATCAGTCGTCGATGTGTGATGGTTTAGTTGTAAAGGCAAGACATGCATATTGTATGCGTGAAATAGTGCCAGTAGTTCTGATGATGATGATGATGAGGAAGAAAGTAAGTTAGAGCTAAAGTCGCCCATTATTATAACATGCTGATAATGCGGCAGTAAACTTAAAGTGCTAATATCATATTGTTAAATTTAAGCAATTTTTCGTCAATTGTGCGTAGGGTCCAAATATCATGCCACGGCATCTCGATAGCGTCTGCAATTAGAGCTTGCTGGTTAATATTTTTTTTTTAATTTCGGTACGTCAATAATTTAGGACGAGTCCTAGGACACTGGAGAGAGTATTCGATATATATGACGTCATGGGCTGATATGCCGGGGGCAGATATTTGTCCGTAGTTTATGATTTTCTCTGAATTTGTCGTGGCTATGATGTCTATCAATGTATCAGTCGTCGATGTGTGATGGTTTAGTTGTAAAGGCAAGACAGGCATATTGTATGCGTGAAATAGTGCCAGTAGTTCTGATGATGATGATGATGAGGAAGAGAGTAAGTTAGAGCTAAAGTCGCCCATTATTATAACATGCTGATAATGCGGCAGTAAACTTAATAATGGTGTTTCTATGTCACTAAGATACTCTACTTTCGACAGAGATGTGTGTGGTGTACAAACCTCCGAAAGTAGAGTATCTTAGTGACATAGAAACACCATTATTAAGTTTACTGCCGCCGTGGGACAGGATTGGTCCGGAATGGTTTAATCCAAGGGTTTATTATAAGGAATCCTCGGAATGTGAGAATTTTATGCTCGCGGTCTAGTCAGGTAAGGTTCGGTGAGCAATCAGGAAACTTATCTCAGGGAATAACGCAAGGAAGATTAACGTGATACGTTAATATGAAATCACTGGAGGCTGCCGTGGAGTTAACACAGTTGACTACTTTATTCACCTATATGTATACACAGGTCGGCCCTCCGACTATTTTGTAGAGCTCCAAAGCACAATGTAGGAGATGATCTAGCAATGTGCCCTGATTGAAGTAAGGCTAACCACTAACTGATCTATTATGCTGAGGACCAGCAACTAACTGATGTGTTAGGCTGAGGGCCAGCGACTAACTGATGTGTTAGGCTGAGGGCCAGCGATTAACTGATGTGTTAGGCTGAGGGCCAGCGACTAACTGATGTGCGATTCTCCTCGCGACTAATTTATTTGGCTATTAGGTATTTGTGATCCCGCCCACACGTGCTTTGGACCTCCTTACAAATTAACCAATTTAACAAGTTTTGGGGCTGGTTTACGCCCATTCTCCATCACTAAGGGATGTTCAAATCTTCCATATATTTTTCTTACGTTGGTAGAATAATTATATTTATTTTCGTATAACGTCTTGCTAATGACACGTCTCCGATAAAGACGTCACATGTCATGTCCATATCTTATTTTGTGAAATGTCACCTGTTAGCTTGGGGATTTGTGTCGAGTTTGACAGGTACCTACCTGGCCGAGTCTTTTGTTACAAAGGGACAGTTCAGATTCTTTTCCCCATTGTATTCGACACGCTGCCACTGGAAAACCCCTGAATCATACATGCTTTTCCTGAGTAATAACTTTATGATATAGCTTAATTTATTAAGCTATATATCAAAATCGTGTATTGTTCTAGTTATCAATTTATTTCTAATTCTATTATACAAAAAAATGTTTCCTGATTATTTTGAATATAAACTAGGTATAATTTGGATTGTTATTACTCTTTTTGTATTTAGGCCTAATATTACGTTTGAATAAAATACCTTTTCATTATTAGATACTAGGAAACAATGCCTAGACCTAATATCGGTACACATAGAAACACCATTATTAAGTTTACTGCCGCATTATCAGCGTGTTATAATAATGGGCGACTTTAGCTCTAACTTACTTTCTTCCTCATCATCATCATCATCAGAACTACTGGCACTATTTCACGCATACAATATGCATGTCTTGCCTTTACAACTAAACCATCACACATCGACGACTGATACATTAATAGACATCATAGCCACGACAAATTCAGAGAAAATCATAAACTACGGACAAATATCTGCCCCCGGCATATCAGCCCATGACGTCATATATATCGAATACTCTCTCCAGTGTCCTAGGACTCGTCCTAAATTATTGACGTACCGAAATTTAAAAAAAATATTAACCAGCAAGCTCTAATTGCAGACGCTATCGAGATGCCGTGGCATGATATTTGGACCCTAAGCACAATTGACGAAAAATTGCTTAAATTTAACAATATGATATTAGCACTTTACGACAAACATGCCCCCTTGAAGATTACACGAATTATTAAATCCCCCAGCATCCTGGATGTCCCACGAAATTCGACTACTGATGGCTGAGAGGGATGCTGCTTTTCGAAAATACAGACGCTAACTTAAGACAATATAAGACATTAAGAAACAAAACAAATCAAAACATTAGGAACGCTAAATTGCAGTCTCATTGATCCAAACACAAATGCAAGTGATATGTGGAAACGTATTAGATCAATGGGTCTATGGCAGCCAAAGGAGAGAGCATTAACATATCACTCGACGATCTAAACCAACATTTCACATCATATGCCACACTTAACAAAAACACTACGACCAAACAACAAACTATAGATGAGCTCCTATCCACACCTACTCCTTCCCGAGAAAAATTCTTCTTTTCCTATATAATGCCAATCGACGTTAAACTATCGCTGGACGGCATTAGAACTAAGACACGAGGTATAGACAATATAAGTATGGACTTTTTAAAGAAAATACTCCATGTCATACTCCCAACTGTAACCCATATATTTAATGCCTCAATCATGATCTCAACTTACCCCGAACTCTGGAAAAAAGCTATAGTCAGACCAATCCCTAAAATTAAATTACCTATAGCACCAAACGACTTTAGACCAATCAGCATCCTCCCAGTTCTATCTAAGGTCTTGGAGCGCATTTTTCATGGACAATTAACTGATTACCTTAACACTCATAACATACTTGACCCACACCAATCAGGTTTTAGGACAGACCATAGTACGGCAACCGAACTTCTTAAAGTTACCGAAGATGCGCGTGAAGCAATGGACAGTGGCCACATGACAATATTTACACTCTTGGACTTCAGTACAGCTTTCGACACTGTTGACACTGACATATTAATAGCAAAATTACGCACTCTGAATCTTTCGGACAATGCTATTAACTGGCTTGGATCCTATCTTCATGTTCGCCAGCAATGTGCATACAATGCAGAACTTTCCTCATCCTGGCTATCACTGAAGGGTGGCGTCCAACAAGGTTCAGTGTTAGGACCACTTCTGTTCTCTATCTATATTAACGATATATCCATTAGACTTACCTATTGTCGACATCACCTATACGCTGACGATTTGCAAATTTACATTCACTCCCATCCTGACGATGTACATGACACAGTAGACAAATTAAATAGTGGCCTAGACTCAATTTCCCAATGGTCGAAGAAACATGGACTTAATCTAAATGCTGACAAGACACAGTGCATAATTATAGGACATCGGCGAATCCAAAGCTTTATAAATTACGAAAATATATCTACCATTCTCCTAAATGACAAAAACATCCCCTACAGCTCAGTAGTAAAAAATCTGGGTATCTATATGGACCAACACCTAGACTGGAAAATTCAGGTGAATAATACCTGCAAGAAAGTGTTCTCAATTCTTCACTCCCTAAATAGTTTTAAAAACTTATTTCCTACAAAATTAAAACAAATACTTGTACATACTCTTATAATGCCACACTTTGACTACTGCGACATATTACTGACTAATCTGACAACTGATCTATCTGACAGACTACAGCGTACTCATAATGCGTGCATTCGATTTATATTCAATCTCCATCGTTATGACCACGTGTCTCTTTCATTTCAGGCTTTATCATGGCTACGCCTAAATGACAGAAGAAATTTACATTCACATAACTTACTGTTCCATATTCTGCACACATATTTACCAACTTATTTAACAACACGTTTTCAAAATTTATCGGCTCATCACAATTTAGGAACAAGTTCACAAGACTCTCCTTTACTTTTGATACCACAACACAGGACCTGTCTATACTCTGAATCTTACACAATATCTATGGCTAGAGCATGGAACTCACTTCCCAGTCATGTCAGGGACTGTCAATCGCTATCATCATATAAATCCAAATTAACTGATATCTTAAGTTCGACACAATGAAAACATCAACTGCATAACAACTATACAGAGCATTCCATTAATAATCATCTAGGAAGCTATTTACTTTATTTTATATCATTTTAATTTTATTATATTCTATGTTTTTTTAGTATTAGCTAGTATTAGATTACATCATCATTGTATTTTGTTTAGTCTGTATTTTAATAATATCTTAAAATTGTAATATGTACTAATTTTGTATAATTGTACTATTCGCTGGTTGAGTGGAAGAGAAAGCCTTATGGCCTTAACTCTGTCAGCTAAAATAAATCATCATTATTATTAATATTATTATCTACTATGTTGCCTCTACAGCCCCTTGATATCTATAATACTTAGTCTGAAACATCCTGTATATTAATTCGAAAGAAATACTCATTCCGACTTGTCATGTTACAAATAGGGTTCATTATGAACCTATCGTATTAAATAACATTAAATTGATTTGTTGTAATAGCTATAAAAATATTACAGAGATAGCTAATATCAACTCTACAGTCCCCATTGAAACCAAAGAAAGAAAATGAAATTTAAATGTAAACCTCTTCCGAGCTATGTACCAGTTGTACTGCGAACAAACGTGCGTAAGATATTACTTCACCGACACCGAATATTTGGGGGAACCCCATATGACTGAATTGTCATCGTTAGAAATATTGTTCTTAGATATCATCATATTTTACAGGAAATAAGACTGAATACAAGATAAGATGGTACCTATAATTACAAACTTCCATTCCTTATTTATTTATGATAAAAATTTATATGAGCCTACCTAATCAGACGTTTACACTTTTTCCATAACATCGATATATATCCTTTATTTATATTTTCATTATGAGCAGAATTTATGTTCCATTCTGACTCAGCTGCAAATTCTGCTATGTTTTCACCACTTCTCCAATGGCTAATGCAGCATCTTTTTCACTAAACTGTTTGAAAGCATTCAAAATAAATGTTTTATCTCCGCTTCTCCAACGTTTATTTTTCCAACCTTATATATATAAATGAATGTTTGTTTATTTGTTTGTTTGTTCGTACTTTATGCGCGGCCATACCGTTGATCCGATTGTGATGGGGCTTTTTGCAAAATGTTCAGAAGATTCCCGGGATGAACATAGGCTATAAGAGAGTTGTGATACTCAACTCCTACACCCTTAAAATTCGCCCTTTTTAGTGGAAAACAGGGAAAAAAAGTAGCTCTTAGGACGCTTAAATGGCTTATGCTCCTAACCCATAAGACATTCACAGAATTAATGTACACAGAATTGAATATCTCAAAAAGCTCTACAAAAAAGTCCGCGGCAGCATATGTTTATCTCTTATGGATAACTCACAATAACAATTTTTGTCTTTCATTGATGACAAGAAGATCGAACAAGTATGTAGATTCCTGTGCAAGCATAGCAGCACATGACAGTATTCTTTTACGGATAACTCATAATAACGAAATTTGTCTTTTAACTCATTTATGACAAGAAGATCGAGATAAGTAGATTCCCGGGCAACACCGATAATCAGCACGGGGAATCTTGAAATAAATACGATATACATTTATAACTATGTTTCATTTTACTTATTCAAGTAATCATAAGAAGTACACTTAGCCACAAAACGAATGGGCCGACTCTTGATCTCGAATATTTTAAGTTCCAACGCGCGATTCAAACGAGTAAATTAAGTGCATAGTAGAGCTACAATACGTTTCCCTTCTTTCTTTGAAGAGTATTCTTTCAAGCGCAATTAGCCAGCGTACGCTTAGCTCAGTGCTTAGTGGCTTGATTCGTATGCAAGAAGTCACACGTTCGATTCCCGCTGGGGTTTAATTTTTTTTGTTGTTAAAATTCATTCTATTTTATTCTGTCTGTCCACTATGAAAGGAAAAAACGTACTATTTGGAAGTATTAATACATTTATTATTTATTTATTTATTTATAAATAGGTTTACAATATAATAAAACATCTTCCTGTAGCCAAATATTTTTATTTTTGTATCTTCTTTCTCCACTCTCTCTAACTTCACATTCCATGTCTTCCATACCTAGCTCCCTCATACCTCTTCTTACATCATTCATCTATTTAAATCTAGATGGACCTCTCTTTCCTTTCCCAGGTCATCCATTCCAAAGCTTGTCTGGGTAATATTTTCTTTGGCATCCTATGTGTATGTCCATAACATTCTAGTGTCTGTTCTTATAAAATCTAATATTGCATTTTGGACATTCATTTGTTGTCTGATGATTTATTTCCGGTTTTTTTTTTCAATTTAGAATGTCTAGTTGAGCGTCTAGAACAATCCATTTCAGTAGACATACGCTTTAAACTCAAATTTTTATTTAATTAACAATTTTCTGCACCGTGCTTCGAATTATGGATTTATAAATTTTTAATTTGGTATACATTCATATGTTCTTATCCCACAAAACGCCGTTTAACATTGTTATTAATGATCTGCCTTTTTGAATTCTATATTTTGTCATTTCCTTGGGTACATTTTGAGTTAATTTTCATCCCCAGTTAATTACAATCGTCACATCCTATGATATATCCCATTATTATTATTAATTATTATTATTGTTATTATTATTATCGTTATTGTTATTATTGTTATTGTTATTATTATTATTAATATTACTATTGTTATTACTAATATTATTATTACTATTACTATTATTATTATTATTATTATTATTATTATTATTATTTATTATTATTATTATTATTATTACTACTGATATTAAATATGGCGACTGTGAATAGTTGTGTGTGTTTAAAGTTTAGTGAGAAAATAGTGGTTATAACTGTGCGTATTGAGTTTTCAAGTAGTACATATTGTAAAGTCTTCAATTGTATTTATTCTTAGATAATATTCTGAGCTATACTTCAATTACTTTAAGTTTTAGTTAAGATATTATAATATTACTTTTTTGCGGTAAAGAAACAAAGCACTTGCAAAGGACTGCGCACGACAGCCATATTAAAGCTTACTGCATACTAGATTACCCGTCTACTACCATGGTAGTTGAAGGTTCCTCCTAGAGCCATAGCTGTTCAACACCGCTGTGGTCGCGACTCTCCAGAGAGCGCAGAGCAAAGGTAATAAGAACAAGATGACCAACGCACCTAGCGATGATATTAAAAACCAAGATGAAAACAAAATCGAGAAATGTTTCAACATACTTCTTGGAGTAAACGATAAAAGCTGAAAACTTCGAAAAGACGTAAAGGAAGATATAACAAACACTGTAAGCAAACTCAGGGAAATCTACAATAGGCTAATGAACAAGTTATCACAAAAGGATAAAATTATCAAAGAATCAGAAGAGCACCATGTACCTCAGGCGAAATGTCACCAACAGGCGGCAATAGATACCAACTAAAATATGCATCTCTACTCATAAGTATTGAACAATAAACACCGTACAGATGCTACAAAAACAGTTCAACATTGTAGTCAAATAAAAAAATAACCAAACATCTGAGTATATCAAAACAACAATAAAATCTAAAATGAACCCTACTGAAATTAAGGTTGGAGTGAGTACTTTCAAATCTCTCAGGAACGGCAAGTTACTCATTCAGACAGGAAACAAAAGATACATAGAAACAATCTGCAGCAATATCAATCAAAGATGTGGAAACGAACTGGAAGATAACGGAAAAAAATAAGAAATTCCCGACTAATGGCATATAACGTACAAGAAGAGATGAGCCTCGACAACATTAAAGAAGCAATAATAGAGCAAAATAGTGCATTCAACATTGGACAGAATGATCTTTAACCGAAATTTACATTCAAGGACAAAAAGAAAATCACAAATTTAGTCATGGAACTTACGTCAGAACCTCGAAAGAAACTTCTAGAGAAGAAAATTAAAATACGATGGAACGTGTGCAACAATGCAGATTATATAAAAATAAACAGATGCTTCAAGTGCAACAAATACAATCACCGAGGACAGGACTGCAGAGAAGGTTTAACATGCCCACTCTGCGCAGGAAATCACAAAATTCAAGAATGCTCAGCGACAAGAGCCGAGATTAGGTGTATTAACTGCATCAATTTCAACAAATTCAAAAAACAACAACCAGCTGATGAAAACCATGCATCACTGGACAAAGATTGCGGCTGCTATAAAACAGCATTAAGGAAGTTTATTCAATATATTGACTTCTAATATGGATAAACGCCCTATATCCGCAGGAAGTACGAAAATTCCTGAACACATGAAATGCTTGCAACTTATCGCACAACATTCTCGAACTGCTACAAACAACCAAGCCCAACTCTTCAATGAAAAAAAATAGACATTACATTCATCCAAGAACGTATGTAATCCAGAACAGAATCGCACGAATACCGAAAACATTTCGAATCTTCACACAACGTAATGACAGGAAGAGAGCAGCCATTATAGTGAACAATCCCGTACTGGACATATTAATGATTGAACAATTATCAGATGAAGACTGTGTTGTAATAGAAGTTCGAACTGATAAATCAAAAGTCTACCTCGTGAGCATGTATTGTGATTCCGAGATAGATATGAAAACTACCATACATAAAATGGAATTGATAATGAACCACGTCGATGGAACTGGTCTTCTCATGGCAATCGATTCAAACGCCAGAAGCGAAACATGGTACGATACAGTCACAAATAAACGAGGACAGTTGCTAGAAGAATACCTAACGACTAGTGACCTCCTCATCCTCAATGAGAACAATGGACTACCCACATTCGAATCAACTAGAGGCCGAAGCAATATTGACCTAACAATTTCAAATCCCGGTTTAGGCCATTGGGTAACAGAATGAAAATCCGATGAGGAAGGAAGCTGCGCAGACCACAAGGCCATCCGTTTCAACCTTACGACAACCAACTAAAAAATGCACAGTGATCGCTACAATAATCATCACACAGGCATAAGGTACATCATCAAGGAAAGTGACTTTTCAGAATTTGAAGCTAGCATCAAAAGAGAAATCATATCCACGTTCGAACCCGAAAACGACGACACAGACTTGAAAGCCCTTGACAGGGAATTAAACGACAAAGCAAAGAGAACAACAGGCACAGAACTTGCAATTGAAAAGCTTGAAAGTTTTTGACGGCAGCATGCAAAGCAGCCTTTCGCTACTCCTTAAAGAAAAACAAACCATCGGAAGGCAGGACTGTCCCATGGTGGAAAACAAACCTAAAGATACAGTGGAACAAGGTCAACGCTCTAAGACGTCGATTCCAAAGAACGTGCAACGATGAAGCCCTAAGAGCGCTCAGGAAAACACAATATGAAGAAGAGAAAAGACAGTACCAAAATGACATCCAACGGGAAAAAATCAACTCCTTGAAAAACTTTTGCACAACTGAAGGTCCAAATCCATGGAACGCTGCTTATAAAATTGCAGCAGAAAAACTCAGATTTAAACAATAGTGACAACAATCCAGAAATCTGATGTAACTTACACAACTGACCTGGATGACACCCTAAAAACAATGTTGGATCATTTTGTACCAGACGATAACGCCCAGGAAGATACTTTACACCAAAAGGAAATCAGACGACTAGCGATGGAACACTCAGCTACAGAAGATGGCAAATACTTTACTCCAGAAGAAATCCTGCATGCGCTCAAAACCTTTGATCCCAAGAAGAGCCCTGGAGAAGATGGCTTAACCAGCCAGATTCTTCTGAAAGTATTTAACCTCTTCCCACTGTTCGTAACAGCAATATATAACGACTGTTTAAATAAAGGGATTTTTCCCAAGCAATGGAAAACATCAATCGTTATTCCAATAATTAAACCAGGAAAAGAGCACATCAAACAAGTTACAAAATATCGACCAATAATGTTGATAAATATGGGAGGAAAGGTCCTTGAGAAGCTATTCATTGATAGGATTCAACACCGACTGTACACCAACGCTCTTCTCTGTGACAACCAATACGGATTTATGCCACAAAAGTGTATGGTAGACGCGGTGATGGCGGCAGTTCAGTTCATTGAGGAAAATCTCCTGAAGAAAAACTGTGTTGTTGCTGTCAGTCTGGACGTTCGCGCAGCATTCGATGCTGCCTGGTAGCCCACAATCCTACTTAATATAAAAGACCTTGGATGCCCCAATAACCTGTTTAATTTAACTAAAAGCTACTTCACAGACAGAACTACTACACTACAAACAAATACTTGCAAAATAACAAAAGAAGTGAGCAAGGGCTGTCCACAAGTGTCCTGCTGCGGGCCAGGCTTTCGGAATGTGATGTACAATTCTCTGCTCAGCCAGGAATTCTCCATCCATTCCAAAATTATTGCTTTCGCGGACGACCTTCTAGTTCTCACTCAAGGCAGCAGCAATTATGAAGCTAAAAACTTAGCAAATTCTGACGTCAACAAAATTCAAACTTGGGCAATAAACAACAAAGTCGAGTTTAATGACAGCAAATCAAAAGTTCTGCTAATGACACGGAGAAGAAAATCTGGCAAAGAACCTATTAATATCTACATAAATCACAGAAAACTTACACAAAGAACAGAACTAAAATATTTAGGTATATTTTTGGATCAAAAGCTCAATTCTAATAAGCATATAAATTATGTGGCAAGAAGTAATAGACTCGTAAATACTTAAACGTACCATTAATAGTAACGACTGGAAGGCGCACAAACATGCACACGAGTCTATTACCTACATAGAAACCCAAACGAATGGTACCTACCCCTCTAAGCTAAAATGAATACCATATACACTCGGAGTGGGGATGGCAGCTTTATGGGAGGAGTCATCGCCCTTATAAGGCGAGGACGCGTGTAAAAGCTCTCTCACGCTCCTACGTTCAGCAATAGTCAAGTTCTTCAGTAACCGTTCGCGAAGGTGATATTAAAACACGTGGGCGGAAATAACTCATCAACTCCACTCCGAGTTAGTGAAGTATAAAACACTATAAATCTACAATTGTACATACAAATTTGTCCAATAAACTAAAATAATAAGTGTATAATTTAAAACATCCCTGAGTGATCGTATTCTACCCTGAGCGAACCGGCACACATGGCGCCCACGTGGTAGGTTCCAATTAATCTAATTGTGTGGACTCGTCTTAATAGGCACATGACGCCCAACGAATAGTCTCGACCTGCAGTGCTAAAATATTCGTATGAATCGGTCACATGGAACCAACATAGTTTAGACACATGTTCCCCAACGAGTGAATTAGTGTGAAAACATAAACCGAGTCCGCAGCACATGGCATCCACGGTGATGAATCATCTTACTACGGCCGATGCATGGTGGACGGGAGGTTGGAGAAACAACGGTTGGAGCTCGCAAGACACCAGTAATCAACACTACTTATCAGTTACAGGAAAAAAGTTAGTAAATAAGTAACCTAATTTTTGAAGTGCTAAAGAAAATTGTTTTTGTATAATATAAAATCCTTCATTATATTACGGCGTAAAAAAAATAAATAAATAAAACTAAAATGGCAGCTGTAGACCTAGGAGCACGTGGTCAGGATCCATTAGCCTTAGCAGAAAATACACATATAGATACAATGTTAGGGAATAAGGATGCAGAAAAGGAGATAGGACAAAGATTTAACAATAAGGAACCAGAAATGTTCACATATACACTGATATATTTATTGAAAGAGTTGAAGACAGATATAAAGCCGTTGAACTCAAACATACAAACAAATAATGCGGAAATCCGTAGGGAGTTAATCAATTTAAGAACAGAAAACAAAGAAAATACTAGGACTCTGCACACAGAATTTGAAGAGGAAATAAATCATATACACGAGAAGATAGAAACCGTAACTAACTCCACAGCAGCCAGTACGGCGCAAAATGAATATAAATTAGAAACTATCGTTCTAGCGTCAACCGAGTAGTGGAGGAACAGGCAACATTAAAAACAACGTGGATATCAGAATTAAATGATCAATCAAAACGCGTGGAAATGGCTAAAATGGTAATCAACTGCAAATTTACAGAATTGCCTAATATAATAAAACAAGAAATAGGTAATGAAATAGAAGAATTCACGGATGGTTTGAAAACTCAAATATAAAAGGAACTCAGTGAATTAACCGAAAAAGTAAATTCTATAAATAATGGGAAAACTGGCGATAATAATGTTCAAAATGTTTCCTCTTCTGACCACATACGTGTAGCGAGTAACGGAACCGATACATTAACAACTCCCTTAAACATCGTTAATAGCTCGATTACGCAGAATGAAAGTACCATTGTAAATGAACCATCCACTCCCCAAGGGCATTTTCCTCCCTATAAACAATTATTGGAAATCCCACTACCAAAATTCGACGACAATCAGGGTAATAGTCATATTCAGTTCTTGGAAGATTTGGACCAATATCTTAAATTAAAGGGAATCCCGAAACACATGTACATTACCAAAAGATGTCTTCGTGGGAATAGTCTAGTATGCTATGAAGCGGCTCTCACAAATGAAACTTCATACGAAACATTAAAAAATTGTTCAGAAATAAATTTTTCAGTCGTGAAAAACAAATTCAAATCAGAAATGAAATTAGAAATGGGATTTTCAATTGTCAGGGTAACATGAGCTATACTGAATAGTTTATGTCCTTCGCTAAAAAGGCCAAATTAATCGTCCCAGCCTATTCTGAGGACGAATTGATACAGGCAACTATAAATCATTTCCCTAGCCACGTGCGCTATGGTCTGTTAATTGCTAAAATCACAACCGTAAACCACATGATACAAGTTTTGGCAATGTTTGAAGTCGGCGATATGAGAGAGAATGGACAGGAACGTGGAGACAAAATTCAAACGGGAGAACATACTTATTATCAAAATAATAATGATAGAGATAGGAATTTTCAAAACGTGGAGAGGGGCACGGGAAGAGCTTATAATCAACCGAGAAATGGCAATCGGAACGATAGGCCGTCCTACTATAACAATCATAATGATAGCACAATAAATAATAGGGGGAATTATCACGGGAACCTAGGACAAAATCATAAGAGTAGGTCCGATTCACGTATCAATATGGTAAGATTTAATTCCAATATAGATTGACAAAATTTGCATAGAGGTAGACTCCTGGATAATAGATACATCCCTAATAGCCAGAACTATGACGGATACAGGTTAGAGCAGGAGAACAATGAGGTATTCAACGGTTACAATAGAAACCAAAGTCGACGGAACTTGCCCACAGCAGATAATGACAATAGTCGCAACGCAGGTAGCAAACAGGAATAATTCTAATAAACGATATTTAATAGATAAGTACTTGAATTACTTGGAAGAACCTAAAACTGATGTTCCTTGGTTCGAGGCCACGTGCAGTGATGAGCGATCGACGAAATTGGTTGCAAGAATCCTCTTTGCAAACAATTTGGTCATTTCAAATTCAGGAATCGAGTCCAGTACAACAAGTAGGTTCCAAACTAACGTAATATTTACCTACCGTCCAGTGTGTAATATAACCCAAACGCGATTGCAAAACACGAGAAAATAGAGAGAAATGATTGCAGCAAAATAAACGATAAGACCGTTTATAATATCAATAATTTCGATAAACGATTAGCCATCATTATCGGCGAAATCGAATATGAAAGAATGAAATACTGACTCGATGATCGAATTTAATGTGTATATGAACCAGTCTTAACCGGGATCGAACCCAGCTCTATATGAAAATTAGAAATATAATTATCTTATTAGTTAAAATAGTTAAGCATATGTATAAAAAATTATATTGAACACCAAAAATACTAATGAATAGGCAGATTTACTGGTATTATGATAAACAATTAATTAATTATATTCTTCAATGCTTGAGAAAATTAAATATGATGAAATGAATACTGCATTGTACATCTTTGAATGAGAGAGGGGCAGAATCCTTCTCTTATACATATTGATACTCAATTAAATATCAACTTAAAAATAAAGACGAGTAACATGCTATCACAGTAGATAATACCTATAATAATTTAGCCAAGTAATTTGATATTTGCAAATATTAATATCGCTCGTATAGCAAAAGTTAGCATATGTATGATATAATAAGGTTACATTCAACTAGAACTGGGTGACATATTTCGGAAAATTTTGATCACTATAAAATAGGATGGATCTGTGGATCTTAAACCTTAAATAAAAGAATCAAACAGTGATAAATAACTATTAAATAGAAAGAGAGAGAAAATATTTTTTGAATATTTAATTAAATCGCTCGTGTAGAAATCTGCATTACCGACTCATCAAACTAAGGCTAGTAGTGTGTATCCTGCAGTCCTCCGAAGGTATCTCATTTCAGCAGATCTAAGTCTCTGTATATCCTTCTGTTTCAACGTCCATACTTCGCTACCATACAAAAGAGTTGGAAGAGACATGTTTTATTCACTTTTAATCTTGAATGATTTTGGACTAACTGTGGCTTGAAGATATTTTTGCATTTACATCTTTTCTTCTTCATATGAGATATTGCTTCATAGATATGTAAAATTATTCACCTGCTCCAAAATTGTATTGTCCAGTATAATTTTACTTCTGACAGGATCTACACCTTGAAATGCCATTATTTTTGTTTTTTTCTAGATATCTTCAAACCATATTTTCTTCTGTAATTTTATTAAGTTCATACAGACCTTTCTGTAGATTATCTTCTGAATTTGCTATTATTATTTGGTCATCTGCAAACAATAGGGTGATTAATTTTCTATTTTCTGATATTCTTATTCCAAATTTATATGTCTTGTTCCAGCAACATATTACTTCATTGATATAAATTGCAAACAGTGTTGGGGATAGGGGGCAGCCTTGTCTCACACCACGATTTATGATTCCTTCTTCAGAAAATCTGTTATTTAATTTAATATTTATGGTGTTGTCTTTGTAAATATTTTGTATGTTCTGCAGAAGTAAATTTGGTATATATATTTAAGAGTTTTGATCTATTGACTGTGTCGAATGCTTTTTCAAAATCTATGAAAGCAAAATGTGTTTCGAGGTTGAATTCTCTTCTTTTTTCAAGCAATAATTTAACAGAAAATGCTGAATCAATACAAGATCTTTCTTTCCTAAATCCATTTTGACATTCCATAAGGAATTTTTCACAGAAACTTTTCAATTTTCCATTTAAAATGTCTGCATAAATTTTATAGCATGTGTTTAACAAACTGATTCCCCTATAGTTGTCCATTTTTCTCTTACCTTATTGAAAGTTAAAAAAACCGAAATACCTTGAAATGTAAACGCTACTGTGTCTGCGAACAAAAATCGCACACGTAATTCTTTGCTATGTTATATCCACTAAATTCTGCATGAACCTTCTAAACATGAAGTGCACGTGTACCAAAATTCGCTGCCCCGGCCTACATCACAACACATATTTTTCATCGGGTGCTTAATTGTATTGTTCAAACGTTAATACCAGAAATAAAAATATTTGAACAACGTAGAGACACTTCTACCACTTGGGGTAATTCTAATCAGTATTGATCGGGGTTACCCCAACGTGTTATGTTGGAAATAATTTGGCACTGTTTCGTATTTGAGTTATATGTTATAACTGTAACGAGGACGTCATTCTAACAAAGGCGTATAAATGAATATGATGATCTGGAATAAATGAGGATTAAAGTTTGGTACACTACTTTGGTCCAAACTTACTCAATTGAAGTAAAATGGAGTATCTACCTTAATATACATTACTCTGACCTACATCATTAATAGAGTAATAAAATTTTAACAATGTAATGTATTAAAATGATCGTAATTTCCTTTCATTTCAGCATACACCCTTTTTAGGATGAACATAAAAGTCGAATGGAAATGTTCTTATTTTACAACATTTTACATAGAAAGTAAATATTGGAGTGAAGAATGTTTTGCATTCATCCCATTTAGAGTATTAGAAAACTCAAAAAAGTTAGCTCTCGCAATATTTTGATCTAAATATCAAATGCTACAAAAGCCACTGGTAATCTACATGTATGAGAATGTTAACAAAAATTGTAACTAAATAAGACATCGTGGTTAAGGTATATGTAGCACATGTCCGTCACTACGTCTTAAGTTTCTTCAGCTGGAGATTTTAGTTTTACCTATTCTGTTAAATATTCATGCCAGATCCTCGAGTCTTCATTCAAGAAGGGAAACAAATCATAATATAATTTTCCTTAGTATATTTAAGTTGGTTGCGCTTAATCTTTGAGAGAGTGACAAGATGCGTTCACTGCTACATACTCTCTTTTCTAGAACATCAATTCGTTGAATATATTTTCATATTAGAAGCAAACAATCTCCCTGAAGGCTCACAAAGGAAATGGTGTTACTTGTGAATCTGAAAAAAAACCTTACTTATTGGTTTTTTCTTGAGGTATGGATTCAATATTCCAGACCATTCTTTCAAAATGGAAGCGTCCCTTAGAATTGTACATGGTTGCACTTTTGTGGCAAGATGAAATAACTTCACGATATTCTTTATCAGTATCCATTGTCGAATTTTTTTAACATGAATACTGTATAAACCAAAATGTCGGTCAAATTGTGAATAGCCGTTGCCTCTAACTGGAAATATGTGCAACATTTCGACATTGTGCACCTTTGAAAAAGAAGAAATGTATATATAATAAATTTAACATTTTTATTCTGGCCCCCAGCACCAACTGAAAAGGTATGCTTATGATATATTTACAGGCTAATTTCTTCCTTTGTTGCCTTCCATAGTTTCAGAATTATTATGGATTGCACGTTTTTAACACAACTCACCTACACGATCACAAAACACAAACTACCGTGCGAACATCTGATCACCAACGCAACATGGTACACTTGTACTCTTTATACAGTTGTGCCATCTAGGCAGCTCGGATGTACACATAATTTTGGCATATGATAGAACAAGATTAGTACTTTAATGATAAGCAATCGCCTTAAAAAGGGTGTATACCGCCATAAGTCGTACTTAGGGTAACATCCTCCATTTCATATTCACTCTGTTATAACAATCTCAAAAAGCATTACATTTAATTGACTATTTAACTCATGTCCCAAATGGGAGTCAGTGACTAATCACATTTCAAATATTTTTTATTTGCAACCAATCAGAGTCGTGTTTCGCCTCGAATTTATCAACCAATGTTTATCATATTAAAGAGAGCACCTCCTTTTTAAAATTCTGAATAGGCCAAAGCATTATTTTGCAGTGACTGACTCTCTAAGAAATACGGCTACCAGATTGTATATATAGTGCATGACAGTCAGCTGATAGTGCTTGCAGGAGATAATATAAAAAGCAATTGATTGTACTGCAAAAAAAAAAAAAACTGTTTGAACTTTCGTAAACGAATTATTTTCCAGGAAATGACGTTGCAGAAAAATATAATAGACATATTTACATCATAAGGCATCAGAAATTAATTAATACCTATAAGTAGCAGTAGTATTCAAATGTTCTGAAGCTCTTGATTTGTCATCATTCGCATGTTAATATCTATAATGTTGGTTATAAATTTCTCCACTAGGGTGCATTCTTACAATATTGCGATCCTTTGGCAATAAATAATATGATCTGGTTGCAGTAATGAACTAAAGAATCAAATGAAGCGTACCAATCGTTTCTCATTTGTTTTCAAACATCGCCGTTTACATTAAATATATAAATATTTTAAAATAACTATAGTTAAATAACGATTTGTGAGTAAACAGCTTATTTTTTCGTTAAATAGTCCTAACAAATGCCACTCTTGATTTCCAAATTCTCTAGTTAAATTCACTCCTCACTTCGTGAGTCGTGAATTTATCGATAATTTGGAAATCACTCGTGGCATTACTTATGAAAAATACCTACATACCTGTCATAAATCAGCTCACCTTCCTCACAAAAATATCCATCACACGGTAGAGCATTGCCACTAGCTTTGCCATTATACATAATGCTTGAAACAATTTGCAGAACATGCCAGAAATATATATATATATATATATATATTTATTTATTTATATTCCTCATTTTGAGGGAGGTTTCCGCATTTTCAGAGGGTCTTCAGGATGTGAAACACAGTCGAAGGCGCAAATCCTGTACATTACGCTAAATCAGTAATCACTGATTTCCGCTCCGTTTTACACTAACCCATACATAGTCTGTACATCTACGTCATTCACTGATGGGTGACCAAATCGAGGCACCTTCAGCACACATTTGCGTCCATGTCTGAAGCTCTAACTCACCTTGCCACCGTTTCCGTTCGGTTGTGCTATGCAGCTGCATCTCAAGGCTTGTATCAGTTGATAACGCTGTTCGTGCCTTAAATCTAGCACATTTCAATTTTAATCAATTTCTCTGTTCCTGTTTTGTAAACATCGCAACTGAATCCGTTGGCTACAACCGCTCGCCTAATTGTTGTCTCTTTAAACAGACATGGAGAGGGAGAGCGAGTTCAATTCCTCTGATGGAGTGGAAGCATGTAAGCAACCGGTGATATTAAATATATTGCCCGGCTCCTTTTCACGGCACCGTTGCAACATTATTTATCACTACTAAAAAATTGTCCTTTGTATTTTCATTTAAATAAATTATATTACAGACACGTGCTGACATGATAGGTTAGTGAACACCATTTGAGGAACAATACATAATTATGTTGAAGGCGGGTCTTATTTTTGACAGACGCCTAGAGTACACTAGCTTTCATGTGATACTAGTTATTTTAGAGATGAATGAACTTTACATGGGAGCAGGCATAACACGCATTCAGACGGTTTTAGCTGTTTCAATTGTAATATATCCCTTGTAAGATAAATCACAGAAAATAATATTAAACCAATGGTTTATTTATTGGTTTAACTTCATCATATGGCAGCATTAGTAGCTGGTCCTTATTACAATGTTACATTGATTGAGATGAAATTCCCAAAGTACTTAGAGAGATTGATTCAGGCTTGTATGAAGCATACCCAATACCTGTACTACCAGACCCTATTTTAAATTAAGTCAAAATAATTCAGATTGTCTTTTTTTAACTTTTCTTTCCAAACAATTATCAGGGTAGCTGTTATCCGAACAAAGAAGCACAATACTCTACACATCAACTCAACCTATGGGGAGAAATGAAAAGCATGTTTTGAGAATATTTAACTTGTACAGAAGTAGCTGATAGTAAAATTAGTCTAAAGAAGAAAACAAAACGAATAATTCTTTGTTATAAGTAAAAAATCACATATAAAGATAAAATATCAAACATTTGCGATTTCTGTGATGATCTTGAAGACGATTTTCGGGCTGTAGGCCGTGGTTGTGAGGCTTGTAGTTCCCCGATGTTTCTCCAGAGACTGCATCTGGCATCCTCAACGGTGGTCTTGAGACTGGCAATTCTGTCCACTGTCTGTACTTTTACCGCGATGTGTTCCTAAGTCCTTCTGATTGGACCATCAAACAGCAATCTCATTGGAGCAATGGAAGTCCCTTATGCGGACCAATCAGAAGGCAGATATAACTTACGAACACATCGCGGTGAACGTACAAATAGGACAGACAGTGGACAGAATTTCCAGTCTCAAGAAAACCCTTGAGGATGCCAGTCGCAGTCTCTGGCGAAACATCGGGGAACTACTAGCCTCACGACCACGGCCCACAGCCCGAAAACTTCTTCAAGATCATCATAGCAACTCCAGCTGTGAAAGTCTACGTGAATACATTTGCGATTTCTGTTTATATATAACTAATGAACTCACTAGCACTATCGAAGTTGAAGGTTCATGGCACGCGGACGTAAGATATCTACACATCCCTCGCCTGACATAACTTTTCTAATCACTCTCCGCATAGCTAATTCACTTCCCTCAATTCATATTGAATATTATTTTCTTGCCTCATTCTTGGCCTACCTGCTGGGCACTTTCATTGTGGCTTTCCTACAAGAGATTTTTTGTCCTTCTTTCATCCCTATTCGTACCGTGTCTCGTATCCATCGTAGTCTGTGAGATTTCACGTAAATATCATTGGAATAATCTTATTGCCATTCACATTTTAATAATATGATTTGATTTAATGTTTGCATTTAATAAGCACATATGTTATATATTTCGCTCTTCCACATAATTCAAGGCGTCAAGTTGTCGCCGAGATGTGATTAACATTCCTTCTAGAAACCATGTCGATACGCAGTTAGGAACACCTGCAATTGTAAAGAAAGGTTATTCCCCGGCATTGCGTAATCTATGCCGACTTTAGCATTTTAGTCATATTGGTAATATATGTTCTGTCTCTCTCATATGGGTGGCGGTAATTATATATACAATTTTCTAATTGGATGCCTTAGTATTTGGCGCACGATACTGAAAGTCTCGGATCTATTAACTTAATATTTATTTTATGGAACCTTCCAGGAGTACCGCACTCAGTAATTTCTTTGTGTCTTCACATGTGGCAAGATTATTGAACGAGCAACATGATCCATCTCCGTGTATTCACGTTAAAATAAAATTAGCAATGTTTTCAGTGCAAAGTAACTTAATAATTAATAGAACTTACATTTGTTTTTAAAGTAATAAACATTTTATTTCTATTATTCGCCTATGGAAATTTAATTTTTATATGAATTATTATAGGTCCTCCTCTCTCCTGACAGTCAAAGTGATCCTTGAACTGGGATCTGGCATTAACAATCATGTAGCTAATACTTAGATTCCTCTAATGACTTATACGTTCGTCTCTTTACGGTCCAAATTTTTACTAAGGCATTTTATTCTTAAATACTAAAAAATATCATATAATATAATAGACAATTACCTTAAAAGCTAATAACACGACAAATACTACACACCCACACACATATACATCATAGTTCAAAAACAAAATATTGAAATAGTTAAAGATTCAAATATATCGGTGAATGGATTAATTGGAATTCTTTGGAATACAAAAAAATGGAGTCCAGAAAATTGTAAACTTGAACAGGTTCTTCCTACTTACAAAATACATATAACAAAAAATCCCCTCAAGGGGATTCAGAATTACATTACAAGACAGTGATCAAGCTACAAGCACTGTATACAGCAGAAACACTAACCATGAATTTTAAAGCCCAAATGGAGAAACTTGAGCTAAAGGAAAGAAAAACATTTAGGAAAATCATACGACCAAAATTTTAAGATAATAAGATAATATACATAAAGGATGAAACTTTCTACAAAAAAAAGGAAAGAAAAACTTTCAGCTGCTATGCGAAAAAGGAGAATATTTGTACGGTCATCTTCTCAGAATGAACTCATAATGAAACAAATCTTTAATTTTTTCCGTAACAGCAAAACAAAACCCAACTGGTTTAAAGAAACTGAACAATAAAAACTATTAGAATTAAAGATTACAGAAAATTCACTAATCGATTGAACAGCCAAATTAATTATTCAATATCTGTTTGGTAAGGAACCGCATTGTCTATTACAATGTTTAAATAATAAACACTCCGGTTTCACACCAAACAGTTCTAGAGAAGATTCCGTTTATTCAATTATTTCATGGATGAGATAATCTTTTCGGCAAGGATTGACAAGAGTTTTTATATCTCTTGATATTACAGGGGCTTTTAATCATGCTTGGTGACCCAAAATCTGAATTCAGCTTAAATCAATGAATTGTCATAAGAATTTGTATACATTTATTCAGAATTATTTCATACACAGAAATGCTTGACTAACATCAAGTGGTTCTCCTGTTCCTCGAAATTTAAAAAGAGGATGTCCACAAGGATCGGGCTTGTAGACCTGGTTTTTTGGATAATTATTTATGGTGATTTATTATAGCTTACGCATCCAAATACGTGTTCTCTAAGAGCTTATGTAGATGAAGATATTATTTTTCTTGTGTGATCTAAATCATTAATGATGTTACAATCTGATTCTAATGCAGATCTTGAAATTTTATTTGAATGGGGTTGCGACAATATACCTACTTACTTTTAATCCTTCAAAAACCATAGCTATGATTGTATCTAAGAAAAGACGAATTAACATTCGTGAACTCGTCATGAATGGTGAATATAGAATTTTTAAAGATTAATTGAAGTATTTGGGAGTCGTTTTAGATAGAAAACTCTCCTTTCGAGCTCACTTTGAATCTCTACAAACTAAGACAACTAAATTGCTAGTTGGGCTTTCAATTGCCACAACTGACTTGGGTCTTAGATTCTACAATTAAAAAAATATGTATCAAGTGCAGCAGTTTCTATGTTACTCATACTGTGCTTCAATTAACCAAGATGATTTTATAAAAAGTGTGTTCAAAAGAAACTTGCTCAAATTCAACGTGGATTTGCTTTTAGAATTACTAGGGTATATAGTACTATCTCCACTGATGCAGCTCTACATTTGGCCGGTATAGAACCTCTTTACCTTACAGTTATTCTATGGTAAAAAATAATCAATATTAAAAAGGGGACGTTTTATTCCAGACTTTTATTAATCAGCAAAAATTAGGACATCCAGCACGCTATTTGTCTGTAGGATATTCTGCTATTCACTTTGATGTGTTGCATCCAGCTTGTCTATTTGATCATGATTATTATATTCACACGGAAGGCTCTCGAACATCATCTGCGGATGAAACATCAATTTTTGTCGGTAGTGCTCTAGTTGCATGTTCATCGAGTACAGGAATAACTAATCAATACTATAAATTTCCAGATACTTCTACAGTTTTCCAAGCAGAGTTCTTGGATTGAGAAAGGCTCACATTAGTAAGGTACGCATTTTTCGTGATTCATAATCAACACTGAAGGCTATTAATTGTTTATTTAATTTGAACCCTACAACAGTTAAAATTTGATAAATATATGTGCTTAGTATGGATTCATGGACATATTGTATATAAAGAAAACGAGTGAAATTGCTAAGATTGCTGCATCATCTGATAATGAATTCGAAAATATAGGATGCCATACCTATGTGAAGAAACGACTGAAATTTGAACTCTTAAATAATTGGTCTGCTCTTTGGGCAAGTAGTGTGAATGGTGCAGTAACAAGAAATATGTATTTTCCTGCTGTTCAATATTGATTATTATCAGTGAAACATAATGAATCCTCTTTTGTGTTAACACAAATCATGTCTGCACATGGAAAGTCAAATCATATCTAAAAAGATATATATCATCTCAAATTGGATATATCTGGTCCTGATGAACAAACTGTTGAACACCTTATTTTAGACTCTCCGACCCATGGATATAAGCGATACATTATAGATATTCATTTAACTGAATTTAATCAAGTATTACGTCATCCAATAAATGGTATTTTATAACGGAAATGTTACACAGTAATTAAAACATTTGTAAATGCTATTTCCACCACATTATAATTCATCTTATTACCACTTAAAAATAAGTTTTTATTTAATTTGTTGTTGTTTCGTTCATTTATTATTTCTGTTTCATTTATATTTTATAATAGTGTGTATCGTCAATTTTCTTTTCTAACGTATTCCAAAGAGGGTGAAACAAAAAAAAATAGTAATAGAAAATTGCAGTTCTAAATTCTTTTTATACGAGTTGGGATGGCAAGAGTCTTTATAATACATAATATCATGCGTTTTAAGAACTGAGATTATGTTTAATTTCCTTCTACACCTCATTTCTGTTTTTAATTATTGTTCTTAGGTATTCGAATTTTGCCACTTCTTCAAAATTTCCTCCACGTAATGTTAAGCATCGATTATTCCCACTTAATAATGTATCTCTAAGTGCGACCATGTGTTTAGTCTTATTGATATACACTTCCAGTCACAGTTTCTTAGTGTTATTTAATAGATTGTGCGTGTTGATTTTAAATATTTCCTCGCTATCTCCAAATAGTACTACATCATCGGAATATAACAACAACTGATAAATGCTATTGAGTTGTAAGTATTGCTGCCAAAAAGATTGCCCATTTCAGATGATAAGCCAGAAAAAGAGAGATATCTTAGTAGAAAGAGTTACGATATTTCCGTTCTGAAAATACAACCGCCGAGATACGCGGGCATGGATTCTACTATTTTTTGGAGATAAAACAGTCCTCTATTCTGGTCTCCGAAAGGTAACTACTTCCGGGGATCCATAGCGAATGTTTAAACGTAGGGACAGTTTCCTAGGAACATGTTAAGATAATGTAGAGTAGTGGATCACTAGAAATATTAATCCGGAAATTAGACAAATCTCCATTTAATTTACTCGCTTTGCAGGAAGTTAGATAGCCGGGAGAAAATTTTAATAAAAATTTGTAACAACAGAAAGAAAATGTGTAAACAATTGATAATGTATGACAGTGAAGCCTCGACACTGCCAATGAGTGATGTATGTTTGAGATCAACGTATTTAGGAATATATACGGCCCTACCATGCGATCAAGGAGTTATAACCTTGATATGAATAAGTTATTTAACTTGCTGCTACTCTATGTCTCTCTATACCCGTACATCCCCATGTGAGACCAGGGCGCTCCCTTGGGGAATAACTTAACCAAGCTAATTTAGTTGTCAGCAAGTCATCGCCTCAAAGAGATAACTAATATGCAACTGGAGGTGTTTTTAGAGGGAAATGACAATTATATTTTTCTCAGAAGTTGTAATGTAGGCTTGAAGTTTATTTAATAACCAGGAAATTTTAGGACTTGGGATTCAGAACATAGAGTCCCTTCGGAAGGCTTGTTATTTGGATTGTCCCATCCTAAAAAATCAATCGACACCGGCTGGGTTTGAAACTTGACCCCAAGATTAGAGACAAATAGCATATCCCCTAGACCACCAAGTATGATTTCTGATATTGTAGCATGTATTAAAGCTGGCAGATTACGTGAATATAATTTAAGATAGAGAGTAAATAAAAATATGAAAGTACTCTGGGATGACAAGATTGCGATCGATGGAGTTCAGGAGGACTTGAGGAAACTGGACATTAAAGTTGGTGGCTGGTTGGGAGGGGTAGAGGAATGTGAACTTGAAATAGAACGGGAAAAAATACATTAGCCAGAAAGGGTGGAGATAAATACACTGAGAAAAGCAGCTACCATATAACTTAAATATACAATAAGTAAAAATAAACTGATGATTCTATATTATCGTATTTATAGAGGAAAGTTACTTATTTTAAGAAAAGAGTATCATACTGTCACAGAATTCTTAATTCTAATTGTGAAAATAAATAATTCATACTTGAATTTTCGTCAGATTTCAACCTACTATTTATTATTGTTTCTCTGACGTCATACTCTTGGTCACGCGACCACCCTGGCCCCAACACAGTTGCGAGTGCTATTTCAGACATCAAGTAAACTGACCGCGTATCTCACACATATTAAATCATCGTTTTTATTAGATTGTTGCTATTAATAGGCTTTTCGTATTTACATTAGCCTACTAATATGTAAAATCATCATAAAACTATAATATTGACTCTAAAAAAAGGACCCAGGATTCTATAAAAAAATGATCGCGTGGTACCGACAGAATTGATTTTTTAATCAATATTACCGGCACAGACATTGTTTTGACTCTATATATAACACGATGATAGTAGGTCACGCATGGTTTTGACGTCAGGAAATTATAAAGGAATCCGATCTCAACTTTCTGAATCTAAGTTACATTTGTTTTCTATTGCAAATAATTCGCAATCAGCTACAGTACAACAAGCTAACAGCCCTTTCAAAAGGACCTACCTTTCCGTTATATATTGGCAAACTATCAGTTGGATTCCTTGTTTATTTGCATTCACGGAATACCCCATTCCTTGAGTCTTATTTATACGTGAGCAGGTGACCTGTTAAGGAAGTAAACAAAAAACGGGATAATTGCTATATAAATTTCATTGCCATGTTATATTCGAACGCTCAAATAATGGGTTTTGTGTAATATTTTATTAAACAGAACCCAGATCATGAAACATTGAAAAGTTTAGAACGTTTTCGTAGAGCTTTCTAAGATTTGACAATAACTTATATTCTATATCTGTCAAATGGCATTTATTCTATGTTTGTATCAAACATTAAAAGTAAACACAAGACAGAAACTAAACAGGGAATAATATTTCTTAAGTGGGTAAAAACAAACAGATTTGTGATACATAAATCACGCCTTCTGTGTATGTTCTCAATACGTTCTAATGTCCACATGTGTACACAAAAAACCTATGCATAAAGTATTCAACTGAGATCATGGAAAGCTAATACTTTTGTGTCTCTTTTTTTTTAACTATTGCCTTGTGACATTTCTGGTATTCTCCCCTGAGAAGGCGGAACTGTAACCCACTTCAAATGTGGGGCGCCTGGAAAGCTGAGATACGTTACGGCTATACATGATAGGTGATGATTGAAAATGAAACGCCGGGAGATTTTTAAAATCTAAACTGAAGCTTAATCCAGACCATTGACGACTATAGGAATAATTCACTTTAACAAAATCCCTGTGGTATTACTGGGAACCTAACCCGAGACCGCATGAGACTTATAGTTACTTATTCTCATAGTCTAAGTATATACTTGTCTCCCAAATGTTCTCTGGTTACTCTCCATTAACCGGCATCACAAGCATTTTTTTAAAACTCTTGTGAAGTAATAAAATAATAACGTTGAGATATGTTCGAATTATTGTTTTGAAAAAATTGAGTATTTTATATTTATAGGCCAATATGAATCATATAATTTCCTATATTAACTATTAATATTATACTAATATTATATGATTGTTATTAATGTATTGCTAAAATAAACATGCAAGATTTGTTAACGTTTGTATGCATTTCTAATATGGACCATTTTTGTTCCCCGTAGGGGCCTATATTTGAATTCCTAATTTTCTTGTTATGTCGGATTATTCATCTAACATTTGTCGTAATGGCCTTGCACGATAGCGAACTCTTGTGATGCATAAGTAGGCATTATCTAACAGACACACTATTATTTTCTCTTTTCCTATTATTCTAACGTTGACTTGTGGGAACTCATTTTATAAAACGGGACAAATTGTAATCTCAGGCTATATTTTTAACTTAGTTGTTAATTGATTTCCAATCGTCTGTCTTTATAGAACTAGGTCTAACGTAAGTATTGTGTACGTAGACTACCCAAGGATCTCACCGAGTGACGCTATTCATGTTACAGCACAATTTCTGATACTACTCAATCCGATCGTGCACTCAAAACTATTTTCGTAATGAAACTTCTCAACTAAATTATAAATTATTAAATGAAAATTGTTAATATATGTAAATATAATTTTAAAAATATGGAACGACTTATTTGAGCATACTCTCTAGCTTTAAATAGAGGTAGACCCACAACTATTTTAGCAATAAAGCTATAATTGTTATCAAACACATTAGTAATTACAGTCACATGAGCAGAGATAGCAATCGAATACAAAAATTGCTAGTTTAGGTTTAATGACTCTCCTGGTGTTTTATCCTGTATCACCCATCATATAATTAGGGTAACGTAACTCACCATTACACCCTCCCCCCCAACTTCAGAAATGGGTTACAATTCCTCCAGGAGAGAATTACAGAAATGCTGTAAGACAACTTGTTTGCATAAAAAATTGTGATAGGAACCAATTACTTAAACAATTGGTAGCTGCTACATGAAATAAACTGTCAGAGCAATCCGCGTTAATGAAACATCATTAGCTATCCAAGTTAACAAAACTGTAGTAATTAAAGTTAACTTAAATATTATTGAAAGAGCATTAAATAAATCAGCAAATACAGTTAAACCTAGTAAAATTTCGATGTCATTTACAATCAACAGAACTGTGATAAGTCAAATTAAAAATTAGAATTAACGGTTATAAATGACAAAACAATAACATATTGTGATTGTTGTCACTGTAATCAATACTATGATAGAATATCACATGTATCAAATCTGTTAAGTACTTACAACTCCATATTCATAGGCTTGTGGACCGCGAATATCCCGAGCTTCAATAGAACGCCTTGTCCTTTCTTCCGGCTTCGTCACTTTTGTTAGTTTTCCGAACATTATATCTCACACCTGTAAAGTCATAAGTCTCTTAATTCTCCCTGAGTTCCCTATAAAAAAGTATAAAAATGTATGATTTGATTACTGTTTATTTCCAATTTCGGTTTTAAATTGTACGCATGTAGACGACTACTACTACTTCTTCTTCTTCTTCTTCTTCTTCTTTCCCGATAGTAATTTGGGTGTAAATTCCGTTCTGCGACAACAATTAGAACTGATCTATGTATGGTGTGGTTCACATTGACAATTGAGGATTTTAAAAGGTAAAAGGTGGGTTGGAATGCACAAAACATACTGAGAATGATTAAACCAAAGACAATATAAATGTAATTAACGTTATTATGTTTGATCCTGTCAATATTGCTCCACGCCATAAAGAAAGCCTATAGTGAAGTTGTTTAGAGACACCAACTAAGCGGCGCATAGTCCCAACCTAAACCCAGTCTAACTCCTAAGGAATAAATAGGACGTAGATTTCGCTCCAGATCCAAACTGTTTTACATCTCCAGTGAGCTCTAATTCCTCCGCTAACGTACAGACACACACGGGAATGTTTTCCAGATGTCATGAATATGTGTAGCCGGAAAATGCGGGTTTTAAGGTCGGTAATTGTAGTCTCTTGTTCTCAGGGTAGTGGATATCCGTAGTGGGAGGTAAAGGAACAAACCAAGGACTATAAGTACAGAAGGTGACTTTCCAAATAAACATGTATCACAAATAAATATTTATTCATAAACTGTAGCACACTGATAATTAGAAGTATTACAAAAATGTCGCACACTCTGTACGAAGTTTTGGATATATGTCTTTAATAATTCTCGAATATAACTCTTCTCGTAATTACACTTCTCGTCATTGGGTCAATAATGTACCTATTGAACTACACTCAGCGGCTTAATCACGATTTCTGAATTATTCTCGTAATTACGGACTACAACCGATCTTTTTATTTAGTGCCCGGCGTGAATGCACCCGTCTGCGACCTAATGCGCTGATTGTAATGATCCATAAAAGGCACACCCCTTACTGTCTGGGATAGATTATTTATTAGGATTACACCTTCTTGGATAATCCTGGTAACTGCGTTTCTTGATAGTTCTAGTAATTTGGCAATATTTATTAGGCACATCACCTGGAATCAAACTTTCCATTAAATTGATTATGGGTCCTATACCCCGTTTGGATAGTATTATGCATATTAATTTGACGATTATGATTACAAATACCCCTGGATACATTATATCACTGTTATTCATACTATATTTATTCTCATCCCCATATCTTTAATCACCGACTTTATCATATTTGCCCTTCTGACTATCAACAAATTTTTTCAGACATCCTCTCTCTCGCTGTCCACTCTGGACACATTTATAGGGATAGACTGAAAGTTTCGTAGAGGGTGTCCCACACATAAACTTCTCTCATCATAATCGTTCGACTCTACCTCCGGGCAAAAAAATCCCCATGGTCGGGGTAAAGTCTATCGGCCCACACTCTTCACATTTTTCTCAGACGAACATGACGCTTCAATGTTACATTATCGGCTCCATTCCTCGCAATTTCCTTTACTGCGATCTCTATCCACACCTTTATGTACTGTGCATCTTAAAAACTGTTTCTATATCCTTCGAGAAGCTCCAGCCCGTTTTTCAATCTCCTATTTATCACCTCATTCCTTACCTCATCCCTACGTTACCGTATGCGTCATCGGACAACTTTGTACTCTACAATACCCTATTTGCACGGCGACCATCGGATCTCCCGGGGGGAAGCGAGAGGTTTTCCAGCAGCTTTGTCAGGAAGGGGTCAGTAGCAGCGAGCCTCGTCCAGCAGCCGACTGGGGGAGTGACGCCCCAAGTCAAAAAAGTAGCCTGCCCTTGCGCGGCAATTTCCCAAGCAAACGTTAGTCTGACAATTCTTTTTCAGGTCGAGGATTTCATCTACCTTTTACCCAGATAGCTTCTAACCTAAAAGACACTAGTCCTATCCCGTCTGCCTCTAGCTCGACCGCTATCCCACGGCTTTTAACTGGGCACCTGCCTACCTGTCCTCCAACTATCCCAACCATTTACAAAACCCTCCAACGTGTCAGAACTGGACAGCAATCTAGGTTCAAGCCTTGAAAACTCCCCGATCGCTAGAATAACGAGGAGAAAAACGAGAAATCCGACGACGAAAAATATAGAAATGACTGTAAATTCTCAAAAATCGTCTCCTTAACCCAGAGTCCCCCTCACCTGACTGTGATCGGGCCTCTGGAGATAACTCGGGGAACGAACGCATAAGCGTAGAAAAACCTCCTTCCCTGTTAATTCGCCAGGAATACCAGGTCGATATAACAGCGAACAGAGCATTCATAAAATCCGAGCCCCTCGCATTCACTTGTGAGCTGACGAGCCTCGGAACAAGGGTTAGGCTGACTTCAATAACAGCCCATAATAAATATAGGTATATGCATTTAAAACATGCTAGGGAGTAACTTGTTAAAATGTACTTGATGTTTACGCAAACATAATTTCTCCGCCATGTGCTATCACCACTCATGTTTATTCTATTAGCTTCATTATTATGATAGCCAGTATATTATTGGGCTACATAAGTCTAATTAATTGTGTGGTCCACAAACGTTTCAAAAGGAAGCAATACCCAGCCACTTCAAATGGTAGCAGACCGTTGGTTTTCTGGGGTTTGACTTAACTTCTCCTTGCTAATAGTAGTTACAGTTTATTGTATAGATCATGATAGTAATGTTCTGTTTGTATTCAAGATAGTTATTTGCGTAGTCGGAATTCTAAAAGTAGTGCTACGTGTTATGCTAATTCCTTTAATCCGATTTATTGGCATTGTTCTTGAGTATATAGTAATACGTTTCGCTTGTTGTAATCATCGCTCTTCTTACGAATGAAAATTTATTTATTCGTATTGACCTTTTTTGTACATCTGTTTGAAATAATTTTTGTGTCATCATACCTAGTTGGGAGATATGTTGTCTAAGAACACTTTAGTCCGAGAACTTACGAGACTGAACGTACAATCTGGGATAACCATGGATATTCTTAAAGGGCTATAAATTTAATTTAGCTTCTTTAGCTAATACCGAACAATTAACGGCGAAAAATAATATTTTTGTAGAAAATACCGACGTTCCCGAAAAATTTTAACGAATATTATTAGAATCTGATACCGATTCATATTCTTGTCTTGATGTAAAGGTGAATCTACTGCCTAACACTGTTTTCGAAAGAATAAGTTTAAAATAATTTTGGAATTAATTCAGAGATTCCCTGTTAATGACGGTAAAGATCCAGAACGTTTTTTTTTCAATTCCTAATTAAGGTGTGTTCTGTATATCAACATGAATTAGTCAGTGATAAATTGTTTAATAATTCTACATTAGTCCGGACTGAGGGAGCATTGTTTAATCTATGGGCATATGCTGTGAAATGTAATATGACGTGGGCAGACATTAGAGACAACGTCAAAACTTCTTTTTTTGCCATCTCGAAGAATTCTTCATCAAATATGTTTCTCATAGATTTCAAAGGATACGTGAACCGTTATTTGAATTCCTTTCTGAGGTACACAGTGCTACTGAGTTTATATACCTTATATTTTCATAAAGGAAGCCGGTTGAATTAACTATTTTTAATATGTCCCCTGATGATAAGTCTCTGCCGAATTTTTAAAAAAACCTAGTTGTCTTGGAGATCTATATGCATTAGCTATGTACATTGCTAATTCTAGAATTGCTGAAGAACAAACAAAATCTGAACTTCAGAAAAACGGAGAAGTTTCCAGAAACTCTTCTAAATTTGTTAGCCAGAATTACGAACGTAAATTTACGACCTTATCTTCAACCTTTGCGATGCTGCAGATGTCGCAAATTAGGACATATGACAAGGCAGTGTTCTTTTTCACAGTCATTCAGCAATACTTGCTGCTTCACAGAAATATAAAAACAAATCTAATGTTGATTTTAAGCGTTTTGTAAAAAATAAAATAGATCTTTTCTATCTTATTTAAATAGATCAGTTCCATATTTTAGTAATTTGCCTCATTTAACTGTTGAAGTTTCTAATAACAAACTAGATGCTTTGTTAGATTCAGGTGCTTTCAATTCTTTGATACATCAAGATTTTCTTTCCAGTAAGACTGTGAAGCTTCAACGCCATATCTCCGTGAAATGTCAGCAGCAAAAAATTGTATCTGAATACGATGGTGTAAACCTTAAGATCGGGACTTTTTCTTGGACTCAGAATTTTTATGTAGCTCCCGATCTTTCAGTTATGATTCTGCGATTTGACTTTACTAATATAACGGGCATGATAATCGACTTTGAGAATCATCAATGCAGCTTCAAGTTTGCCCGTAATGTCCTAATCTCGTTTGTAGTTCACCCATGCCAGTATGGGCATTGTCCCAAAAGGGACGTTGTAGCCGCCATCATAGGCCGTACTAAACACTCCCAGAGATAGGTAGAGAAATTTCTTGCCAATTTAAGGGTTACATTACCTGACCTCACCTATACGGAACCAACCTAACCGAACATGACATATACAGACCGAACCGGACCGAACCTAACGTAACCTAACCTAACCGAACTTAACCTAACGGAACGAAACCGAACCTAACCGAATCTAACCTGACATAACCAGAACAACCTGAACCGAACCATAACATAACCTGAACCTAAATTTATCCTAGCCGAATCTAAACCATATGTAAATACCTAAACAGAACCTAAAATGAACTTAAGCCAAACCTAAATCAAACCAAAACTAAACTTCAACTTAACATACATTGAACCTACACTGACACTAATCTGAATATAACACGAATCTTACCCAAACCTAAACTTAACCGAACTGAGCCTAACCTAACCTGAACCTAAACTAAACCTAACATTAACCTAACCTCAACCTAAATTTATCCTAACCGAAGCTAAACCGAACCTAAACTGAACCTACACTGAGACTATACTGAACCTACACTGACCATTAACTGGCCCTAAACTGAACCTAACATTAATTTAACCTCAACCTATATTTGTCACAACAGAACCTAAACCGAACCTAAACTGAACCTACATTGAGACTACACTGAACCTACACTGACCATTAACTGGGCCTAAACTGAACCTAACATTAACCTAACCTCAACCTAAATTTATCATAACAGAACCTAAACCGAACCTAAACTGAACCTACACTGAACCTACACTGAGACTACACTGAACCTACACTGACCATAAACTGATCCTAAACTGAACCTAAGACTAAACTAACCCGAACATTAACTGAACCTAACCCAATCGTGCCTAACGTAACCTGTCCTAACCTGAACCTAACCTTAATCCAAACCCCAAACCAAAACCCGAATCCAAAACCAGAAACCAATACTGAAAAAACTAAACTCAAAACTGAAACACAAACAGAATTCAACCAGAATCCAAACTCAAACAGAATTCAACCAGAATCCAAACTCAAACCCAAACTTAACCCAAAGTCAAACTGAACCCGAACCCAAACTGAACTCGAATCCGAACCAGAACCAACCCCGGTCCCAAACCCGGACCTAACCCGGAATTAAACCTGACATAAACACGACCTAAACCTAACACGGACATAACACTACCCTAACCCGGACTAACCCTGACCTAACCTATCCTAACCGAACCTAAATAAACCTAATCTAATATATCCTAACCTAACCTATCCTGTCCTAACCTAACCGAACCTAACCTGTCCTAACCTAACCCAGAAACATAATCTAAAAAGTCTTACTGATCCGACCAAACTACCCCTAAATCGATGGTATTACCTCTATAACGACCAAATTGCCGTAGTTACCTCTATAAATACCAAATCTACCAGTAAACTGATTGAACTACTTCTAAAACGAGAAACTATCCGTAAACCGTTCAAGCAACCTCTAAAACGATATTACCCTTATACCGATGATTCTACTTCTAAGACGTAAACTGGTCAATTTACCTCTATTCCGACCAAACAACCGCTAAACTGATAATTACGATATAGGCCTAAATTTATAATTATTTTCTTTTTTCATTATTTAACTAAACATAAAAAACACATTTAATTTATTTATGTGTAGCAGCTCACACCAGGTATTGGCTAATAATGTAATAAAATAATAATAATAATAATAATAATATTAATAATGATAATAATAATAACTGACCAAATAAAACGAGGGCAATTATGGTTGGAGATATAACAATATTTCATTACTTATATCATCTTTCACCGGTGTGGCAAGCTACCACACCTATAATTCCCTGATAAAGCAGCAAAGCATAGCATGAAAATGATATGATTGCAGTGAAAAACCTGCCCTCGGGCAGAATTACTATGAATGGATATTGACTATTCACTTAAACATATATTCATCAGGTTACTTTTACAAATTAAGAATTAAGGCGGTCCTACTGAAAGAAGTACTTTGACTGAAAATTGGCCTATTATTTATGAAAATATTGTATATTTGGGCTCAATATATTTTAATGAAAAATTAACAAAATATAAATATTTATCTTTAATAATAAAAATAAATTAAAAATGTGAATTTTACCAATTTAACACTAAACTTTAAACTATGCTTCCAAAATTTAGATTTTACAGGATCTGTAAAATTGCTACTAAACAATTAGTAATTATTTAAAAGGTTAGTTAAAATATCAGTTTATTACATATTAGTAGTTGGAAGACCCAGTAAAAGATGGACAGACCAATTTTAACATGAGATCGGAACAGACCAACAGGTCTAATCCTTGATGCTGCTGATGATGATGATACCTATTAATAGTGAGATTTCAACCAATTCGTAAGTCTAATAAAGTTCGTTATGCATGTCACACCTGGAGTCGACCCTCCCCTCATTATTTCCTATACTAACCCTATTTAATTTTAATACTGGATATGCGAGTATAAAACACTGTATAAACAAATTAAACCACTGCTATTAAGCCTACATATACTCACGATAATTTGCACTTACCTTCAGTAATTAATTCCAGAGACTCGTTATGAATTTCTCATTGCGGTTTGTAAAGCAAAAACAAACAGCCATGATGTTTACCTCTAGTTACCATAGTGACAAGGAATACGTTAAACATGCAAGACAGGGGGGTGTGCATCCTACTGTAACATGTTTCCTATTGACGAGAACAGCTACCGCGTTCACATGGAAGTTTATAGTTATTCTTGAAAATAGATGCCGATCCCCGAAACTCTTTAAATCATAAAAACACCAAGTCAATCCCCTGTAAACCCTATAATAGTTTTAATTTCTAACATGTTTGCTCCAAAATTACCCTTAGCGTGCCCTACATTTGAGATATGTTTATCGTCTTCTATTTCTTACAGCATTACAAATTAATCGCTCCTGGTGCTAATAGTTAACAGAGTCGAGGTTAATGGATTCGTATACACTCGGCCGTCGATGGATTTTTCACGTGTAAAAATGAAACGGCCATGTGTATCAAATATACTCAGCTTACCAGTAGGTAAGCCAGGAATGAGTTGGGAAAATAACATTAACCATGATTTGGGATAGGTTAATTATCAGGTAATAACTCGAAAAAATACCTCAGGATAGGGATGTATGGAGAGCTTGTGTCCGTTCAGCCATGAATCTCCGGATTCGATAATGCCATTGACTTAGTTATATAAAATACAAGTCCATAGTCAGAATTTAATAATAGTAATAATAATAATAATAATAATAATAATAATAATAGGCCCCAAATGGCTTTATTTTACCTGGCAGGATTAATGCCCTAGACCTTGTGTCTACCACTCAACTAGATTTTTTTTAAAATAAGAAAATAGTCTTATATCTAAATTAAATAAACATATATGATTATATGGTATATCTACAATACAATTGTTATCTACTATAGGCCTATATGTTAATTTACTCCAGATTTAGTGAATAAAAAATAAAATGTACAAATAGAAAACTAAAAAAATACCAATGACATAAAATAAATTTAATTCTGGATAACAATTTATCATTTACCAACAATTAATTGTATAAGGATGGCTTAAAATTGTGAAGTGTGCGGCAACCCGAGATATAATTCGGGAATTCCAAGAGCGGGCAGAGGCTACTATGAAAGAAGTACGAGAATAAGAAAAGTTGCTGTGGAGAAGGATTGTGCGCAGGTTATCTTGTGACCTAATGTCAATACTGTGGTAAGAAGATAACTTCTCAAATCTGGACGCCAAATAATATGGAGTATAAGAGTACAGAACCTTGAAAAAAAGTTAAAAGGATGCAATTTATTTGTCACCAAGTCGGAGCCAAGAGAAATTATTTAATTGTCGTGAAATATGATCATAACGGCGGATCTTGAAATGAATTAAACACAGACATTATGAACATGCAGCAGTCTGCGACAATTCAAAGTTCAGGACATTAAATATAACGTCACAATACTCGAAGTGTGGCTATACAATATTTACATTTGAATGTGAAAATACCAAGCAATTTTAATCAGAGCCTCTTAATGCAGGTTTCATATATTTTACGTGTCATAAAACTACGACACGGGACCTGCGACTTTACTTCCTCCCTCAGCTCTTTCCCTCTGGTTTTCCTACATGACATTTCTATGCCACTCTTTCAATCCTCATTCTTCCACAAGTCCTCCCCACAGCTATCTTCGATACTTACTTACTTACTTACTTACTCACTGGCACTATCGAACCCGTAGGTTCATGGCCGCACGGACATAAGCTCTCCATACATCCCTATCCTGAGCTAATGCTTTCCAATCATTCCCTGTATAATCTACTTCCCTCAAATCATAGTTAATGTTATTCTCCCACCTCATTCTTGGTCTACCAACTGGGCGTTTTCCCTCTGGCTTTCCTACAATAAGCTTCCATGCAAGTCTTTCATTCCCCATACGTGGAACATGTCCTGCCCATCGCAGTCTACGAGACTTAACTGTTCTTATTATATCCGGCTTCCTATAAAGACCATGTAGTTCATTGTTATGTAGTCTTCTCCATTCACCTGCCTGTTCGTCTATCTTTGGTCCAAAAATTTTCCTAAGTACTTTATTCTCAAATACTTGTAATCTTCTTTCCTCTCTTAAAGTAAGAGTCCATGTTTCGCACCCATATAATATAACTGGTAGAATAATAGTTTTATATATTTTCAGTTTAACTTTTTTTGAAAGGAGTTGGGACATCAAGAGTCTCTGAAATGCATAATAGCATGCATTTCCAGAATTGAGCCTATGTTTAATTTCTTTGTGCATCTCATTCCTATTTGTGATCATTGTTCCTAGGTATTTGAATTCAGCCACTTCCTCAAAATTTCCCTCATTTGTCATTAGCTGTCCATTTCCATTATATAATGAATTTCAACGTGTGACCATATATTTAGTTTTATTGATATTTACTTCCAGTCCTAATTTCTTAGTGTTACTCAATAGTGTGTGCGTGGTTGTTCTTTAGTATCTCCTCGCTATCGGCAACAATACTACATCATCAGAATAAACTAACAGCTTATTAATACCATCATCATCATCATCATAGTACATTCACGAATTTAGGCCATTTGTTGACCTGTTTCGGCCTCAAGAGAAACACCATCCAGAAGTCTTTTGAGTGGACGTCCTGGTCTTCTTCTTCCTGCAGGTTGATATCTTAACATTAGTTTGGGTATTCTGTGATCTTCCATTCGATGAACATGTTGTATCCATCTTGACTTATAATCAGAAATTTTGTTTTCTAAAGATTCCATGTGTAATTCTTCTAAGATATCTTCATTTTTTTTGTGATCTAGTAGTGTGTATCCTGCAGTCCTCCGAAGATATCTCATTTCAGCAGATCTAAGTCTCTGTATATCCTTCTGTTTCAACGTCCATACTTCGCTACCATACAAAAGAGTTGGAAGAGCCAGTGTTTTATACACTTTCAGTCTTGAATGCTTTTGGACTAACTGTGGCTTGAAGATAGAATTTATTAACCCTAAAATTCTTAAAAATTTAGATATTTTTGCATTTACATCCTTTTCTTCTTCATATGAGATATTGCATCCTAGATATGTAAAATTATTCACCTGCTCCAAAATTTTATTGTCCAGTACAATTTTACTTCTGACAGGATCTACACCTTGAAATGCCATAATTTTTGTTTTTTCTGTAGATATCTTTAATCCATATTCTTCTGTAATTTTGTTAAGTTCATACAGACCTTTCTGTAGATTATCTTCGGAATTTGCTATTATTATTTGGTCATCTGCAAACAATAGGGTGTTTAATTTTCTATTTTCTGATATTCTTATTCCAAATTAATACCATTGAGTTGTAATCCTTCCTCATTCTCTAAAGACTTAATGGCATGCTCTAGTACAAAATTAAATAGTAGAGGAGATAGTGCATCTCCTTGCTTCAACCCATTCTGGATTTCAAAAGTGTCCGAAAACTGTTTGCCTACACGCACCCTACTCTGTGTGCCATTTAGACACATTCGTATAAGTCTAACTAACTTTTTAGGAATTCCGAACTCCAGCAGGATACTATATAACTTCTCCCTCTTAATTGAATCATATGCTTTTTTGAAGTCAACATACAGTTGATGTACAGTACCATTATATTCCCATTTCTTTTCTAAAATCTGTCTTATACTAAAAATCTGATCTGTTGTAGACCTGTTTCTTCTAAATGCACATTGATGATCTCCTAGAATGTCATCAATATAGGGAGTAAGTCTGCTTACTAATATATTTGTTAGAATTTTGTACGAAGTTGAAAGTAATGAGATGCCCCTGTAGTTGTTGCAGTCAGTTTTATCTCCTTTCTTATAAATTGATAATTGACTCCTTCCATTCATCTGGAAGAGCTTCTTTTTCCCAAATCATACTAAGCAACCAGCGTACCTTTTCCATCAATTTTTCTCCCCCTGATTTTATCAGTTCTGCTGGGATCTCATCCGAACCTGATGCTTTATACATCTTCAATTTTTCAATCGCCATTTCAACCTCTAATGCTCTTGGCTCTGCGACTAGCATTTCTGCTGTCTGTAAATTATCCTCCTCAATGTCCTGTTCTGTATGTACATTTAATAGCTGATTAAAGTAACTTTTCCATCTATTTAATATACTCTTGGAATCTGCAATCATATCCCCATTTTCATTCCGAATTATGTTTGTTCTAGCCTGAAACCCTTTCTTCTCTATACTAATTCCCTGATATAATTCTCTAATGTTCCTATTTTTTGCATTCATTTCAAGATCATTAATCTTCTCTCTCAAATATCCCCTCTTTTTACTCTTTAGTAGCTTGGTGGTTTCCCGTCTAATACTACCCAATTGCTCTAAATTTACCTCATTTGGCTCATGTAACCATTTCATTTTTGCTAGCTTTCTTTTCTTTACAATGTCGGCACATTCCTCATCAAACCATTTCTTGTTTTGCCTCTTTTTATTATCTATCGGTATAAGTTTCTATAAATATCATTTAGCTCGCTGTTATTTAGTATTCTCCGTTCACCTCTCTGATCGTCCCTCTTTGGTCCAAAAAGTTAACTAAGCACTACGTTTTCAAATACTCGTAATTTGTTCTCCTCTCTCAGAGTAAGAGTCCATGTTTCGCAAGCATATGGGATAACTGGAAATATCGTAGTTTTGCAGGCCTATATAATGCGTATCATATTTAAAACTCTTTCGTCCTTACTAAAACACGCAGCCACATAATATAGGCCTATGTACAGGAATGTAATAGAACAATCAAATACAGTACACAGCGTTTGAATTAAATAAATCGAAGTAATTTACAGGTCATAGAGGAGTTGCAGATAAAGGAAAGCATGGTCTCATATAAAATACTGTACGTGGTATCGTGGTCACAGCTTCTGACTTCAATACAGAAGGTCCCGGATTCGATTCCCGCTCAGACCACAGGAATTTTTTCTTAAAGGAAATTATTCCTGTGATCGCTCATGGTCTTAAATTTAGGTTAAGTTTGAGGACTCTATGACTCTCCTCATACTTCAATACCATAATACATGCATCATTTTATCATCGGGATAACGTAACTGCGCTTAGTAGGCGCAATGGTTTATAGTTCCGCCAATGCTAGGAGAGAAAGCCGGAAATATACTCGTAGTATAGGCCTAGTCAATTTGGTAGGTGACATGGGGAAAAAAATCTGATTCACCAATGCTTAAAATTGACACTCATTATGCAGCTTTAAAGTTATGTAGGAATTATAAATGGAATGAGATGAGTTTCGAAACTTAATTAGGACTGGATAAAAACTCAACTAACAATAAAAATTAGTCAAAAATATTTTTAAAATTTAATATTTAATCTTAATGAATGTCCACTGGTATTGAGATAGCGTCGCTGCCTCGTAGGCAGCGGGCAAGGATTCGGGGCAGATTCGCCGAGTGATGTTGTTTTTCAGGATTTTTCCTTACTTGAATGACAAATGTTATGAAACCTTAAGCCCCAAAAGATCCCCGAACATCATCTGACCATCACAATCATCATTATCATATTCACCATATTTAATATGATATGAGTGAATATTGTGTTTCATCATCATGTTGTGTTTTCACGGAGGAGACTTTGAACAGTGCTGATCTCTCATTCGGGGAGGCGATCCATGTCCCTGTGTGGTTAAGAAAATACGTGTGTGACCCAATGTTGACAATCTCTCGAGAGAGAGGTTGTGCAATCGCAAGGAACGGGCGACATATATATCATGTAAATATGCCTATAAGGTGAGACGTAATCAATCATCATTTCATACAAGGAAATTTGTTGCCAAAACGCATTTTCAATACTATTCAGAACTGCCTAATAAAATTTTGACTATTTTGTAGCAAAACAAAAGTAAACAGCGTTTATTCAATATTCAAATTTTCTGTTCTTTGACTTCCATGCAGATCCTCTTCAACATCGAATAATAGTTGACAATCATATACTCATTCCCTCTCCCTGTTATCTTCTCTTCACCTCCTTAATATCATGTTGAAAGCGTTTGTCTTGCTCTTCACTATAATGGCCTAGATTTTCCGAAAATAGTCAATATGGGAATGTAGAAAGTAAACCTTCACACTCTGTTATAACCCAACTTATTGAAATTTTCCAACATTGTTTCAACAATAACCCTGTAATTAAGATATTTATAATTCCCTACAAAGTTTTCAGTAACAAATCGGAAAGAGTTGTTTCTCTCTCTCTCTCTCTCTCTCTCTCTCTCTCTCTCTCTCTCCTCTCTCTCTCTCTCTCTCTCTCTCTCTCTCTCTCTCTCTCTCTCTCTCTCTCTCTCTCCATATATCTACATACACATATATATCGTCCAGGCATTTATTTTTCTTATCTTGTCATATTAAGCTTGCATTGCTCAATGTCAAAAATGTTTAATTATAATATCGAAAAAGCGTCACTGCTATAGAGCGATTCCACGAAAATGTCATACCGAGGTGAAAATTTTGAAACTGACGCTGGAATAATTTTGTTGGTGTAGTATGTCTCTGCAAATATCAAATTTTATAATTCTATAAGAAAATGTTTCAATTTTGTATTATTGTAATTTAACAATAGCGGTAGAACGTGTCATATTCCAAACCTGAAAAAATACGCAAAATGTTACCAATTTCTTGTTTAATGATTTGGTCGTATGACTTCGTTTTATTTCACAAAATCTTTTTTAAACCATGCTTTGGTCCTCCTTGGTCGTAAATGAAACAATATTAATTGCATTCTAATATTCTATATACCTTAAATGTGTCCTATAGTAGTTAACTGTAAGTTATAGTCAGTCAGTCACAGAAAACGGATAAAAATTACTGTACACAACATAATAATTGATGGATTAAAATTTCCTCTTGGATTGTACGTTATCGGTACACAACTAACAAAAACGTATTGACGACATTTTCTTGTAAAGTCATTATTTTTCCCGCTGGAGTCCCGTGACTGACTGACTTTTTGTCCCCTCATTTATATTACTAATACGCATGACGCAGTCAGTTGCTTGCTGGACTCCGCTGTGTATTAACATAAACATGGTTTAGGAAATCTGGTAGACTGTTGGGCTCAGCTTTTCATAAAATAATAACTGACCCTTCGTATGTGACAATTTGAGGTAAAAGGCAGTCAGCGGAAGGATTTAAATGTAGAGTAATTACATGAAAACGTCATACCGATGTGAAAATTTTGAAATTGGCGCGGGAGTAATTTTTTTCGGTCAGATATATTTTTTTACAGATGAAATTTTCTGTTTCTAGAAGTTAATGTTTGAAATACGGATTATTTTGATTCCAAAATTAATATTAGAACATGACATATTCCGAAACCTGAAAACACATGCAAAATTAAACGAAATTTTGTTTTACGATTTCACTGTATAAATTTGTTTTCTTTCACTGACTCTTTTGTTATACCATATTTCGGTCCTTCATGATCGTAAATGTAATACTAATAACTGTATTATAATATTCTAGATAATTAAACTGCGCCCTATAATTATTAAGGGTAAGGTACAGTCAGTCACATGAAACATACAAAAATTATTGTATACAATACGATAATGGATGGATTCAAATTTCCTCTCGGATTCTACGTTATCGGTGCATAACTAACAAAAAAGTATTAACGACATTTTCTTGTAAAGTAATTACGTTTCCCTCTAGAATCCCGTGACTGACTTTTTAAAATTTATATTGCTACTACGCACGGTGCACTCAGTTGCTTTCTACACAGATTTTTAGAAAAGCGATTTCAACATCTTGCAGCTATTCCGGCAACTCATGGAGTTCACCATCTGAAAGTGTTGAAGCCGTATGTTATAGAATATGAACAAATTTTCAAATGAGCAATTAGTGCGAAAAATTCACAAGTTTCGTGAGTGAAAGAAAATTATATTTTCATTAAAGACATTTAAATATTTCCTCATTATGCGATTCTTTAATATATATGTTATTGTGCTGTACCGCAATTGAAAAATTCGCAAGTATCGTGTGTAAAAGAAAATTATATTTTTATTAATGACATTTAAATAATTCCTCATTATGCGATTCTTCAATATGTCACTACAGTATTGTGTACTGGAATTAAAAACAAGCGTACAGATCTAACGTGTTAAATGTGTGTGTGAGGGACCTTGAACTTCAAAGGTTCTCGCATTAGTTTGACCTTTGACATGCCATGTGTGTCGTATTATCGGGGATCAACAGTGTGATGCTGCCACAGTTCCAATATTGTGCTAGCACTCACTTTGTGAAACAGAGCCATGCTTGTTGATTGCAACAACAGTTTTAAATAATATGAAATTACTTGTATAAAAAATACAATTGGCGTGGAGTATATGTGATTAAGTATGTATAACCGGTAGTGTAAAAGAAAATTATTATTGGGTGTAGCGTTATTGGAAACTAATAGAGTGAAAATACGTATGACAACGCTGTACTATGTGCGACAGCTGAGAACGGTCATTCATAAAGTAAGATTTCGCGCATTGTTAGAGATTTCTTTCAATTGTTTAGTTTAAAAATAGAACTCTAATCAGCAATATAATTTGTAATTAGTTGCTTTGAGAGAAATATAACAGAATTTTCCACATTTAAATATAAATTTTAATAATTTGTATACTGTACATTTCCGTTAATTTTTTTGTCTTTTAAGTTGAGACGCGTGAAAGTTAATTTTAGTGTTCTGGAACGATCACTGCAAATTCCATATCGGCATTTTTATTTATTTCAATGATTCAATTCATTAACAGCATCAGATAAATTTTAATCAGTTAATATGGATATAATAAAGTTATACTCATATTAGGCATATTTAACTATAGAGAAGGCCCTTTGTTGTTAAGAAGTTAATATTTTCTTTATTTTGCAAAATTTAAAATGATACATGGTAACCAAGTTATATAAATTACACTATTTACTTAAACTTTTTACAGCATATCAAATTGTACATTTCCTATACATGATGAAAGGAGTGAAGTTCTTTATGCATCTCCATATTATCGGTTTTTTATCTATTATCCATCCATAGTAATTCTGTCCGAGGGCAGGTCTTTCCCTGCAATCATAGCATTTTCATGCTATGCTTGCAGCTTTACTAGGGAATTGTAGATATGGTAGCTTCCCGTTCCTTTCCACACCGGTGAAGGATGATGATGATGATAATGATGATTGATGGCCACATGATTTCGGGGGCCGTTTGGCCTTAACGTTTTCCTGACATTTCTCTTACAGGTGAGGAAAAACCCCGATAAAAACCTCACCCAGAAAAACTATCCCGCTGCGTGACAAGGCAGCACGCTACTCCGTGACCACAGCGGTGGATATATGTATTATAGTTTCATATTATTTTGTAATATTTGTATAAAATTTGCAGCTCCACAATATTAAAGTCTTAATAAAATTCAGATATCAGTCAGTCACAGAATGTAGTCAGTCAGTCACACATCACATATTAGGTTATAACTCTAGTCTTAATTGTGATTTTTCTTTCGTTTTTTATTGAAAATGTAACTTAAAATGTGTCCTCCAAACGATATTTTGGAAAATTGAATTAGGAGTCACACTTCAGAGAATGATTCAGATGAACATGTTAAGCTGCATGATGAGTTGACATTTATGTCAGCATTCACACATACTTTGATAGATAATAAACAGCACTGTTTTTCTTCAAAAGTTGTATATTTAAGTGTAGTCTTAACCACACACTATTCCTCTATCATATCACGTAATTAACACCCCTAATTTCAATCAATTGTAATATTAAGCAGCCATTTTGCTTCAAAAGTGTATTGTAAATGTCAGTCAGTCACATATGGAATTTCTCTATAAAGTAAAATTATTTTCTTTAATTTGCTTACTTGTTATATTAGCTACTAGGTGGCAGTGGAGACCGAGTTCCCGCTACATCTGGTAATAATAGAGAATATGTACAAGAAAAATAAATGTTTTTTCTGGATTCGCCTGGAAGCGTAAGTGGTAGCGCACTGAGATATCAACTCAGAGGTCCGGGTTCAAATCACGTCGAGGCATTTATTTTTCTTATCTTGTCATATATATATATATATATATATATACATACATATACCTATCTTTCTCTCTCTCTCTCTCTCTCTCTCTCTCTCTCTATATATATATATATATATATTATATATATATACATATCCTTCTCTCACCGCCTTTCTCTCTATCTCTCTCTCTTTCTCTCTCTCTCTCTCTCACTCTCTCTTGCTCTCTCCTTATCTCTCTCCTCTCTCTCCTTCTCTCTCCCCTTCTTTCTCTCTCGCGCTCTCCCTCTCTTTCTCTCTCTCTCTCTCTCTCTCTCTCTCTCTCTCTCTCTCTATATATATATATATATATATATATATCACTGTTTTCACAACATCTTCTTCTTTCATCAATTTCTTAGTTTAAGGATCAAACAAAAATTATGGATTTCAATTTCTCTCATGTAATGGAGCAAAATCTATTAAATAAAAATGAAAGGTTCACCCTAATGTGTATTATTGTTTGCTATAATCGGAGTTCGATTTTATTCTTTCGCGGCACTCAGTGATGTGATATTGGTTGCATCTTTGCCCGAACAATTCACACACACATTCGTCGTTCGGGGTATGGAATGTCTTGTTCTTACATATTTTGTGGTGGAAGCCGTGTATGGCTAGCCTTGTAATGGTGTGCCTCTGCTCCTGATTCTCTTTGGTCCAGTTGCGATCGATCATTGCAGTCGTCCCATAGAAGTCGATGTCTATTTACGCTCTTTTCATTGTTCTCCGTTCTATTAGAAATGTTATTGCAGCATTGTCCATCCTGTGATAGATTTATTACAACTGCCTCATTACATATAATGGTGGAAGCAAAATATTAGTATGATCCCATACGAGATATTTGTATTTCCAGACACATTTTTTTTTTTATCTCTGGCCGAACTCTCACAGTTGAATGTCTTTGCTTTGCCCGACTCTGCCATTCACATAGAAAGCAAGGAATTTTTGTGAATCCAGTTTGTTGTCCTAAAAGTATTGAATTATAACTTTGAAGTCCCCAAAGATATGCTTTTTGTATTCCTCACACTGGACATATGCTAAGAGTACCTTCATGTTCTCGTATGTCTCTTTCATATGAACTGAATGGGCTACAGGAATTCATCATCAGCAGCAGCAGCATCAAGAATTAGACCTGCTGGTCTGTTCCGATCTCATGTTATAATTGGTCTGTCCACCTTTTAATGGTTCTTCTAACATTTCTTCGTCCCAGTGGTTTGTAGTGAAGAATCCGTTTCGGGATTCTATTGATGTCGTCTATCCATTGTGTAATTGTATCTAATAGTTTGAATATATTTTGTTATCTTCCTATTTTTTCATTTCGTTTTTGATCTGTTATTGTATAGCCAACCACACTCCTCAGAAATCTAATTTATGACGTTCCTATTCTTCGGTCCTGGTTTTTGGTTAAGACCCAGTGTTCCGAACCATATAGTAGTTTTGGAACCGCCATTGTTTTATAAAATTTTAAAAGTATCTCCGTTCTGTTACACGGATTGAACCATATATAATGTCGTTATGTTGTAACACGCCTTTGAGAATTCGTTGTGATGCATCTATAAAAAAGTCTGCATTGAGTAGGATCATGTTTAATACCATAGAAATCCATTAATTCGTTTATGTCATTACGGTAAATCCAAGGAATCTTTCTGTGAGAAAAAATGAAACTAGGTCCTTCGTTCTGTGTCTGTCCCATGAAAAACATATTCCAAATTCCAGAAGATTCTTACGTTTTAAACAGGAACCAAGTACTTCTGCAGATTCCTTAGGCTAATTAAGATCACGTATTAAATCATTAAGTTCACTGTGAGAGAATTGTTGTGGAATAAAGTCGTCTTCAGGTTGGACTTCTGTGATTGTATCAAGTTCACTTTCAACATAATCTTCTGCCAGGTTCTACAACACATTAGAGAAAAACAAGCAGGCTGACTTCTTAAATTGATATGACATAAAATCAGGCCCTAATTATCAAGTGTGCCATATTTACTCTTGATCTCAACACACAAACATAAGGAAGAATTCTCAATAAATAGTTTGTATGTTCTCACCCCTATACAGGCTGGATATATTGAAATAGCTCCTGCTAATGTGTACTGAAATCACCTTTTCGGTACGTAAAACTACGTAATAATACGCAACTACTACGTCATCGTGCCTTCCCTCTTCGTGATCGTATACAACAGTGCCAAATTCCTATCTTCGTTGTCCTCTCTCCTATGTACTCCCTTCCTTCTTTATGAGCTGCGAGTAACTGCGCATCTTCCCCTTGCTAGCGAAGTCCTCAAATAAGCTGTGCAAGTGAATATCAGTGTCATCATCAACTTTGGTTTCGTCGGGGTCAAGTCGATAGTAGCTCGAAGGAGCTATTTGGTTTAATCAGTCCCATAAGTCAGGGTAGGGCAACTAGGACTGTTAACCCTATCCCTTGGCTGGACTGGATTGAGTGAGTGTGTGTGTGTGTGTGTGCGTGCGTGCGTGCGCATGCATGCATGCATGCATGTATGTATGTATGTATGTGTGTATGTGTGTGTGTATGTATGTATGTATGTATGTATGTATGTATGTATGTATGTATGTATGTATGTATGTATGTATGTATGTATGTATGTATGTATGTATGTATGTATGTATGTATGTATGTATGTATGTATGTACGTACGTACGTACGTACGTATGTATGTATGTATGTATGTATGTATGTATGTATGTATGTATGTATGTATGTATGTATGTATGTATGTATGTATGTATGTATGTATGTATGTATGTATGTATGTATGTATGTATGTATGTATATAAGACCTTGACATGTGGCCGAAATGTATGTCCTGGCAAGAGACTTCGGGAATGCTGAAAAGCTAAGAAATCTTAATAAAGAACATATTGCAAAAGTTTCTAATAATGCAAATGTTCCTTTGGATCGTTCTTCATATAATAATTCCTGGCGACAGAGAAATAAGATCCAATGTTGGAGATGTCATCTTTTGGGCATTCTTCTAAAGAGTGTCGAGCTAAAAATTTAAATACTCCACATGTTTAGATATATTGTAAGAGAGTGTTTGTCGTAACAATATTATGGGCTAGTTGTGCCATTTCATTCGGGTATATAGATATAAATATATTGAGGGGAATATCCTGAAAAATTTGTTTTGTAATGTGGACCAGATTTTGTTTTGTAAGGCGCTATCTAAATTCTAAAATTAGAGTGAATAGAAGTTAGAAAGCGTCAATGGCCACTAATATGAGCAGCATGACTAGTGTAATAAAAAGTGTTCTGTGGTTGAGTAATTACCACTCTGTGTTTTTTGTAAATGACACAGCATTCGTTAACTAATAGTTATATATTTCCTGTGTTAAGCTTTTTGAGGTTCTGTTTTCTGTTTTCCTGTCTTTTGTCATTCCAGTTACCCTTACCTGATTTGGCACTGAAATGGAAGATTGGACTTCTGGCAGTCGTGTACTGGTGGGTTTGCCGACCCCGATTACCCGCTGATCGAGATTAGGTCCTCAACATTGGTTGCAGTAAATGGAATGGCTGAGCAGGATTGTGACCCGGTAATCCGAGTTTCGAATATCGTCTTCCTGAGTTCGCCTGGAACACCGCCGAGTTCAGCTATGGTGGCTGTAGTGTTTTGCAAGGCTCCTGTTACAGCGCCTGGATAGCTGATGAGTTGGTTGGTGTGGTGAAGATTTTGGAAACGATAGAAGATTGTAAATATTCTCAGCCTAACTATATTGTGAACTATCGCCTTACCCTCCCAACGTAGGATTACACCAACTTGTGTTCATCTGAGTGATGGTTTTCACTGAACGTAATTACTTCCTTTTGGTGTTATGGTGACTCTTTCTTTTCCCAGAGGTCCGAGGGGTCGATATTGTACAGAAATCACTTTTTCGGTACGTAAAACTACGTAATACTACGCAACTATTAAGTCATCGTGTCTTCCCTCTCCAGTGATCTTCTATAACAGTGTCAAATTCCTATCTTCGTTGTCCTCTCTTCTACGTACCCCATTCCTTCTTTATGAGCTGCGTGCAAGTGGTATAGAAAGTGGGGCTTCTGGCGCACCAACCATTTCTCAATTTCTGATACATATTCACCAAATCGTATAAAAATAAAACATTTAGGTCGAAAATCAGACAATTTTGATGACATGTTTTCTTTAAAAAATAGAAATAAGTCATCAAATAAGCAAAAACTACATACATAAGTAAAGAAAAATTAGTTTTTAAGTTGATTTTATACATAAAATATATTATATTTTTTGGTCAATATATCTTTAAATATCTTTTATCAGAAAATAATTATTAAATTTATATATATTATGAAATTATTGATTAAGAAATCAAGTATGAAAATAAGAACATGTTTATTAAATGTATATGTATTTTAGAATTATTGATTAAGAAATCAAGTATAAAAATAAGAAAATATTTATTAAATTTATATACATTATGAAATTGTTTATTTAATAATCAAGTATAAATTTATTTATTTAGATTTTAGATTTTATTTATTTAGCCTGGTGGAGTTAAGGCCATGTGGCCTTCTCTTCCACTCACCAGAACAAGCATATGTTACATATGAATACAAAAAAAATACAATAATAGTCATATAAAACAGGACAAACATATGTTACACATGAATACAAAAAAATTACAATAGTAGTCATATTAGACAGGACAAACATGTTACATATGAATACAAAAAAAAGTTACAATAATAGTTATTGAACAATTCATTATCTGTCATATTGAATAATAATGAAATTAATGTCTAATAATAGAATGAAACTAAATACAATTAAAATTAAATTAATGATACAATGAATAAAAAAGGAATAACAGCTCGAATCTACTATGCATAAAAAGAAGAGAAAAAAAATACACTACAATGAATTAATCTACGCTTTTTATACAAGGCATTAGGTAAATATATTAACAAATCCTAAGTCTATTTTTATTAAATAATGCAAAAACGCATTATTAATTCTTAAAAAGTAGTATTAGTGAGTTGTTTCTGTTAGTGATTTTATTTTCAATTTATTTCTGAAAGATGGTAAAGTTTGGCAGTCTCTGACATAGGGTGGAAGTGAATTCCATGTTCTAGCAAGAGAAACTGTAAAAGATTTCGAATAATAGGTAGTATGATGAGGAGGGATATAAAGGACACTGTGCTCAAGGGATCGGGTATCTAAGTTATGTGTATCAGAGAGTTTAGTGAAGCGGTGTGATAAATAATAAGGTAAAGATGTGTGTAATATGTTATAGAGTAGGCATAGGGAATGGATGGTTCTACGATCTTGAAGACGAAGCCATGACAATTGTTCCAGGGATGGTGTAACGTGATCAAATCTACGTATACCACAAATAAAACGTATGCAAGAATTGTGAACACGTTGAAGTCTTTGGGTAAGAACAGTATTTAGGTCAGTAAAAAGAGTATCACAATAATCAAAATGGGGCATTGCGAGTGTTTCTACTAGCATTTTTCTTAGAGAAAACGGTAAACAATTTCTTATACGATTTAATGAGTGTATTATTGAGAAGATAGTTTTGCAAATGTTATTTATTTGTTTATTCCAAATTAAATGTTTATCCATAAACACTCCTAGATTTTTTACTGTCTCACTATAAGGGATCTGAACCCCATTAAGTGACACATGTAATACTGCATTTGTGTTAATTGAGGATAATAGTCTCTGATGGCCCATAATGATTGCTTGTGTCTTTCTAGGATTTAATTCAAGTCCATATTTCTCTGTCCACGCCGTTAGCGAGTCAAGGTCCTCGTTAATTTTGGTTACCGCGTCATTTAAAGAATATTTGTCTGAGTGAAGGTAGATCTGCATGTCGTCCGCAAATAAATGATGTTTGCAATGTTTTAGGGAGTCAGAAATGTCGTTTATATAGATTGAAAAAAGCAATGGGCCGAGCACCGAGCCCTGTGGAACTCCAGCTTTACGGTAGGTCCAAGAAGAGCGTAATGTAGAATTTCCTACAACATATTGCTGGCGCTCACGAAGGTAGGAGTTGAACCATTGCGTGACACTGTCAGAAAGTGAGAGGTTTTTTAGTTTAAGCAACAATAAGTCCAAGTCTACCGTGTCAAATGCTTTACTAAAGTCAAGTAGTGTAAGAATAGTAAGTTTTCGATTATCAGATGCTTCGCGTATGTCTTCACATATATTTAGTAGAGCAGTATTTGTATTGTGTCCTGTCCTAAAGCCTGATTGGTATTGATCTAAAAGGTCGTGTTCAGTTAGGTAGTCAGTCAGTTGTTTGTGGACTAATCGTTCCAAAGCTTTTGAAAGGGTAGGTAAAATACTAATGGGTCGAAAATCGTTAGGAGTTAAGGGAGTTTTTACTTTCGGGAGTGGGCGTACAATTGCTTGCTTCCATAATGTGGGATATATAGAGGTTTGTAGTGAGGAGTTGAAAACATGAGTTATGGTAGGTAGTATAACGTCGATTATTTTGTTAAGTAGAGTGATATTTATACGGTCAGTACCTTCTGCTTTTGTTTTTATTCGTTTGAGAGCTTTCTTTATGTCATTTTCTGTAAGATATGAAAAATGGAAATGTTCTCTGTCTGGTGGATTTGTCAATAGTAGTTCACTTGTTGTATGTGTTTTGTCTTTAGGAGTAAAGAATGTGCTTGTAAAATGGTTATTAAGTGTGTTCAGAGAAACAGGTAGTTTTTCTACCTGTGTGTCTTTCCTTCCTACACCCATTTTATTCAGATTTTTCCAAATATCTGGGTTATTGTTATTAGGTTCAGTAAGGCTGTATAGATGTCTAAGTTTGGCGTTTCTGATAGTTTGTGTAGTCTTGTTTCGTAACCGTTTATAGTGATTAAGATTTATATCAGTTTTGTCGACTCTATATTTCCGATATGCTGCGTCTCTTTCAGTCATCAAGTCACGAATGTTAGCAGACATCCAGGGAGCAGGGTGTCGTTTCACTAGTTTAGTTTTCAGTGGAGCGTGTCTGTCATATAGTTGTAATATAAGGTTATTTAATGCCTCAACTTTTTCGTCAACAGAATGCAACGTCCATATAGTATGCCAGGGTAATTTTATAGCGTCTTCAAGTAGAGCTGCATTGTTTATATGTTTTAGGTCTCTATATGTGATAGTCTTACGAGCTAGTTTAGGGCACTGCAGTGAATATGCTAAGAATATAATATCATGTGCTGATATTCCGGGAGCTGACAGTTGCCCGTGGGTTAGTACTCTGTCTGGATTATTAGTAGCAATTAAGTCAAGTAAAGTCTCAGAATGATTGGTGTGATGTGTAGGCTGTAAGGGAAGGATAGTCATATCACAAACTTGGAACGCGGACATAAGCTGTTGTGTATGTCTGTTGTCAGTGTCTAGTATATTTATATTAAAGTCACCCATGACGATAACGTGTTCATATTGTATACGTGCGTTTTGTAGAGCGGATTCTATTTCTGCTATTTTTTTCATTTTTAGGGGGTTGGTACACTACACAAAGAAGGCATTTTTTGAAGCTTGCGTATATTTCTATAAACATAATTTCAGGAGATGTCTCGTTATTAGAAAAGTATACAGACTTAGGGCAAAGGTCTGTCCTAACGAAGACACCAACACCGCCCCCTCGACTATGTACACGATCATGTCTAAGAAAAGTATAACCATCCATGTCAATTAAACTAGAATTAATGGAGGGAGTGAGCCATGTTTCTGATACGAGAATAGCATGAATATTGGAAGAAGAAAAAATCATACTAATTTCGTCTGTATGTGCAGTTAAGCTTTGTGCGTTCAAGTGAACCACATGTAGGGAAGACGGGAAGGGGGAGAATGCTGTTTCTAGAACCTGTCTTGCATTATTGTTGTTTGGAAGGGGTTTGAGAAGGGTAGTGTCCTCTAACCTGTCAGAGACCGCCAAATGAATAGCATTATTTGGATGGAAAATTTTAAAAATATTTTAACTAGAATTATAAGAAAAGAACAAGTCACTAATATCTTATTCAAATATTAAATTAATAAATAAAGTAAAATTTCTAAATATAATACTAATAATTAATGTGAAATTTCTAAATATAATTTTAATAATTTATATAAAAGTGCTAAATTGGGGATATGGTATCACTGGGCGTGTTTGCACTAGGTAGATTTACATATCAGAGGCCCGGGTGATGATGCGTTTGGTATCTCCATTTTTCACATGTATTGCGCCATCAATTGTCCACACATTTGTGACGCCAAATTTTGTGATGCAGTCCTTTAACAATTTATATCTAATTTGGGTGAGATCTTCTCTTACTGTGATCCCACTGCCTTTCAATTGTTTTTTTATTTTGGAAGACCTCCCTTCTCTTTCTATAACTGATGAACTTAACAATAACAGGCCGTGGTCGATCCGACTTTTTCCCAACCCTGTGACTCCTGTCGATATCACAGGTTTCTAATTTAACTCCAATTTTGGAGGCCACGTCGATTGCTATATTGTCCGTATCTTCACCATCCTGTTCAGGTATACCGAAAATACGTAGACACTGTCGACGTTGGTATTGCTCTAGCGAGTCGGTTTTCTCACTTAACTGTTGTTCCAGTTTTAATATTTTGTTGTCCCTCTCCTGAAGCGAGAGTTCCAACTGCCTAATAACTTCCGTATTACGGTCTATAGTTACCTTTAGCTCCGATACAATAGCCTCACGCACGGAGTCCTTCAACAGCTGCAACATGGCTGGATCCCGCAAACATTCTTGGACCACACGCTTAGTTATTTCTTCTTTGCTTTCTTCACAATTTCTTGTTTTACGTGGAGCCATTATGCGTAAAATTAAGCTACAAACAAAATAAATTCGCAATATCGATATTACGTTTACAAAAACAAACTAACACCTGCTGAAAATTGTGCAAAAACACGAGCAACCAGTTTCACTCTTATTCACAATCCGCCATGTATTAAGAAATTATTGATTAAGAAATCAAGTATAAAACTACTAATTTTATTAAATTTATATACTTACTTACTCACTGGACTCCTTCTGACCAAAAAACCCGTTCCAAATGCAGGTCTTTCTGCACCCCCGTAGTATAATGCAAAGCTTCCTGATTCCTGACTACCTTCTCCTGGCCACCTAACTTCCAGTAAAGCGACTATATCCAAGGGCAATTTATCTAATTCCCGCGTTAATATCTCTAGTGCCCTGCTATTGTATAAAGTCCTAACATTTCATGTTCCTAGGAACATGTCCCTGTGTTTGAGACTTTGGCATGGGTTCCCTGAAGTAGTCCCCGCCCGGAGAACCGAATGGGGGACTATATTAAATTTATATACATTATGAAATTATTTATTTAATAATTAAGTATATAACTAGTGTTTTAAAGGGGGAGCCAGTGGTCCCCCCCTTTGAACGAGTATATATTTATTAAATTTGTACAAATTATGAAATTATTTATTTAATAATTAAGTATAAACTGGTAATTTTATGAGTTAATATTTAGATTTTAAAAAAATGGATTTTTATAATAAATTACTTTTTAATAACAAAGTAGTTTATAACATACTTGATGAAGATAATAATCCTTGGTTTAAAGGAAATAATATTGGAATATGAATGACCCACAGATGCAATAAGAAGATATGTGGATAAGGAAGATATTTTAAGATTTTCATCATTTTCAAGTAGCGCCAAAACGACGCTACCTGAAAATCAACCAAAAATTGTATTTATTAATGAATTTAGTATGTGTTGTTTACTACAAATGAGATATTAATCACACACCTCAAAATTATACGAAAATAAAATTAAAAAATTAGACAATTTAAATATAAAAGTTTAAAAATAAAAAGATTAAAAAATAATGAAGATTAAAAAAAATACTCATTATGTCTAAATATACTTAACAATACGTTGATTCTTAATATCATAATCAAATGTTTCTTGTCCTAACATAATAATATAACACAGAGTTTTAGCTGCTACATCACTTTCAAAATCAAGTACGAGCTTCTTACTTTTGCCATCATCATCAACATTTCTCATATGTTTAGTTATATCTATCACACCCATAGGTCCATTGTTTAAAAATTCTTTAAAAGAATAAAATACTCTATTATTGTCGCATATATTTCTTTTAAGTTTTGTATAGGCAATATACATTTTTAGATATTTTTTTTTGATATATTTAAATTTTTTAGAGAAGATGAAAACGTTTCACCTCTACCGTTTTCGAAGTACGCATTTCTTAATTTACAATGATCAAACTTTGCTGAATAATTCTTTTGATTAGCATTATTGCTATCTGTTTGAAACAGAAAAATAATCCATTCTGGCATATTAAATTGTGAAGAATTTGTCAAATCTATTTCAGCATAATTTCCAGAAATAGCTCTTTTAACCGTTTGACTTTTTATAAAACTAATACCAATAGGTTGTTTGAGTAACTCAGCTTTCAACTTTATTTCAATCATAGGATCATACTTCACAATAGGCTTCCGAATATACATACTCTTGATTTCAATCTTAGCAGGTTTTCCACTTCCCCAAACATGAATAGCCATATCATCATTGTTATTTCTCCTAAAATTAATATTTAATCGTCCTTTATACATGGTGTCCTTGTAGCCGCTAACAGATCCATCAAAAAGCTTTAGTTTAAATAGTACTTCTCGTATACTTTTTGCATTTTCCAACTCCTTAACACCATCTGTTCCATCTTCTTTTAGTGGTAGCCATCCAGAGATTTCGTATTCTCGTACTTGGGATTTTGAAAGAAGACAAGTTCCTAAAGCCGTGCTAGTGATACCTGGGTAGTCTATTCTATCAATACTAGTATCACATTTTTCAATCAATATTTGAGACCACATATGAGGAAAGAAATTATCACCTACTCTCACCTCAGCTTTATCATTGTATTCTGTGCCAACTTTTTCAACTAATTTGTATTCCATGTAGACATCAGCATTATAAGGATGTATGAACCCATCTCCAACATCCACGTTGAAGATGACATCCTTATTAGGCGAATTTAAACCATCAATAGTTTCTTCAGTTGGTGGATAATCTTTGTATTCGTATGAGATAATATTGTCCATTTATTACAATAGAAATTATGGGTGTTCACAAACGTTTAAAATTACAGTCACTAGACTATCTCCAAAATCAATTGGGACCCCATTTTTTTTAATGTCCACTTTTATGGTATCAAAGTCACGATGTTGAACTGGAAAAAATAATGGATATGTTGGTTCATAGATGATAGGTTCTTTAAATTCTGCATTAGTTCTAAACGATGCAATAATATCTGATTTTATATGATGATATTCATTAAGTTTTAGATACAAACCATTCGCTGAATTACAGTGAATATCAATTTTTTTCAAACGGGTGAAATTTAGGAACATTATTCACCACTAGATTCTGTATTGGGTTCGACCTCATTATTGAATCCAAGCACCTCTCCAATAGTTTTATCATAACTCAGATGTAATTTGAATGGAGATGTTATATCAACTCGGTTGGTGGTATCATTTCCCTTGATTGATAACAAATGGAGGTTGTGGGTTAATATATTTTTCTAGTGTAGTAACATTATACTGTCCAACTTAGCTATTTTTTAATACCATTTTCATCGTAACATAATATATTATTAGCCTTTGTTACATTAAGTGTGAGATATGTCCTATAAAAACCAATTAACGCAACTTGTAGGTTATCATTAATAATTGAATGGGATAACCCCTTCTGTAAATTGGAATTATATTCAGACAGTTTGAATACATAAGTCATTTATTAGCTATATTTTTCTTACGTTTAGTTTTGAGATTACGTAGGCCTTCGATAATGATTCTTAGTAGTTCATATGTGCCATAAAGGCTTGTGGTAGTGATAATTTTCCAATCCATTTATGTAAATTAAAATTATCAGTTTATTTCTACACGATCTCCTGCGGCTACGTGTGGTTCTTCAGAATTTTCTTCGGCTTCCCACATCATTTCGAATAGGGCTAATTGTTGTCTGACATAGTTTACCATTTGTGACTTATTTACAGCATAATTTTTATTAATTCCAGGTTTTATTTTTGCTATTCTTCGTTTATTGGATAATGTTAAATAAGAATCGGAATGATCTATAACATGCTTTCCAACATAATTAAAAGAAACCCAATCATAGGTTGGTAATTTATTTTTGATGTTCTTAATTCCATTATTTAGGATACATCGGGCACACTAGTTATTAGAGATTTTATTTTTTCGTTTATAAGATGTATGATTTCTTGTATATTATTTTGGTTACGATATGATGGCTTGCCAAATATGTTTATAGGCATTTATAATATTGAAAATTTAATGAATAGGTACACATGAATTTTGTAACCATCCTGTAGTCCCATACCAGGTTTAGACTTAAAATATATATTATCTCCATTAAAAACTTTAAACGGTTTTCTACGATCAACTACTGTATTGTTTTGTAATAATTCATATATTTGTGCTCCTAGATTTGTCACTATTTTAACAATTGATCCATCACATAAAATAAGAAAAAATCGTTGATCACCAGTAGGTATAAAAATATTTTTAGTGAGTGTACCATTAAAATATATAACACTAACTATATCTGTTTCCCTAGATCTCCTTTCTCGTGAATACTATTTCTTCACGTAATTTTAAACGGCATTCATTTTTGATGTCTTCTATGCGTTTTTTGATAACACCCAATACTTGATTAATGATAATGTGAATACATATTCCTTCTATTTGCTTTTTATTCACAGCAATCGTTTGCATCAATACAAGGTTTGATAGCTGCGTTAATCTTCTGTGATTATGTCATGTTACGTATGCCTGCTACTAGTGCTCCTATGATATCCTTTTTGATCGAAGTTTTTATTCCAGATATTTTTGTCGGCATAGTTTGTAGCTTGGTCCTTTGTTAGAAAATCGGATAAATTCTGTGGAACTAAGTTTGTTTGGTTGTTATATTTTTGGATGTAGTTTCCTCCAAATATTGGTTAGTGGGCATTTAATAGTGTTAAAATATCTTTAAGAAAGAGATATCCCTAGTATACATTTTTAAAACTGTAACACATAGATGTCCACAGATAACTTCAACAAAATTTTGAATACGCTCATTATTATAATACATTGTGCTTCCTCCCTCGCGACCACACAGATAATTAACCAATCGCTTAGGTGGTTGCTCACCAACTGAATCAACCACTAACTGTAGGTTTGAGACTATCTTTGATGTAACTTGTATGTTTGAGACTATCTTTGATGTAACATCCCCAGTGTGTTCCAATGTTTTTACTTATGTCGAAATTAATGACACGACACTCATATGTGTTGGGTTTTTTAGGTAATTGATCAATCATATCCATCCATAGTAATTCTGCCCGAGGGCAGGTCCTTCACTGCAATCATAACATTTTCATGCTATGCTTGCAGCTTTACTAGGGAATTGTAGGTGTGGTAGCTTCCCGTTGCTTTCCACACCGGTGAAGGATGATGGTGATGATGAAGATGATAATGATAAGGATGAAGATGATGGCCATATGATTTCGGGGACCGTTTGGGCCTGAAAGTTTTCCTGACATTCGTCTTACAGGTGAGGAAAAACCCCGATAAAAACCTCACCCAGAAAAACTGCCCCGACCGGGGATCGAACCCGGGGCCGCTGCATGACAAGGCAGCACGCTACCTGGAGACCACAGCGGTGGACGATCAATCATATATACACCTCTAAATCCTTTAACATTTTTACACATTTTTATAATGTCATAATTACTCAGAGGTGTAGCGATACTAAGTTTTTTATTGCGGTAGGTGTTTTTTTTTACAGTAGGTGTTTTTTAGTACTCTTGCGTTTACGTGTATGTGATGTTGAACTACCAACTACTACATTTGGTGGGTCGCTTTCAGTCTCCATTGCAAGGTTATGACGTTTTTTGTTCTTCGAGCTCCTCATCATTCTTCTTTTTATTGTGAACAGCATTGACTATACCTGCGGCACCACCTGCAATAGACCCAATAGCCCCTAATGCTGAAAGGAGTATAGGTATAGTAAATATAAAGCCACCCTTATGCTGTAGCTTTATTGCAGAACCAATTTTTGCTTTTTTAATATTATTTACTGCTTTCATATATGAAGCTACAGTAACACCGCTTCCAGTCTTTGGAGGGTCTTTGTTGCTAAGAAGTTTACGTAATTCTGAGATAGCATATATTTTTACTGGTAATGTAAAAAGATTTCCACCTCTGCGAACTTTTATAGCACTTCCAGATTTAATATTTTTAAAATAATGTTCAATGGTGAGTAGTTCAGCTAGTGATATCATTTATATATAATAAGAAATATATAATTACGATCAACCCCATCCAAGAAGGACTTTACCATGCATTACTCCAGAAACACCTAATGAAGCTAATTTTTTTCCAATACTCGAGTCCTTACTAAACACACGCTCTAGTGCACGATGTTCTAACACTTTATCTGCTGCGTGTCGATCTTTCAACTCTTTGTGATCTCTATATGCTATATCATGATGTTTGCAAGCAGCGTCAAGAGGGTTGAATCCTTGATCAGCTTTGGCTAATCTCTGCTCTAGCTTTGTACCAGGGCCGCAATATTGGTAGGAAGGAATGTGCAATTCAAATGGAAGTTTATTAATTATATAATTAACAAATCCAGAGTCAAAAGCTTCTTTGCTCCAAAATTTAGGTGGCAACATATTAATAATTTTTATCAAGTGTCCAATAGTTTTGGGGTCTTGTAAAATAAAATTCGCAAGCGTATCATTGAATATTTTCATTATGCTAACCTTCTCATTGTACAGATTATCGTTTCCAGATTGTTCTTCTCCCATAATAACAATTAGCCTGTCTACAAGCTTCCGTACATCATTCATCCAAATAAATTCTTTAGGTAACTCTGTGTACTTCTGTAATCCTTTTCCACTGATGTGTTTCCTTTTCTTTTTCTTTTCTTCACTACCAACATCTGAATCTGAGTCTCTACGTGATGGGGAAAAGTATTGATTTGATTTTGAAACGCCCTTTTTTATTCTTTCCCAAATTGGACGAATTACGCTCTTATATTTTTCACTTCGACTTGATTTAGGTTTCCTTGTATTAGGATTATTATTTTGATATATACAGTTCGTATTGATTAAAATGTTTTCATAATTTATCATATCATCTTCTGGAAGATTTTGATTACGATGTTCCAATGTTAACATACTCATTAAACCCTCTGTAGCTTTATATTTGGTCCCATTAATAATAAGATTGTCATTGTCAAAAACTACTATGGAATCATCCATATACATTTTACCATCTTCACCTCCAATTAAGCAAAATACCGAATCAACTAAATATTTTGATATGATTGGTCCTATCGATAACGTGGCATATTGAGTAATTGCTTTAGAAGACGTAGACGTAGGTTCAGACGTAAACGTAGACGTAGGTTTAACGTACGTTTGTGGAACGTACGTTGGTGGAAGGTACGTTTGTGGAACGTACGTTTGTGGAACGAGTGACATACTATGTTCATGTTCATGTTCTATAACTTTTTCTAATTTAGTTCCCAAATCATTAATAGCGCCAATCGTGGGCTGTTCTTGTTTCTTGTATTTGTTATAATCACCTCGTTTAGCTCTTCTAACACCTTTAAATTCTTCAATCAATTGATCACGTAATTGTATTATTTCATCTGCTTCTTTAACAGACATATGTGGTTTTTTCTATGAACCAGAGGCAGAGGAGCTCCGCTCTGAGGCAGTGGAGTTTTGCTCTGATTTATTATATATCATTTATTAGGATATTCAATTTCCCAAATTTGAAACTAGCTTTTTAATTTGCTCTATAATGGCTCAAGTAACTATCGTTCCGTTTAGATTCACTCGAAAGATATCCATAGTTGTAAAGATAGTTAAGAACATGCAGCGTTTCATTACATGGTTTTTTTAAACGGTTGTCCCTCGAGTGGCAACTAATAGTAATGTTAGTATGATTATAATCTTTTGCATTTATATGAATAAATTTTTATATGTATATATATATATATATATATATATATATATATATATGATATGAAAAGAAAAAAGAATGCTTGAGTCGGGATTTGAACTCGAGTCTCTAAAGTCTGTACCTTTAGCGCTCTAACCAACTGAGCTACTCAAGAATTCCAAGACAAACATACAATTTTCTTATACATGTAGTATTCTCAATTCACACAAGAGGTAGCGGAAATATCATTCAACTGCCATCTAGTGGCTAACCTAACAGTTAAGCAAATTATTAAAGAGAATATTTACTTTATAGCAGTAACGCTTGTATATATAGATATTATATAAATATTATAATGTCAAAAATATATTTATAATATCTATATATACAAGCGTTACTGCTATAAAGTAAATATTCTCTTTAATAATTTGCTTAACTGTTAGGTTAGCCACTAGATGGCAGTTGAATGATATTTCCGCTACCTCTTGTGTGAATTGAGAATACTACATGTATAAGAAAATTGTATGTTTGTCTTGGAATTCTTGAGTAGCTCAGTTGGTTAGAGCGCTAAAGGTACAGACTTTAGAGACTCGAGTTCAAATCCCGACTCAAGCATTCTTTTTTCTTTTCATATCATATTTGCCTTCATTGCCAAATGTCAAAAATATATTTATAATATCTATATATATATATATATATATATATATATATATATATATATAAATGACAGACTGGAACATAAAACCTATCATACCAATACCACAATTAAAGCGAAATAATGGTAAATATCTACCAAATGATGATTATATCCGATCGGTTATTGTTGGACCGTCTGGGTGTGGTAAAGCAATACTATTGCATAATTTTTTATTATCTCTTGGATGGTTGGATAAAAAGAACAGACACATCTACATATACTCAAAACGTTTAAACAAACCATCGTATATATTTTTGCAAAATTTATATAATGAGGTGGAAAGTATGATAAATAAAAAGATTTGTACATTCTGTGATACTAATGAAGAGGTTGTACCACTGGATGAGAGGAAAAATTATTCCATAGTTGTGTTTGATGATTTTATACAGGAGAACCAAGATCACGTGCGAGACTATTATACACGAGGTAGACATAAGCAAATTGATGTGTTCTATTTGGGTCAAACGTACAGCAAAATACCTAAACAGCTTATAAGAGATAATATCAATTTTCTGTGTATATTTCAACAAGATAACACAAATTTAAAACATATGTACAAAGAGTTTGTTGGTGGTGATTTTAATTTTGATGAGTTCAGTTCCATCTGTAGTGATTGTTGAAATCAAGAATATGGGTTTATTACTATAGATATGTCAAGAAAACGTAACAGAGCAAAATATAGACAACAAATTAAACATTTTATTACTTGTAAATGAATCTGTTATATATGATTTTTATATCTTATAAATAACCATGACTACTACATATTTCGTAAAGTGCAAATCAAATACCAACAGTGTTAAACCCTGTTAACAACAAAGCATCAAATGGTTGCCGTATATATTATCCAAATGTGCTAGTTGTGGATCCAAAAAATCTACTTTCATAAGCACATCTGGTAAAGGGACTAAAAAAACACCTACCGTGAAAAAAAGTCATCAAAGAGGAAGACACAATCCGAGAGCAAATTATTAATGAACTACATAAACCAGCTAAAAGAAATTACCCTACACGAAAAGTCATTGTATACGGTATAGATGATCTATGGCAAGCTGATCTGGTTGAGATGGACTCTGGTAATTTTAATAATAATAATAATAATAATAATAATAATAATAATAATAATAATACTTTATTTATTCTGGCAGAGTTAAGGCCATAAGGCCCTCTCTTCCACTCAACCAGCACAAATACAAATAAATATTCGACAAATATAGATATACACTATACTAATTATAAACAGTTAAAGATACAATAAATGTAGCAATGTAAATGTCATGTACAAACAACATTTTATAGGGTAATAACAATAACGATACGATAATAATAATAATAATAATAATAATAATAATAATATAAATATGATACATTATACGGGAAACACCAATTTATATATATATATATATATATATATATGAATTATACGGGAAACACCAATTTATATATATATATATATATATATATATATATATATATATATATCTTACACTATGATAATAATGAAGTCGAGTTTAGAGCAAATATAAATTTAGATTTCTTTTAAAAGATGCCAATGTCCGGCAGCCCCTTATTTCTTGTGGTAGGGAATTCCAGTTGCGAGAAGTGGAGATGGTATATGACATGGAGTGATGTGATGTCCTATGTTGCGGTATATTAAGTAAGAGACTATGTTGTGATCTTGTGTTTAAGTTATGGTTTGAGGATAGATACTGGAAACGGGATGATAAATAATTGGGAATCGAGGTATGTAGGATCTTAAATAGGAGAATTAGACAGTGCGATTTTCTTCTCTCTTTTAGATGTAGCCATGACAATTCGTGGAATAATGGAGAAATGTGATCGTATTTTCGAACATTAAATATGAATCTGATACACATATTATGGACACGCTGCAGTTTGTCCGACAATCCGTCACTTATGTCAGTTAGTAGAATGTCACAGTAGTCAAAATGCGGCATCACAAAGTTTGGATTAAAATTCTTTTAAGAGTTGTAGGAAGAAAATGTTTAAGTCGCTTTAGGGAATGCATTATGGAGAAGATCCTTTTAGATGTTTGTTTTACTTGCTCATGCCATTTTAAATTAGAATCTAAGTAAAATCCCAAGTTTTTAACGACGTCGGTATAAGGAATTTGTTCATTATCTAATATGACAGCCGGCATATTGCCATTGTTTATGAGGTGTAATAGCCTTGGATGTCCGATAATTATTGCTTGCGTTTTGTTTACATTTAGTTTCAGCCCATATTGTCTGGACCATAAAGATATATGCCTGAGGTCAGTGTTTACTTTGTCAATATATTCATTAATTTCGTCAGGCCTAAAGTGTGTGTAAATCTGTAGGTCGTCGGCGTAAAGATGATGCTTGCAGTTTTGTAGTTTCTTGGTCACGTCATTAATATAAATCGAGAAGAGAAGAGGAGCGAGGACGCCGCCTTGAGGTACCCCTTTCCTCACCAAGCGCCAGGAAGAAATGCGATTATTAACAGAAACTGATTGCTGACGATTAGTGAGGTAAGATGCAAACCAATCAAGGCAGTTTTCCGACAGATGTAGTGTCTTTAGTCTCGCTAGCATTAAGTCTATATCTACTGTGTCAAAGGCTTTGCTGTAGTCGAGTAGGACTATTGCGGTGAGTTTGCTTTTGTCCATTGAGTCTCTTATGTCCTCTACAATGTCAAGTAGTGCAGTACTTGTGTGATGTCCTGTTCTAAAACCAGACTGATGTTCATCAAGTAAGTCGTGTGTGGTGAGGTAGTCTGTTAACTGTGAGTGTATTATGTGTTCCAGTGCTTTAGATAAACAGGGAAGAATACTAATTGGTCTATAATCATCGAGTGTTGTGGGAGTGTTTTGATTTCGGTGTAGGACGAACTAGAGCCATTTTCCAGAGTCTGGGATAAGTCCCGGTCATTATAGAGGCATTAAAAATGTGGGTTATTGTTGGGAGAATAATGTCTATTATTTTTTGCAGGAGAGTTATTGTTATATTGTCTATTCCTTGTGCTTTAGATTTAATACGTAATACTGCTCTTTTGGCGTCATCAGGTGAGATATAGGAAAAAAAGAATTTGTCTCGGGTAGGTTGGGAATATGACATTAGTTCATCAATTGTCGTCGTTTGTGTTGTGAGGTGTTGTCAGAAGAGAGGCGGGTAAAATGGTCATTTAACTCATCTAGTGGTAGGTCAGCTGTTTCTACCTGTAGTTTATTTTGACAGAGGCCTATTGATTTTAAATGTTTCCACATGTCAGCTGAATTGGACATAGATTGTGTAATAATAGTATGGGCATATCTTAGTTTTGCATTCCTTATAGTCTGGTTGACTTTATTCCTCAGATGTTTGTATGTCTGTAAGTCTGTCAGTTCTTTGTTCCTCCTGTATTTCCTGAATGCTACGTCTCTCTCAGTCATAAGCAAGCGGATATTATCAGACATCCAGGGTGCAGGTGGTCTGTTTATACGTCTAGTCTTGATAGGTGCGTATTTGTCATACAATTGTAAAATCATGTCATTAAAATTTTCAACTTTCTCGTCTATAAAGGTGTTTCTAAAATCAATAAGGGTTTCAAGTACATTATAACGATCATAGATGTGTTCTCCAAGTATGCATGGGCTGTACCATTAAAAAACAAAACTGGTGAACATGTTACAAATGTGCTCAAACACATATTCAAAGATCGTCACCCCTTTAATCTACAGACTGATAAAGGTAAAGAGTTCTACAACAAGGTTTCTAAAGAGCTCATGAAGACAAACAATATATATCACTATTCAACATATACCAACGTTAAGGCATCTGTTGTCGAGCGGTTCAATAGGACGCTCAAAGAAAAAATGTGGAAACAATTCTCCATACAAGGAAACTATAAATGGGTTGAAATACTACCAAAACTAGTAGACACCTATAACAACACTTATCACACTACTATGAAAACGAAGCCTATTGATGTTAATATAAGAAGCACATACCCTTACCTACAAACTAAATATAATGTTGGTGATAGAGTTCGTATTAGTAAAATAAAACGCATATTCGAAAAAGGATATACTGCTAACTGGTCTACAGAGACATTTACTGTTAATAAAGTGTTCGTCTATAACCCACCATATTACCATCTCAAAGACACTAATGGAGAAGTTATTAAAGGTATATTCTACGAACAAGAAATGCAGAAAAAAATTCTGATGTATACCTAGTTGAAAAAGTGCTACGTAAAAAAGGGGATAAAGTGTATGTCAAGTGTCTTGGATTTGATAGTTCACATAATAGTTGGGTTCCTAAAGTAGATGTTGTCTAGTAGCTACAATAATTTTAAATGCTATCATCTCATATAAATCTATTCCTCCAAATTTCTTCACTATAGCTAATATTAGTCGAGGGATCATTAAGTGGATCAGTTTCTACAGTTCCTCTCTTTGGAATATAATATGTTTCATTTTCTAGTTTTTCAAAGTAATCATTGATGAAGTTATTCCATGTAATGTCATTTTTTTTTTTTTTTTTCTTTTTTACTATTATATTATGAGGAATATTGTATTATTCACATATTTTCTTTGTAAAATAGAGAAAATTGTAGATTTCGTTTGTTCTATATAAATACAAAAATGATGAAACATATATTTAATTTTTTCAAAATATTTATACTCTACATATTCATATCGTCTTAAAAAATTTAGTGAAATATCTCATTCTTGGTGAAATTCCATTTTTTATTATTTTAACTGATTTATATTGACAGTAACAATCATCTTCTTCATGTATTTCACAATACTCCACTTATAAAAATTATTATTATTATTATTATAAAAAATATTATTATATAAATGAAAACTTGTGCTTCTAGTCAGCTTCCTAAAAAAATAATAAAAGAAACATCATATTGTAGTCCTTGTAATAAAAAAATTAATTATCCAGAGAAATTAAATACCTGTGTTGAATGTGAAAAATTAAAACCTCTTTATCAATTCAATCATAAAATGGTAGATGATAAACCGATTATTAAGAACAATGTTTGTAGACCTTGCATTCATAAAAATAGGAATAAATTAGAGAATAATCAAGATCAATGTTCTAAATTTATGGAAGTTAAAGATAAAAATGATTTTAGTAGAGGAAATACACTGCTCAAAAAAATTAGGGGATATTGTAGAATAACCTACTAAGACTATGTTTTTTTGGAATAGTATTAGATGCAATCACTTTCTATTACTCCAAGATAATGTAAATAAGAGTCTGAAGTTGTAACGTAACCTCGGTACCACACCAGAGGGCAGTGTCTGTACTGTTGATGTGAAAGGGTGATGTGGGGGTGAATGTTTTGTTGCTGTTTTTAAATCCAGTCCAGTTTTCAGTTAGTGAATGACTTGCCTTAGGGACAGTGATGCCTCGACAACGTGATTTACCTGAACCAATGGCTTGGAGGGCCATAGGAAGGATGGAAGCTGGACAGACACAACAAGAGATGGCACAAGCCATTGGGGTGTCTCAAAGTGTGATTTCCAGTCTTTGGAATCATTTTCAAAGAACATACTGTTCACAGAAGAGCCGGACAAGGTCGACCAAGGGCAACAACAGCAAGGGATGACCGTTGCCTCTTGTTAACAGCCCGTCGGAATAGACAGCAGAATGCAACTCAACTGCGAAATACACTTCAAACAGCAACAGGACGCAGGGTGTCAACTCAAACTGTCCCTAATCGACTGCATGGAAGTGGTCTCTATGCCCGTAGGCCCATGGTGTGTACCAGGTTAACTCCACAACACCGTAGAGATCGCAGAAACTGGGCGGAGGAACATCGTGGGTGGAGGCATGCTGAATGGAGATCAGTTCTTTTTTCTGATGAGTCGCGATTCAACATGGAATGTGATAGTCGGCGTGTATTCATCTGGAGAGAAAAAGGGACACGAAACAATCCAGCTTTTGTACGTGAAAGATCCCCATATGGTGGCGGTGGGTTGATGGTGTAGGCAGGAGTCAGTAGTGGTGGACGTACGGACCTCCACCGTTATCCAAGGTGGTACTTTGACTGCGGTAAAGTATAGAGATGAGATTCTCCGACCTTTTGTCGTGCCTTATGCTGATGCCATAGGTGATTCTTTTCTTTTTATGGACGATAATGCACGACCCCACAGGTGGACGACATGCTGGAAGTGGAGGGTATCGAGCGTATGGAATGGCCAGCTTCCTCCCCGGACTTAAATCCGATTGAGCATGTGTGGGATGCATTAGGCAGGTGCATTGCAGGCAGACCAGCACCTCCCACAACTGTTCCAGAGCTGCACATTGCTCTTATGGAAGAGTGACCACGTATCCCCCAAGAACTCATTGCTAACCTCATTGCATCAATGCCACACAGGTGTGAGGTAGTGCTGGCCGTTCGAGGAGACCATACACCATACTAAAGAAACATTTCCACCAATGTTAATGTTGCTTTGTTTGTTTGCCATATTCCTAATCAGGATCTCTTTGACATCTGGTGTGGTACAGAGGTTACGTAATGACTTCAAACTCTTGTTGACATTCTTTTGGAGTAATAGAAAGTGATTGCATCTAATACTGTTCCTAAAAACATAATCTTAATAGGTTATTCTACAATATCCCCTATTTTTTAGCAGTGTATATGTAAAAAGTGTATAAATAATTATCAAAGCGAAAAACGAATTAAATGTAATATTTGTGATAAAGAACTTCATAAATTTAATTTAAAACATCATATTGAAAAGAGATATTCAAATGAATTAGAGAATAATCAAAAGCAATGTTCTAGATGTAAGGAAGTTAAAGATAAAAATTATTTTAGTAGAGGAAATATATGTAAGAAGTGTATAAACAATTATCAAAGCGAAAAACGAATTAAATGTAATATTTGTGATAAAGAACTTCATAAATTTTATGTATAACATCATATTGAAAAGAGGCATTCAAATGGATTAGAGAATAATCAAAAGCAATGTTCTAGATGTAAGGAAGTTAAAGATAAAAAAATTATTTTAGTAAAGGAAATAGATGTAAAAAATGTATGAATATTTATTATAAAGAACAACGAGTTAAATGTAATATTTGTGGTAAAGAATTTTATAAATATTGTTTAAAAGATCATATTGAAAAGAGACATTTATCGTCATCATCATCATCATCATCTGGTATCATGACAGATGCCGCCATTCCTCTCTGCCCATCCATTGATCTTCCTCCATTCCTCTGATATTCATAGCTGATCTTCTTAAAACAACCATTTCTGTACTTAAAATTCTTTTCATTTCCTTGGTAAGATTAAACATTTATAATTTTTAAAATATTCAAATAAATTTGTTTCCGAATAAATGGAAGATCTTCTGAGTGGGATGTCTTTCACTGTTCTTAGAAGTCAAGCAAAACAATTAAATATCAAACAATTTAGAGGGATCACCAAGTCTGAACTTTTTGATCTCTTGAATAAATATCTTAAAAAGAAAGAAAAACGATTTATTAAATATCCTAATAAAAGAAGAAATTATAAAAAAGTATTTGAATCTTTTGATCTAAAATATGATAAAAATAAAAATAAATTCAAGCCAAAAAAAGAAAAGAAAATTAAAATTGAGACAAATTTGAGGCATTTATATAAAGAAATAAAACCATATGAAATTACATAAACATCTCATAAAAATCGATTGTTGACTGTTAGAATAGATAATAAAACATAAAGATGTTTCATTATTTGTAGACCATTTTGAATCGATATTTGAAAAATTGGTTTCGGAACAAATAAATAAACATGGAGCAATAAAAATTAAGCAAGTTATAAGATGTGAGATTGAGAAAAAGATTGAAGACTATTCGGGAAAAAACAGACTTATATGCATAATCTGATATAAAACCTATCATTATTTCTACAAATATACAATCAGTCCTATCTGAAATTAGGGGTGAAATTAAATATACTATATTTTTGAGTCCAACTTCGGGTTGGACCTTGACAAAAATCAATTATTGTGATCTCTATATTAATAAATATTCATCCATAGTAATTCTGCCCGAAGGCAGGTCCTTCACTGCAATAATATCATTTTCATGCTATGCTTGCAGCTTTACTAGGGAATTGTGTAGGTGTGATAGCTTCCCGTTGCTTTCCACACCAGTGAAGGATCATGATGATGATGATGATGGCCATATGATTTCGGGGACCGTTTGGGCCTTAAAGTTTTCCTGACATTTGTCTTACAGGTGAGGAAAAACCCCGATAAAAACCTCACCCAGAAAAACTGCTCCGACCGGGGATCGAACCCGTGCCCGCTGCGTGACAAGGCAGCACGCTACCTCGAGACCACAGCGGTGGACTTAATAAATATAAACCTTTAAAAGGATCTCGTAGTTACATTGATTTACCTAAGAAATTAAAAATAAGAAAGCTGTTATTAATATTAAAAATAAAGATAAAAAATGCTTTCTATGGAGTATTTTTGCTGCTTTACACCCAGTTAATATACATAAAAAAAAAGTAGCTAAATATAAAAAATATGAAAATGTATTTGGAGATAATGAATATCCAATGAAATTACAAGATATTGAGAAGTTTGTAAAGATGTATAATTTAAGTATTAATGTGTTTAGTTTTGATGATAAATTTAAAATATATCCTCTACAGATATCTAAATTTAAAAGTGAAACTATTATTGATCTATTATATGTAAAAGATGAGAAAAATGATCATTATTGTTGGATTAAAGATATAGATAAATTGTTGATATAGTCAAGTTTCAAAGAAAGCGAGAAAAAAAAATTATCATTGTAGAAGATGTTTAAGACATTTTGGAAGAAAAGATTTATTAGAAAAGCATTCCTTCTATTGTAATAATAATGAAGCTTTAAGAGTTGAATTTCCCGATGAGAAATATATTGAATTTAAAAATTATAATAAGAAATTCAAGGTACCTTTTGCAATATATGCTGATTTTGAATCAATCTTATCAAAAGTAGATTCATGTCAACCAAATCATGAAGATAGTTATACAAATGAATATCAAAAACATATACCCTGTGGATTTAGTTATTATAAAACTTATGCATATGAAAAAAGAAGGAATCTAAACCAATAGTTTATAGAGGTGAAAATGCTGAAAAAGTGTTTGTTGATAAGATGATAGAAGAAACTCATAAGATATATAAATATATCAAGAATTATTACCATCATATGAAATTAACAAGTGAAGATTTACATAATTTTAAAAATGCAAAAGTTTGCCATATTTGTGAAAAAGAATTTAAAGCAGATGATATTATAGTAAAAGATCATAATCATCTCACAGGAAAATATAATGGAGCTGCACATAATGAATGTAATATAAACTATCAATTACCAAAGTTTGTACCTATATTCTTTCATAATCTAAAAAAATATGATGCTCATCTATTCATTAAAACTTTAGCAGATAGAGAAGGAGATTTAAAAGTAATTCCAATAACAAATCAAAATTATATTTCTTTCTCTTTTAAAATTAAAGTTGATGAATATGAAGTTAAAAATGGTGATAAAACTTTTATGAAACCAATCATGTATGAGATGAGATTTCTAGATTCACTTGCTTTTATGTCTTCTTCAGTGGATAGATTAGCAAAAACCCTCAAACATTTCCCACACTTGGAAAATCATTTTCCTAAAGATAAGATAGAGTTAATTACTAGAAAACTTCCTTATTGTTATGATTACATTGATTCATTTGAGAGATTTAAAGAAGAAACTATTCCTCCTAAAGAATCATTTTATAGTATATTAAACAATTCAGAAATAGACAATGAAGAATATGAGTTTGTGACCACTTTATGGAAGGAATTCAATATTAAAAATCTAGGAGAATTTCACGACTTGTATGTTAAAATTGATACACTTTTACTTGCTGATATATTTGAAAATTTTAGAGACGTTTGTATGAAAATTTATAAATTGGATCCTTGTTATTATTATACAGCTCCTGGATTATCTTGGGATGCTATGTTAAAACATACTGAAGTAAATTTGGAAATAATAAAAGATTATGATATGATATTAATGATAGAAAAAGGAATAAGGGGTGGAATTAATCAAGTTTCCAAGAGATATGTAAAAGCAAATAATAAATATATGGAAAATTATAATAAAGATAAGGAAAGTAATTACTTAGCATATTTAGATATGAATAATTTATATGGAAGAGCTATGATAGAAGAATTACCAACACATGATTTTAAATGAAAGATACAAATAATTTCAATGTATGTGACATTTCAAAATATTAAAAAACTGGATACATTTTGGAAGTAGATTTAGAATATCCTCATGAATTTCATAAACAACATAATGATTATCCATTAGCTCCAGAACAATTAAAAGTTGATACAGAATGGTTAAGTCCTTATCAAAAACAATTCAAAGAAACAAAGAGTCAAAAATTATTATCAACCTTAAAAGAAAAGAAGAATTATGTACTACATTATAAAAATTTACAACTATATCTTAACTTGGGAATCAAAATAAAAAAAAATACATAGAATCTTAGAATTTAAACAATCTAATTGGTTAAAGTCGTACATTGATTTAAATACTGAAATGCGAACTAAGGCTACAAATGATTTTGAAAAGGATTTCTTCAAATTGATGAATAATAGTGTATTTGGTAAGACAATGGAATCGATTCGTAAAAGATGTAATATAAAGGTATTGAATGATTATATTAAAATTGAAAGAGAAATTGCAAAGCCTACTTTCAAGGATAGAACAATATTTACAGAGAAAATGGTAGCATTGCATATGGGTAAAGAGAAGTTAAAATTTAATAAACCTATATATGTTGGAATGTGCATTCTAGATTTAAGCAAATATTTTATGTATGATTTTCATTATAATGTAATGAAAAAGAAATATGGAGATAAAATAGAAGTTTGTTATACTGATACCGACTCGTTTATTTACAATATAAAAACAAATTACTTTTATAGAGATATGGAAGCTATGATTGAATATTTTGATACAAGTGATTTTTCTAAAGATCATTGGATGCCAAAGAAAAATAAGAAAGTTTTAGGAAAAATGAAAGATGAAAACTGTGGTAAAATAATGAAAGAATTTATAGGATTAAGAAGTAAAATGTATGCTATAAAACTTGAAGAAAAGGAAATTAAAAAATCAAAAGGTACAAAAAATGTGTTGTTGACAAAACAATTAAATTTGAAGATTATTACAATCGTTTGTTTAATGGAGAAAAACAATATAGAGTTAATAATCTCATTAGATCAAATAAGCATGACATTTCAACTACTGAAGCAAATAAAATAGCTGTAAGTCCATATGATGATAAAAGGTATATTTTAGACGATGGAATAAATACTAGAGCTTACGGTTTTAATCAATAGACTCAATTTTACAAGAATATAGAAACTATTAATAATGGTGTATAAATTTATGAAATTAAAAATGTTTTCTAATAAATGGAAGCATTCAACAGAATCGGATCGTTCTCAAAGACATAAATTTAGTGATATAGAACCTGGTAAATATGAGCTGATATCGTTGAAAAAAATTGAAACAAAATATGGAGCTACAATTATAGGAACTTTAGAAATCGAAGATGAAGAAAGAGAATTTTATTTTCCTAAAAGATATGAAAAATTATCAGATAAAGATATAAAAAAAATTAATAAAAGTGAATACGTATTAGTATATAATGGATTGTTTGGAGATAAGAATCCTTACTATGATATAAAATTAGAGTGTTTTGGTTGGGGATAAGAAATCCTTACTATGATATAAAATTAGAGTGTTTATAAAAATATTTATTAATAAATGGAATCCTTAGATGATGAATCCCTAGTTGATGCTAGAATATTAATGGAAACAAAATGATAAAGTTTATAGTTTGCTAAAAATAAGTGATGAACTTATAGACTTATTGAACACGTATGAAGAAAATTTTCCAGAAATTGAGCATGTAATTAATATACATTTACAACGTTCAATAAAAATTATAAACATAGAAGAAACAAATAAAAAAATTAAAAGAATAGCTATTAAAAAAATTGAAAAATATTTACATGAATTTGATTTTTATCTTGAATAATTTTTATTATTTTTCAATATTCTTTTTTTATTTTTATATCTTCTTTATTTTTAATCTTTTTCTATTTTTAAATTTTTGATATTTAATTGTCTTATTTTTTTATTTTATTTTCATATGGTTTTGAGGTATAAAAGTATTGTAAATGGTGTGTGATAAATATCTCCTTTGTAGTAGACAACACATACTAAATTCATTAATAAAGACAGCTTTTGGTCGATTTTCAGGTAGCGTCGTTTTGACGCTACTTGAAAATGATAAAAATCTTAAAATATCTTCCTTATCCACATATATTTTTATTGCATTTCTGGGTCTTTCATATTCCAATATTATTTCCTTTAAACCAAGGATTATTATCTTCATCAAGTATGATATCAACTTCTTTGTTATTAAAAGGTAATTTATTATAAAAATTCGTTTTTTTAATCTAAATATTAACTCATAAAATTACTAGTTGTATACTTAATTATTAAATAAATAATTTCATAATGTATACAAATTTAATAAATATATACTCGTTCAAAAGGGGGGACCACTGATCCCCCCCTTTAAAACACCCGTTGTATACTTAATTATTAAATAAATAATTACATAATGTAAATAAATTTAATAAAATTAGTAGTTTTATACTTTATTTCTTAATCAATAATTTCCTAATACATATACATTTAATAAAATTAGTAGTTTTATACTTGATTATTAAATAAATAATTTCATACTTACTTACTTACTTACTTACTCACTGGCACTATCGAACCCGTAGGTTCATGGCCGCACGGACATAAGCTCTCCATACATCCCTATCCAGAGCTAATGCTTTCCAATCATTCCCTGTATAATCTACTTCCCTCAAATCATAGTTAATGTTGATCTCCCACCTCATTTTTGGTCTATTTCATAATGTATATAAATTTAATAAATATTTTCTTATTTTTATACTTGATTTCTTAATCAATAATTCTAAAATACATATAAATTTAATAATTATTGTCTTATTTTTATACTTGATTCCTTAATCAATAATTTCATAATACATATAAATTTAATAATTATTTTCTGATAAAATATGATATTTAAAGGTATATTGACCAAAAAATGGAATATATTTTATATATAAAATCAACTTAAAAACTAATTTTTCATAACTTATGTATGTAGTTTTTGCTTATTTTATGAGTTTTTTCTATTTTTTAAAGAAATCATGTCATCAAAATTGTCTTATTTTCGACCTATTTTTTTTATTTTCATACGATTTTGGTGAATATGTATCAGAAATTGAGAAATGGTAGGTGCGCCAGAAACCCCACTTTCTATACTACTCGTGTAACTGCGCATCTTCCCCTTGCTAGCGAAGTCCTCAAATAACTGTGCAAGTGAATATCAGTGGCATCATCAACATTGGTTTCGTCGGGTTCAAGTCGATAGTAGCTCGAAGGAGCTGTTTGGTTTTAATCAGTCCCATAATTCAGGGTAGGGCAACTAGGACTGTTGACCCTAACCCTTGGCTGGACTGGATTGAGTGTATGTATGTATGTAGGCCTGTGTTTATTATTATTGTTATTGATTTTTCTTTTGATGATCGATATATATTATTATTTCAGCCATGTCTTTTTCTTTGGTCAAGAAGATAAACTTTTTTATATTTGTATTTCAATTATCTGACTTATGACTCTTATTAAAGTTACATTAGTTTTAGTTAACTTATGTTTACTAATTGCGTAGCTAGTCATGATTGGTATTGATTTATATTCGAAAGCTTTCTCAAGCCAATTTAATCCCCTTTTTCCTTCTAGCGACCACGATTATAATACTGTTAAGCATACAGTACTATATGTTTAATAATTTTCTAAGGAAAGGTGGATTAATCTTTGCCTTCTATGGGCCCGGGCAAAGGAATGTTGATTAGGCACTCAATACTTTCAAATTCAAGGTAATTATAAAAAATTGGTACGATCACGCACGCACACGCGAGTGGTTGCTAAAATGATAGCTTAGCGTGGGTGCAAAAATGGTAACAGAACGAGCGCTGCACAAATGAAATTCCAGCCCAATCCTGACACTGAAGATAACCAGGAACAAAATGTAATTAGGTTAGTTGGCACTGGTACACGTAAAATGTGAGGCCAGTGAAATTAAACAAGCTATTTGTATGTAATGCCATAGTAACAGGATGTATTCCAGCATTCTATCTACATCTATAATGTTGTAACAGCCCAATTTTGGGCCTCAGCCTCTCCTTTGTTATTTACGTTTATTTCCCTAAATATGCCATGAATGGTATGCGGTCAACGGACGGACCTATGAGACATATAGTAGGCAACTAAGTAATTACCAGGATGAAGAAGGTCGATAAATTCTGCTTATATGCCTCTTTATTCAGGCATAAGGTTCTTTCACGACACTCAAAATCTTCAAACTCGGGACCCATGGATTAAAGTCCCCCCCGAAGGACTTGATCATTGGATATTACCACCTTCCATCGACTCCGGCCAGGACCCTTGGGACCAGAGTCAAGGAATACATAACAACTATTCCAATGCGGTAACTGAGACAACACATAAAGAGATAGAACGGCAAATTTCAATTTCGAAGTATTGGATCTAATGAACCGGAGGTCCATTCGCGATATTTAGAGCCTGATACCAAATGGAACACATATTGTGCTGGACATAAAATGTTATTAATTTTACATTCATATCAAGTGTATTTGTATTTTGCCACATTGTGTTGTCTTTCTTAATATTTTCCAAAAGTTATATAATAAACTATCAGTAGGGCCTATATCAGAAAGCAGCACGTGGGGCGCCCTGCGGAGTTACTTAACCGAGCTACTTTAACTACATTTATTTAAATAAAAATAAAACTTAAAGTTTTATATGATTTTCATATTTATAAATCATATAAAACTTTCTATCAATAACTTTTTATTTAATAACATAAAAATGCATTTTCATCAAGTAAACACCAAATCAATTCATTACTTCAGTTATTTATTTGTGTACAGATTGCAGCAACTAAAGATGGTTAGATCATAGCATCGAAGAGACATCTAGTAGGCGCTAGACATCTTGTTAATTTGATGGGAAAGGCAGATTAAATCAGAGGCTCTAATTTAAGCTTCAGGTTTTTTTCACCAGCCTGACAACTTGCAGACTCGATACCCACGACTTAAAATACATTTGATTTTTTTCCTTCCTAAAAAATGTATCAGAATACCAAAACACAATTGACTTAATCTTATTCTATAAAAAACACCCATATTTGTGAATGTATATACTTATTACTTTCTGGGTTACACGGTTCTTACAATACAAAATAAATTTAAGTTAATTTAGACCTGGACAATAGCGGGAACTGAAGGAACATTTTTGTAAAATTAAGATTTCTCAGATTGCAACAACTTCCTACTTCATAGCTAAAAGGCGTGTTACCTGTCAATTTAAATTACTAATTTCTGTGAACATAACTCATTTTAGCATAAATAATAGGCATTCATCTATAATCAATTATATTTATTCCGTTTAATTAATGTATACTCTGAATAATCTTAATAGGGTTCGATCTCCGGTCGGGACAAGTTTCCTGGGTGATGTTTTTTTTTGGGGGGGGTTTCTTCGCCTCTAAGAGAAATGTCAGAAAACGTAAAGCCCAAACGGTCCCCAAACTTCATCTGGCCATCATAATCATCGTTATCTCATTCATCATATTTAGTATGAATGTGTGTGTGACTGGTGTGTTTCGCCTTAATGTTATGCCGTCTCGGAGGAGGTCCTGATATTGAGGTCATCCCTCTTTGCGGAGGCCCTCCATGTCCTTGAGTGATCAAAAAGTATGTGTGTGATCCGTAGTAAAAAGTCCTCTCCCGACAGGTCGACCAACTGTAAGGCCCGAGTGGCGTGTGGCACGTAAAAATATCTAAAACAAGTAAGAATTAAACTGCGTTAAAGGAATAATCTAATTAAAAGGTTTAAGATAAACTTCACAATAGTCAATGAAATTATGCGGTAGTCACTGTACAGAATATCGTCATTCAACTTAAGTCTATCTATCTATAATGGCGTAGGCCATTGTTGGGCCATAACCTGCCCTTTATAAGGAATTACTAGACCAAGTTAATTTTTAGTTAACTTATTTCCTCATAGATGTCATGGATGGCATGCGGACCCAATGAGACATCTAACAAGCAACTAAGGTATTATTAGGACGTTGATATTGCTAAATTGTGCTTAGGGGCATCTTTATTCAGGCTGAAGGAACTTTTACGAGCCTGAAAATATTCAGACTCGAGACCCACCGCTTAAAGTCCCTCCCGGGAGGACTTGCTCCTTGGATTTTTCCGTTCTAAAAAATCCATCGACCCCGGGCGAGTTTGAACCCGCGATCCTCGAAACCAGAGGCAAGGAGCATAACTATTAGTCCACCGCGGCCGACCAACGTAAATCTACGTATTCATAAATACGTGTAAATGACTTTGTTTACCAGAAGTGAATTTAATTTGACATTTGAACAACAGTTCATTCTAGATTATGATTTTAAGTTTTCCTTGCTAAATTTCCGACTTCAACAGAGAACGTGTTCATCAAACATATGCTGTTATGTATTACATGTCATTCTAATTTATCTTAAAAAAGCTAAAATAATAATATATAAAGATTATTCTTCCAGTTATCTTATTCTTCTTCTTCCTTTCATGTGATAGACCTAGTGGTCTGTTACGGTCTCAATCCAACGGTTGAAGGTCTGCCCAAATATCTCTTGCCTGGTGGCTGGTAATTTAAGATCTGACGTGGTATTCTTGTTCTGCTCATTCTTCGTACGTGAGATTTCCAGTTGTTTCTGTATTTTTGTACATATTTCATGACTGATTCTGTTTATAATTCTTTGAGAATCCCAGAATTCCTTTTATGGTCTGTTCTTGAGTAGCCTGCAGTACGTCTCATAAATTTCATTTCTGCCGCAGTTAGTCTTTGTTCATCCACACTGCGAATTGTCCAGGCCTCACTGCCGTAATATAATATGGGCCTGGCCAGTGTTTTATATATTCTAGTTCGTGTGTGTTGCTGTACTGTGTTTGGCTTGAAAATATTATTTATAATTCCTGTTACTCTGTTAAATTTTATAATTTTCTGACTAAAATCTTTTTCTTCTTCGCATGTTCTTCCAGTTATATGGATGCGAAACATGGCCTCTTACTTTAAGGAAGAGGAGAGGATTACGAGTATTTGACAATACAGTTTTTAGCAAAATTTTTGGACCATAGAGACAGGAACAGATAGGTGAATGGAGAAAACTTCATAACAGTGAGCTACAAGATCTTTATGAGAAAGCAGATGTATAAAGAACAATTAGTTAAGTCTTGTAAACTGCAATTGCAGGACATATGGCATGAATGAAAAATTAAAGTGGGGCGTAGAAACGTATAGGAAAACCAGAAGGAAAGCTGCTAGTTGCTAGGCGAAGAATGACATGAGAGAATAACATTAATCATGATTCGAGAGAACTACAGAGAATGATGGAAAACAGTTAGTATAGGGATGTATGGAAAGCATAATTATGTCCGCGCGACCACGAACAAACAAGTTCGATAGTGTCTGTGAGTGAGTATATATTTCACTAATATATTCAAATATTTAACGAAGAATAAAGTTATCATAAGTAATGCCACGAGCGATTTCCAATTTATCTAGAGAATTTGAAAATCAAGAGTGGCATTTGTTAGGACTATTTAACGAATAAAATTAAGCTGTTTACTCACAAATCATTATTTAACTATAGTTATTTTAAAATATTTATATATTTAATGTAAACGGCGATGTTTGAAAACAAATGAGAAACGATTGGTACACTTCATTTGCTTCTTTTGTTCATCACTGCAACCAGATCATAATATTATTTGTTGCCAAAGGATCGCAATATTGTAAGAATAACACCCTAGTGGAGAAATTTTATCACTAACCATCATAGGTATTAATTAATTTCTGATGTCCTATGATGTAAATATGTCAATTATATTTTTCTGCAACGTTATTTCCTGGGAAATAATTCGTTTAAGAAAGTGAAAACAGTGGCTCTTCTCTTTTTGTGGTATAATCAGTTGCTACAAAGGTGTTTTATATTATCTCCCACATGCGCTATCTGCTGACATTCATGCACTATGCATGTACAATCTGGTAGCCGTATTTCTTAGAGAGTCAGTCACTGCAAAATAATGCTGTGACCTATTCAGAATGTTAAATAGGAGGTGCTTTCTTTAAAGTGATAAACTTTAGTTGGTAAATTCTAGGCGAAGCACGACTGTGATTGGTTGTAAATAAAAATTCATTGAAATGTGATTGGTCATTGACTTCCATTTGGGGCATGAGTTAAATAGTCAATGTATTGTTTCTATTAGATAAAAAATATAAAAAATAGAGTATTATGTAAACAGCAATTACTGTTAGTAGATTCATATATTCGATTTATCTCTTTGAGGAGCAAAGCTAAAATGATAAATTGTGAAATGTATTGCTACATGTAGGCCTAATATTGTCTTAGCTAATTCTACTACCGATATTGTTGTTTTAAGCTTACAACCAGTACCGCAAGATTGATATGTAAAAAGTACATAAACTAGTATTAAAATCGAGGTAGTACATCAATAACAAAATGGGAAGTAAATGATAAAGTAGATATTCTATATAATATTTCATTGCGTCATTCATTTTTAATGTTATGGTTTTGTGGTAAATATGATAACACATTGCACTTACGACAACCGGAAGACGATGTGGAAATAAGCAATGAGTTGTTTTGGGGAAATCCTCGAACTTGAAAATGGTGATGACATTGATAGGCCTACTAGTAAATAAATGTTTATTAATATCTAAGTCATTAATGAATACTCATTTAATCTAAATAACAAATAGATCCATCCAATGACTGTTCCAGACTTCTTTCTCATTCAAAGACGATAAGTCTCCAATAGACGAGGAAGATTAATAGGCCTAAGGGATATTCTCAGCAACAGCATTAGATTTAGTAGACACGTTCTACTTCTTCGTTAACGACGCTCTTTAACAACTGTAGCCATTAGTGCTTTACTATCCTCCATTCACTCCCATCCATTCAAGAAATGTTGGAAGACCTAAAGCTAGATGGATAGATGAATATTTGGAAGATCAAAAGACTTACGAATTCGAAATTGGTGGACAGTCGCCAGGAACAGAAAGGTCTGGAAGAGAGTACTTAGGGACTCTATGATTTGAACCGGGTTGTTTTGCCTAATATGATGAGTCATTACTGTGCATGGAAGTGTAAACAAGTGTTTTATATTAATAATGAGGTTCTTTCACTGGAGTAAATCAGCGACATGGGGTCTACAAATGTACTATCCTTCAGAATAAATTCATACTCTGTATTTTATTGCGCTAAAATATTCAGCAACTCCATTTAGGTTTGAATCCACGAAACCCGGTCCACCAGGACCGACAGCGATACTTGAAGGAAGTGAACAATAATATCATACAGAGCGCATATGAATTATACGGAAGAAACTTATTTGTTATTGAGGTTGTGGAGACAAGATATTTGATAGACAATCTATAAGATGCAAGAAACTCAGGATTTCAGACGAAACATACTTGAATTTTCAGTTGTTTTTCATTTGATACTCTAATCCAGTTTTAATATGATATGGAATGGTATTGGGTAGCTTCAGACCTTTAATTGGAGGTGGTTGAACGAGAATAATTATGGATTCCGCACGGTAGTCGAGCGGTTTAAAGAATTACAATATCTACAGGACTTTGCGCTACTTTGACTTCCCACTGAGACAGAATTTTTTTCTCAGGATTTCGGCCAGTATGGGACCAGTGTCTCCTCAGCATCGTGAGGAATTTGGATAACTACTGTGCAGTTCTGGCTTCTTTAGCCTCGTTTGAGCGATCTATGTTGTATGGTGGTAAGAATAGAAGGCGAGTTGCAGGTACTGCCAGTAATCAACCTCAGTTTAGGAAACAAATAGTTACTACACTTGCATTTTCATATCTACTAGTTCTGTGTTAGTGAGCATTTTATTGCCTAATAAGTTTGGAGTGTTCATTGTAGAATAGTGTTGTATTTATTAATTGTATTATTATTAATAAAAATTTGTTTTGCATGGCTAGTAGTTCCCTTCCCACTCGGCAATGTTCCCTTCTGTCACACGCCTTTGGTTTCACCAAGACGGCTACAGTTACCAGAACTGGACAGTATAATGAGAAGTGTTCCTGGTTGAGAGAACCGTATTAAACGACTGGCGGATTCCTAATGCTATTGTCCATAGACGAAGTGTATGAAAGAAGTAGGTATTTCATACTCATCATGAAGGATTGTACTATAACTTACCTTCATATAGACACTGAATGGGCGTGTTAGTTCCGAGTCTGACGGACTTACTTACTTACTCACTGGCACTATCGAACCCGTAGGTTCATGGCCGCACGGACATAAGCTCTCCAAACATCCCTATCCTGAGCTAATGCTTTCCAATCATTCCCTGTATAATCTACTTCCCTCAAATCATAGTTAATGTTGTTCTCCCACCTCATTCTTGGTCTACCAACTGGGCGTTTTCCTTCTGGCTTTCCTACAAGAAGTTTCCATGCACGTCTTTCATTCCCCATACGCGCAACATGTCCTGCCCATCGCAGTCTACGGGACTTAACTGTTCTTATTATATCTGGCTTCCTATAGAGACCATGTAGTTCATTGTTATGTAGTCTTCTCCATTCACCTGTCTGTTCATCTCTCTTTGGTCCAAAAATTTTCCTAAGAACTTTATTCTCAAATACTCGTAATCTCCTTTCCTCCCTTAAAGTAAGAGTCCATGTTTCGCACCCATATAATATAACTGGTAGAATAATAGTTTTATATATTTTCAGCTTAACGTTTTTTGAAAGGAGTTGGGACATCAAAAGTCTCTGCAATGCATAATAGCATGCATTTCCAGAATTGAGCCTATGTTTAATTTCTTTGTGCATCTCATTCCTATTTGTGATTATTGTTCCTAGGTATTTGAATTCAGCCAATTCCTCAAAATTTCCCTCATTTGTCATTAGCTGTCCATTTCCATTATATAATGTATTTCTACGTGTGACCATATATTTAGTTTTACTGATATTTACTTCCAGTCCTAATTTCTTAGTGTTACTCAATAGTGTGTGCGTGTTGGCCTTTAGTATCTCCTCGCTATCGGCCAGTAGTACTACATCATCAGCATAAACTAACAGCTTATTAATACCATTCAATTGTAAGCCTTCCTCATTCTGTAAAGATTTAATGGCATGCTCTAGTACAAAATTAAATAGTAGAGGAGATAGTGCATCTCCTTGCTTCAACCCATTCTGGATTTCAAAAGTGTCTGAAAACTGTTTGCCTACACGCACCCTACTCGTTGAGCCATTTAGACACATTCGTATAAGTCTAACTAACTTTTTAGGAATTCCGAACTCCAGCAGGATACTATATAACTTCTCCCTCTTAATTGAATCATATGCTTTTTTGAAGTCTACATATAGTTGATGTACAGTACCATTATATTCCCATTTCTTTTCTAAAATCTGTCTTATACTAAAAATCTGATCTGTTGTAGACCTGTTTCTTCTAAATGCACATTGATGATCTCCTAGAATGTCATCAATGTAGGTAGTAAGTCTGCTTACTAATATATTTGTTAGAATTTTGTACGAAGTTGAAAGTAATGAGATGCCCCTATAGTTGTTGCAATCAGTTTTATCTCCTTTCTTATAAATTGAGTCTGACGGACACACTTCAAAATTTTAATCATCAACCTTACCTCACAGTGAACTACGAAATAAAAAAAAAGAAAGTTACTAAACTGAATAAGAGAGCAAATTTATTTATCTTAAAACAGAAAAATATAAAACATAAAATTGAATACGCCTGAAATAAACTACAGATGTGTGTTACATCATGGACTGTTCTTATATTCTCAGGAAGTAAGTCATTGTATCGCTTCCATTTTCACGTGCCTCCCTTCGTCCCTTGCTTTCATTCTTCTCGTCTGTGGACAGTAACCATTTATCACCCTAGTCTAACAATTATGTTCCACCTATCTGACTAACACAAGTGGATGTGAGCCAGCAGCTGATTGGTAAGCCAAATAAATTATAAGCATGTCGCTCTACGGATTCTTTTAAGCTTTTAAGTGAAGTAGACTTTTCAGCAAATATTCAGCAATTTTATAGATTTTATAATATCTAAAATACAGCTGATTGGTTCTTAAAGATCCAAAGCCAACTCATATAATCCGATTTAATTTTAATAGGACTCCTGGACTATGAGTAAAAAAATTAAACTGATAGCGCAGAAATGACTCGTCTGAGTCCCTAACTCGAATTCCTTGAGTGACCAGATATCTTTATCTGGTTCAATCCATACGAACCCTTTATGAAATCCTAACATTACTCATCTGTAAAATTGCAAAGACTACGAACACATATTTGTAGAAGCCTTGTGTAGCTGATCATTGTGAGATAGAATTATTAACCCTGCTGGTCTTTTTGGAGCTTATCGACAATTGGTTTCATTTTCTTCTGAATGTTCATCATACTTCAAGCAACATGGTTACTCTGCACAAAAGTTTCCGGATACACGTATTTATCCTTATCTGGCATTCTTTCCATAGGCTTACACTTGCGGAACGCGAAGCAGGGAAAGAGAATCTACGATACGGACACATATAAACATTTTTTTTTGTATTTTTTAAAATGCCTTATGATATTGAGTCCTGCAAGTAATCATTGCTATCTGATTTTTCCCAGCAAAATTAATTATAATAAACTTAGAAAATCATCATCTAAATAAAACCGAGGAAGTGAGGACGGATGCTGTTGAAAGAAATGCTCTGTTTTGGAATCCTCAAAGCCAAAGAGGATGAAGAAGACCATTACATTCATGGAGAAGGACTATGGAAGATAAAGGAAGAAACTGCATGGAGTGAGTTGGAGTTGCTTCTCTAAGGTCCTGTATTCTGGATAAGAGTAACAAGATATAAAACTACGAGTAATACACAATCTTAGACAAACCAATGTAATTTGTTGACTAAAATCATTATGATAAAATTTAGCTTCACAAATAAAATTAATACATATCGCAGTAGATTCGCGTTGCAAATGTACGTTCAAACAAATACAGTACAATATATTTAAAAAGTCCACCACTGTGGTTTCAAAGTAGCGTGCTGCCTTGTCACGCAGCGGGCCCGGGTTCGATCCCCGGTCGGGACAGTTTTTCTGGGTCAGGTTTTTATCGGGGTTTTTCCTCACCTGAAAGACAAATGTCAGGATAACTTTAAGGCCCAAACGATCCCCGATATCATATCATCATAATCATCCTTATCATTATCATCATCATCCTTCATCGGTGTGGAAAGCAACGGGAAGCTACCGCACCTACAATTCCCTAGTAAAGCTGCAAAGTATAGCATGAAAATGCTATGATTGCAGTGAAAGACCTGCCCTCGGGCAGAATTACTATGGATGGGTGGATATTTAAAAAGTCCACCGCTGTGATCTCGAGGTAGCGTGCTGCCTTGTCAAGCAGCGGGCCAGGTTCGATCCCTGGTCGGGACATGCTCCTGGGTGAGGTTTTTTCGGGGTTTTTCCTCAACTGTAAGACAAATGTCAGGAAGCTTAGGGCCCAACGGTCCCCGAAAATCATTCGACCATCATTATCATCCTTTTCATCATGATCATCCTTCACCGGTGTGGAAAACAACGGGAAGCTACCACACCTATAATTTCCTAGTAAAGCTGCAAAGCATAGCATGGAAATGCTATAACTGCAGTGAATGACCTGCCCTCCGGCAGAATTACCATGGATGGATGGATATTTAAAAAGAAACTTCGTTATTATAGGTGTGTAAATAAAAACCATAGGTGACCTTAAGAATAGTACCGCGATTTACTGCGTCAAACCACTAATTAGCATTAAAAACAATTGCGCATATTTCGTAAATTGAAGAAATCACTTTTTATTTAATGACACAAAAGTAAATATAATTTTAACTCGCAGCTGGATAATTCCCTCTTATTGGACTCAGCCCTTAGTTTCATTAGAATTTGACCAGGTTTGAACCCACGAAGTTAAGACTAATGTTATTCTATATAACTAGGTCCATTTTTTCCCCTTGGAGGTATGTTAAACTTGTCGGGAAAAAATATATTTTACGAAACAGCTGGTGTAATGTACTAGATATGAGTTCATTAACCTTAATTATTTTTATTGATATTAAAAGTGAGGAATAGGAAGAATGTGCGCTTGAGACCCGTTACTCACCTGCTCTCTGGGTCACGTGGTATTCGTGACTGGGGTCTTGCTAGCGTGCCGGCCACATCGACTGACAGTAGTCCAAAGCGCACTGCAGAGAGAAGAATGGTGTGTCTAGGATGGAACTTGTGTCCACAAAAATCGTCATCTTGACACTCCTTGGAGTCATTAGATTATTCTTCGGCCTAATTCCCCTCAAGATAACCAAGACGTTGAAGTTGTGGGGGGACAGTGGTGTTTCACACAAGCTCCTCGAACAGAGAAGATTGCGAGTCGAGACGACGATTTCCCTGTGTTTGTGTTTCGGGGGTGGTGTTCTACTGGCCACATGCTTCATCCATATGATACCAGAAGTTCGGGAGTCTCTGGAAGCCGTGAAACGTAATGGGTCCAGCGTTATATCTCCCAGCACCAGCTTCCCTCTTGCAGAATTGTTCATCTGCTGCGGTTTCTTCCTTGTGTACGTGATAGAGGAGGTCGCTCATCGTTTATTTATTCATTCAGGTCAAAAAGAATCCAGTCCTCCTCAAAAGTGTTGTTCCACTGTAGAAACGGAACTGAAGAAAATAGAAGAATTCAGTTCTGAAAAAGTTGCTTTTGAGGTAAGATGATCAAGTTTTTTAGCTTTAGTTACTACTTATAGATTCAAAAGTGGATCCTTATACAAGATAATTTCACTTAATTCCTATCAAATTATTAATAGCATTAATTGTATTAAATTACAGACCAATTCTTGCATTCATGTTTTATAAAATTTAAAACAGGAAGTTTCTGGTAAAACAAATAAAAAATTTAGGAAGAGAACTCGAGAAAATAAAATAATTGATTTTTTTCGTTGTTATTTATTTTTTAAAAGTTTTGTTACGTGTCTCATAAATTTAAAAACAGATTACAGCTAGTAATATAACATAATTTGTAATTTTAATTAGTTTATTAATTACTTTAAGTAAACAAATTCACAAAAGAATATTATCATTAATTAAATGAATATAAAAAACTAAAACAACATGCTTTATTAGAAAACCGAACTAAAAAAATTAAAAATAATTTTAATTTCCAACACGCTTGGGATAAATAATTTTACCAACAAAAGCGTGGGGTGCTCTTTGTCAATTAATATATTTGATAATAAACAAACATTGGTAAAAGTAAAGTCTCTAAGAAGAAAACGTAAAAACCATAAAAAGCACCCCACGCTTTTGATGGTAAAATTATTTATCCCAAGCGTGTTGGAAATTAAAATTATTTTTCATTTTTTTAGCTCGGTTTTCTAATAAAGCGTGTTGTTTTAGTTTTTTAAAACTATTATTTATTTTCTATTTTTTAGTTTTAACATTTTACAGAATAAGATAAAAATGTAAATATCTTTAAATTCCATACTATTGTAATATGAGCTAAAAGTAATACTATTCTAAAAAAAGCCTCCCAGCCGGATTTGAACCATCGACCTATGGATTACTGAAATTATATACCACCAGAGTTCACCGCTCTACCAACTGAGCTCTTACAACGATTGACTAAAAATTCGACAAGTCCGCAACCTATTATACCAGTTTTCATTTTTTTTTTCTGATGATTCTGGCCAGGATTTTAGAAACAAAATATAAAATTATTGTATTGTCACGGATCCTTTACATGTATACAGTGTTTCAAGTCGATCCAATGTTTCTAAGTGGGTGAAAATCGTGTTCAAAGATTCCGTTACATAGATACAAAGACTCTTTTTTTATTTTCTTACGATTCTGGCCAGGATTTTAGAAACAAATATGAAATTATTGTATTGTCACGGGTCCTTTACACGTATACAAAGTTTAAAGTCGATCCAATAATTTTAAGTGGGTGAAAATCGAGTTGAAATATTCCGTTACATAGATAGATAGATAGATAGACAGATACAGGTCAAGCTAATATAAAGCGTGTAAAAACGCAAATTTAATTAAACATATAACAAATAATTAGTTTTAATTGTTCACATAAATCGTTCAAAAGCTTGGCATTTGTCGATATTATAATGATCATATGATAATTTAGATTTAAAATACTATATTCTATTAGAGTGTTCTGCCCCACAGCAGGTACACAGCAATCCAGCATTTTAATATTATGCTTTGCAGCTTTAGTAAGGAATTATAGGTATGGTAGCTTCCCGATACTTTATTTATAATATCACAGAGTGCCAGAGAAGAAAGTGGACAAGTTTCGCGTACATGCCCCAAGCGGCGCTAGTGTATAACAACTAACAACATCTAAATTTTTTCGATTTTTTTCTGGTACTAATATGAAATTCAGCACCGCCTGGTGGTAAAATTATGAATTAAAATTATATAACGCCCCTGGTGGTAAAATTATGAATTATAATTATATAATGCCATCTGGTGAATAATCATGGAATTGAACTTTTATAGGAATAAATAACGTATCTATTAATCTTAAATTATGGAATTATTTGTACCCAGCCTCACACACCTTAAAGAAAGGTCTGTTTTAACAGAAGGGAAGAATGGAAATAAATAAAACATGTTATTTTTTTTTATTAAAATTTAAAAACGTGCATTATGAGCTCTTTTAATACATATGTACAATTGACCTACCCCCTTATTCTTACACATATTTTATACAATATTTATTAAAGAACCTTAGCCATGTCGTACATCTGAAGTCCATTATAAAGTCACATTTTAAAAATGTTTATTAGAAATGGTTGTGCACTAACACACTAACATCACTCTTCCTAACCTAACAAATATTAGAATTTTATCACTTCTAGAAGGTTTATCTCTGAAAATAGATTCACATTAAAAACGTAAACAAGCCTGAAATTACTTACAAACTAGAGTAAAATAAAACCTAAGTAATGATTTTAACTTTCAATAATGTATAATTTCTACAGTACTGTCTACATAGAACGAATAGCAGTTAAACATTTAAATTTACAAAATGGCTAATTTCCCATAATCCCGAGTGAACACGTCGTGTGCCTTGCATTTGTTTTATTTAGTTACGTATTCTGTTGCTACGAAACAGCGCTACCATTGTACTTTGCTCATTGTAGTTCATCGCAAACGACCGAATTTTTTTAGATGTCACCGTACTCAGTTTTCCCTCTATTCGAAGTTTCATTCAAAAGCTTGGCATTTGTCGATATTATAATGATCATATGATAATTTAAATTAAAAATATGCTATTCTATTAGAGTGTTCTGCCCCACAGCAGGTATTTTACAGCAATCCAGCATTTTAATATTATGCTTTGCAACTTTAGTAAGGAATTATAGGTATGGTAGCTTCCCGTTACTTTATTTAAAATAAAATAACAGAAAAATATTGAATTATCTTAGGTGTTCAGGAGGTTATTAAAACTGAATTTATAAAAATAATAATCTAGAAACATGTATCATAAATGTTATTGGTATAATAATAATAATTATAATAATAATAATAATAATAATAATAATAATAATAATAATAATATGAAGAAGAAGAATCATCCAGGGATTAAGCCTGTTGGCTCGTTCCGGTTTCATGAAATCTAGAATTGTTATGTAATAATAATAATAATAATAATAATAATAATAATAATAATAACAATAATAATAATGATAATAATATCAGAAGGTAACTTACAGAAAGGTCTGTATGGACTTCACAACATTATAGAAATCCCAATGCCAGTCAATAAAAATCACAAACAATCAGAAAGACCATTGAGAGAAGCAGTTGTCAGACTTATGTCGTGAGTATACTTATATTAATCAGGAAAGTGAGTAGAATATGATTATGAAATGATAAATGGCAAATAAAATGATCCGACGAAATTAGCATTAATGGGAACTAATGACCAGTCATTAATTAGGTAGAGAGAACTCAGGTAATGCGACCCTTTCTTTTGTGAAGGCGGAAGTGGCCGACACATACACAACGAGTTAGAATGTTGACAAAATCCTTTATTCTCAGGGATCAACTGGCAATCTTTTGTGAGGCAGACCTTAACAGCTCTGCGTTGACAGTCAGAATACAATAACTGAATATATGATCGGGGGTTTCAACTTGGGACAAACAACGCTAGTAAAAAGTGTGGGAAGGGAGAAAACTCAAGCGTTAGAGCCTACTAGAAGTAAAGATGAATGATCTAGGAAAAACCCAGTGGCCTAAGTAACAAACTTGTGACCTTCTCAGATTATACTATCAGATACATTAACCAATCATATTATTTGTTACGTGTGCCTAAGCACTGATCTCAGGTCCACAAGGTCGATAGCGGGAGATCCTAATTTACGTAATAGGCGAGAGAGACGAACCTCAGACACTTGTGCTTGTGCTCCGGACCTGGCCCACGTCATCATCAAACACTGGCAGCATGGTCACCAGTTGTAACTTGAATTGAAGTACTTAGAATTTTCACGGAAGTATTACGAGTTTCTGGACTTAAACATTTTTTTTAATCTCAAGATAAAATTAGATTGTCCGCGAGTGAGCTTGAATAAGGCATAAAAGTTCTCGCGACCGACAGCAAACCCACGATAAACGCCATCGCCGATTGTGAGATCTGAGCGAGGGAATATAATTAAAACATGTACAGTGTTATCCATTTCCAGTGTTTTAAGACATAATAAATTACATTCAACAGAATTCATCCGACACGATTAATTCTGCCCGACGAAGTTCTCGTGGAATACCTGAATAAGAACCTCATGCCTACCGATGTTTAACCTGAGCAAACCGAGTACCCAAATTCCCCAGTGAACCGGGCAAGTCCTTTATAAATCCGGTGCCCACTAAATCCTTTATTATCCAAACAAACCTGGGGTTGACCCTATACATCCTTTCCCATATTACCACCCAACGTTAGGGCATACACAATATTCCTGTCCCAAATCATAACTTCCAAGCAATAAGAAATTTACACAATCATCTTATTTTAAATTGAGCTACAAAGAAAACAGTTTTGAACAGTAGTACAAATTTTAGTTTTAATATAGAGTGATTTATGAATTTAATTTCCGCACAATAACATGTGTGCCAATTATTGCGTTTTTTTTTAATTAGCTTTCTCATTACAGGAGGCAGCCAGCAACTGAGGCCTATCGTTGCGCGCAGAGAATAATTGTTAGATTTAATATGGAAAAAAATGTTAGATAGGTGCAATAAGTAAACAAATTAGGGGTAGGGGATGTTAGCAGAATGCTTTAAATGATATTGAAAATCAATATTTTTTTTGAAAAGCGATTTTCTCAAACGTACGAAGTTGTGTGCGAGAAAAAAATTAGAATGCAATATTCTGATTGGCTACGAGTGGATGTTGACTTTCCCGTTATTAAGAATTAATTTAGAACAATGACAATCTTGGAAAATTCTGTTCCATATGCTTATGGAATAGGACGACCCAAAGTAACTATCGAACAGACTGGAATAAAAGAAATGTTCACTTAAGCAGGAATTCTCTCGCGATGAAGTTCCTCTTGCAAAAGAAATATCACTTTGGTCATATGGTAAACAGGATACTGCTGATGTTTTAAAGACATTACACAATAAACAACAAAAATAACTTCAAAAAATACTAAACATAAATCACCCAGCTCAACTCCCCTATCTTCTATGTCGGGCGAAGCATTGTTATTTTTGACAACAAAATATCAATATGTCAATATATTAACATGAGACTAGATGCCAAAAAGAGAGGTTGTGATATTTTATCCACCCTATAATGCTACTAGGGAAGGAAATCTGTTATGCTACCTTTCCCAAGATAGACATTTCAGCAGAAATAAGACTTATTTTTATTCCAGCCTCTTCGAAAGATATTTTGGGTCCTACAATTCCATAAGCAGATGGAACAGGATTTTCCATTGACTATCAGTGTTCTAAATTCTTATTAACGAAAATGTTTATATTTACTTTTATCCAATCAGAATATTTCAGCAGAAATCTAACTTTTTTCTCTCGCGCAAGTTCCTATGTTTTAGAAAATCACTTTAAAAAAATGTTTTTTAATTTTTTTGAAAGATTCTCCGAACATTCCCTAACTGTAATTTATTATAGAGAATCACTTATTGCCTCTATCGATCACTTTTCTTCATATATTAAATCAAACAATTCTCTGCGCGTGAAGATAGGTCTCAGCTGCCGGCCGCCTCCTCTAATAAAAAAGGTAATTAAAAAAACGAATAATTTGCACACATGTTATTGTGCGGGTATTGAAGTCCATAAATCACTCTATATTCTAACTAAAATTTGTCCTACTGTTCGGAACTGTTTTTTTTTCGTAGCTCAATTTAAAGTAAAACGATTGTGCAAATTTTTTAGTGTTTTGAAGGTATGATTCCACATGCATTTAACACAATATCTGGTTGTATATAAACATGTTAAATATATCAATGAAAAGTACAAACCTTGAGGTAAAGTATCCACATAGAATAAGAAGAATAACTCACTGAACTTTAATGCAAAACGTATTTATTTCTGCATCTCGGTACACAACTGGAATGCGGACCAGATGAGTTCTTAACTATCGCAACTTCCGATGTATATATTGTCTACATGAATTTTAGAATTCTACCCTCCTTTGCAGATAAGTGAAGAACAGTCATCTGGCAATAATTTTAGAGTGAAGAAAGATGAATTGGCGAGAGTTAATAAAATACTTTTTTTTTCAGCCCACACAGCATCGTGAAGTATTTGGGTAGCTACAATATGTAGAGACTCCAGGTTGAAAATACCAGCTATGACGGCTGTAGGATGCGACATGCTGACCACATGTCACCCTACACTGGCTAGATGATCGTCTACCTCTGTGATTAACACATGTGGATGTGAAGCCAACAGCCGGCTGGTCAGCAAAAAGTCTTCTAGGCCTGTCGCGCTTCGAGTATTTTTTTTTGATACCAAGAAGATCGGGATAAGTAGATTCCCGGGCAAGCGTGCTCTGCCATACCGTTCATCCGATTGAGATGGGGCTTTTTGGAAAATGTTCAGGAAATTCTGGGAATTAACATAGGCTATAAGAGAGTTGTAATACTCAACCACTTCACCCCTAAAAATCACCCCTTGTAATGTAAAACGTGAAATAAATTCCCTATTTTGACCCATACATGGCTTACGCTGCCTAAACCATAACAAATACACAAATTGATATCCACAGAATTGAACATCTAAAAAACTCTACAAAAAGTAGAGTATAACAGCGCACGGCTGGTGGTAAAAACTAATATTTATTTAGATTTAGGAGTAACAGCGCACGCAGCGCACGCCAGGGATTAGCTAGTCTAATATATAAAAATGAATGCTGTTTGTTTGTTCGTACTTTATGGGCGGCCATATCGTTGATCCGATTGTGATGCGGTTTTTTGCAAAATGTTCAGGAGATTCCCGGGATGAACATAGGCTATAAGAGAGTTGTGATACTCAACTGCTACACCCTTAAAAATCGTCCTATGTAGTGCAAAGCATGAAAAAAGTAGCTCTTTGGACGCTTAAATGGCTTACGCTGCCTACACCATAACAAATACACAAAATGAATGTACACAGAATTGAATATCTCAAAAAGCTCTACAAAGAGTCCGCGACATCATAGGTTTATCTCTTACAGAGAAGTCACAATAACCATTTTTGTCTTTCATTGATGCCAAGAAGATCGATACAAGTGCATAGATTCCTGTGCAAGCATAACAGCACATGGCGGGTATTATTTTATAGATATCTCACAATAACGAATTTTCTCTTTTATCTCATTTATGCCAAGAAGATTGAGATAAGTAAATTCCCGGGAAACGCCGGGTAATCAGCACAGGGAATCTTAAAGTAATTACTATATACATTTATAATTGTTTTTATTTTACTTATTCAACAAATCATAAGAAATACATTAATTAATGTCTCATTTATGCCAAGAAGATCGGGATGAGTAGATTCCCGGACAACGTCGGGTAAACAGCTCGGGGTATCAAAAAATAATCACGGTATAAATTATCCCCTCTACTTACTTAGCCAAACATAAAACACATTAATTTTCGTATTTCAACTCATTTATGTCAAGAAAATCGGGATAAGTAGATTCCCGGACAACGCCGGGTAAACAGCACGGAGTATCTAAAAATAATCACGATATAAATATTTCCTTCCACTTATTTAACTAAACATAAAACACATTAATTTTCGTATTTCAGCTCATTTATGTCAAGAAGATCGGGATAAGTAGATTCCCGGGCAAGCCCGGTAATCAGCACGGGGTAACTAAAAAATATAAGTTTATAATTACTTTTCCTTTTACTTATTCAACTAAACATAAAAGCACATTAATGTCCATATATTTAGGGTAGCAGCGTAAGCCGAGTATTAGTTAGTAATCATAACATTAATGATAACAATAATAATCCTCACTTTACGGTTTAGGCTCTAAGCCTATACCATCGCGTAAACTATGCGGTTGATTGCTGTGAATTTTGTAATAAAAATTCCCTAAGTAATCCCAGTCTGGCTTCTTTAAGCATCTTGTGTAGTATACAACATGTACCGCTGTGGACCTCACTCTTTACCTCAAGTACAGGTTTCCATATTTGTCCCTGAAGATTAGATGCCACTTCCGTCAGTCTCGCCGTACGAAAATTGCGCTGTTCCTGTCGTTGACTTACATCGCTGTTCATGTCCTTTACTTCCCTCGTCTCTCATCAACCAAGAAGATTGATACGGTCGTCTGGATCAATCCTTGGCTCTCCAACATGACAAACTGATGATCAATAATAATAATAACAATAATAATAAATAAATATTATTATTAATGTTGTTATTATTATTATTATTATTATTATTATTATTATTATTATTATTATTATTATCATTCATTCAGGGAGGCCTTCCATGTCCTTGTGTGTTAAAAGTATTTGTGTGGCCCATAGTTCAAATTCTCTCCCGACAGGTAGTAAAAGGCCCGGGTGGAGTGTGGCACGTAAAAGTACCTATAAGATGAGAGATTAAACTGCGATAATGGAATGGAATCATTGCTATTATAGTTACTAATAATACAGTGGAGGAAATTGGTATAAAGTCACTAACCTTTAGTAGTAAAACAACCTGAAATATTTATGCAAATACCGTATGTGTGTCATAGATTACATATAATTATCTTGGACATAATTTCATATAGGTCTCCACAATTTGTATTTATTATATATGTAAATAATACGTAAAATTTATGAAAACGCTGTCCTAGCGGTGGAAATCGGTATAAAGGCAGGTGAACTTCTGGCTCTTACAGATAGCCCTACATAAATGTAAACAAAACACTGCAATTACTTGGAGACGACGTGTCTGTGAGCATCGTTCATCAGTTACAAGTCAGCAGTACGTACAATGCCACGTGGAAAGCCTCTATCAAATGAAGAGAAATCAAGAGTTAGTGCCTTCAAGGAAATGGGCATTTCCAATAGACAAATACCTACGAAATTGGGGCTTCAAGATATGTCATTGATAATTTTGTCAAACTGGGCTCACAATATGGAAAAAAGCGGGAAATATGGACGCAAGAAAATTGTCTGAGCGCACTAAACATCTCATTTTACGTAAAGCAAAAGGTAAGAGTATGTTTTCTTCTCAAATCCAGGCTGATTTGAAGTTGCCAGTAACAGCCAGAAGAGTAAGACAAATTATGTCCAAAGACAAGAACCTAAAATAAACAAAAACCTCTGAACGATGCATATAAGAAAGTTAGAATGACTTTTACTGAAGAACACATGTTCTGGACCTCAGAATGGAATAAAGTAATATTCAGTGATGAGAAGAAGTTTAATCTGGACGGACTTGATGGCCTTCAGTATTACTGGAACGACCTCCGTACTGAAGAGCAAGTTAGAATGAGTAGAAACTTCGGTGGTGCAGGCGTTATTATTTGGGCAGCATTCTGTTTTTAAAGGAAGATCAAAAATAGCATGGATACGCATCAAGATGAATTCTGAGTCCTACACTGAGGAGCTTCTGGAGTCTTAATTGATACGAATGTATGAGACATTTGGCGAAGATCTAATTTTTCAGCCAGATAATGCTTCCATGCACGTGTCTGCCAAATCAAAGGAGTTGTTCAGGAAGAAAGAAATACCACTTTTGACTTGGCCATTCTTGATTTAAATCCGATCGAGAACTTATGGGGGATCCTGGCAAAGCGTGTGTATCGCAATGAACAGCAGTTTTGGACAGTGACTGAGCAGAAAAATGTTATTCAGGAAGAGTGGGCCTGAATCTCAGTGTAAGAAATAAACACCCTCATCAAGTCAATGCCAAAGAGAATCTTCCAAGGAATTAACAACAATGGAGGTTCAACTAAATTTTAGAACTTTGTTGTAAACTTTGCGCTCAGTCTTTTTGGTTTAATCTGTGAAATACACGAAGTGCCTTTATACTAATTTCCACCCATATGTGAGAGTGGTTTCAGTTTTCATGTACTTCTTTGGACAGAAATGGATAATTAATTTTGACATTATTTGTCTGAGTTTTATACCCAATCACCTACTAAGTTAATGTAGAAAAATCCCAAAGAAAGAGTAAATAAACTTGTGTTAACACTTTTAACAAGTGCCTTTATACCAATTTCCTCCACTGTAATTATCATCACATGACCAACTTAGTTTTATGCTCAGTTGAGTCTGTTTCTGTATATTTTAGATTAGTACCACGAATTGTGTAGATATTCCTCTATCTTTATGTCCTTTAGGTTGGTACTGGCATACCTTTTTTGGCAATCGATTTGAATCCATTCTGTGAAGGTGATTCAACCAATCCGTTTGATACAGGCCCCTAAAGTGAATGAATTCAATGTTAGGGCATTATTATATGTCCTGTATTCAGGATATTATTTTACAATAAATTAGAATGCAAATGTTGTAAACAAGGAATCAAAATGGGAGGATTGCATAAGTTTACTTACTTTTTACTTTTTAGGGCCTCTCCACTTTTCAGCGGTTACCCTGTATTCCCATTCGCCATTCTTGCTGATCACGCCATTTATCCTCCTCCAGACCTCGGTCGTTCATCAATCTATGGATCTCTCTTCTCCAAGTTGTTCTTGGCCTGCCCCGTTTCCTTCTACCAGAAGGTGACCATTCCAAAAGAGTTTTGGGCCACCTATCATCCTCTATTCTCCTGACATGGCCATACCACTGAAGAGCTCGTCTTTCGATCCTTTCTACCACTGTCTCCTCCATATCCATCATCTGCCTCACTTCTTCATTTCTGCTTCTTTCCAACCTGGACACCCTGGCACTGCGTCTTATTCCATCCATCTCCACTGCCAAGATCTTAGTTTTTTGTCCCTCTACCAAAGTCCATCCCTCAGCACCATAAGTCATTATGCGTTCCACAACAGACTTCAAAATCCTCTTCTTCGTGTGGTTTGACATGGTCCTACTCCACAGTACTCTATCCAACATTTTTATGGCTCTTCGTGCTTGTACTAACCTGCTATCTACTTCAGCTTTACAACTCCCTGATTCATCAATAAGTGATCCCAAATATTTAAATTTTTTAACAGCTCTAATAATTCTTTGGGATAGGGATATATCTCGTCCACTTCCTCCTACTACAAGATATTCAGTTTTTTTCCATGTTTACTCTTAATCCTCCTATTGCAAAAGCATTTAGAAGTTTTCTCATCATGTATTTCACATCCTCACTACTCTGCGCTATCAACACCTGATCGTCTGCAAATAATAAGGAATGCATTGTGCCATCTTGGACTGGTACTGCCATGCCTCCACAATATCGATTCCACTGCTCCAATATATGCTGGATGTATATTTTGAACAGAGTAGGGGACATACTACAGACCTGTCGCAGGCCTTTAGTAGTTCTGAATGAAGAGGATATCATCTTACCCACTTTAACCGAAGCCTGACACTGCTGGTACAATCGTCGGACAAGTGAAATCGTTGGTAAATCGATACCAACATCAACCATTGCATCCCAAAGTTGGTTGATTGGCACTGAGTTATAGGCCTTTTCTAAATCAAATATCAAATGAATTTCCTGGCCCTTAGCATGCGATTTTTCTGTTATCTGTCTCAGACTAAAAATGTGATCCATGCATGATTTCCCCCTGGTAAATTCTGCTTGGTCTTCCAACATTCTTCCTTCGATAGTGTGTTCAAGTCAGTTTGTGATGATACTGCTAAAAATTCTACTCATGGATGACATCACGCTGATTCCTCTGTAATTTCCAGGGTCCTTACGATTTCCCTTTTTATGAATAGATGTTATATATGATATACACCAATCCTTTGGTATTTCATCACCCTCCAAAATCTGATTAAACATTTTACAGATAAGTCTTTTTAATAAGGGGGGTCCATATTTCCATAATTCTGTCATTATTCCACTGGGTCCACTGGCTTTACCATTCTTTGCTTTTTTCAGTGCCTGATTTATTTCTTCCTCTAAAATAGGTTCCATACGTGACGATATATTGTCCACATACTCCAAATTTTCGCATTTTTGTCCCTTCCTTTTCTCAACAAGCATATTTTTAAAGTGCTACTCCCATTGTTCCATATTCACAAGATTTAAGGCTGGTGATGGATTATTAACTGCCCTCGTCCTCCTTATAACTCTCCATGCCTCTGCAGATCTTCTGTATCCTAATGAATGATCAATTTCAGCACAAACTTTTTCCCATGATTCTTCTTTACATTTTATTATAACCATCTTTACCTTTCTCTTGCATTTTCTATACTTCTGTAGGTCTTCTTCACTCTTAGAGCTCAACCACTTATAGCACAATTTCTTTTTTTCATTAATAATTTCCAGTGTTTCCATAGTCATCCATTCTGTCCTTCCTCCACTTTTCCTCTCCCTTCCCAACACTTCCTCAGCTACTCCATTAACACTATGTTTTAAAAAATCATACAGGCCTTCAGCATTCAAATCCTCCTCTACTACTTTCAGTCTATTGTTCAACCTTTCCTGATATAGATAGCGTACACTATCTTCCTGTAATAGATGCACCAAATATCTGGGGTCATCTATAATAGTCATTTCTTTATTTTTCTGAGTTTTAGTTGTTTTTAATTTAGTTTTCATAGGGGACGCAAATTTTGATACAACAATATGATGATCCGATCCACATTCTATCTTCCTCCGTACTCTAACATCTTGTATTTTAATCAATCGTTACTGTCTTACTATTACGTAGTCTATAATAGACTTCAAATTCCTGGAGTGGTTTACCCAGGTATATTTATGTATATCCTTGTGTTTAAACTTTGTATTCATGTTAACACATTCCTGCTCCTTACGGAAAATGTGGTTTCTGACGCATCACGCTGCAAATGTACGCGCATATTGGTAGTTAATTTGAGTTTTCGTACATGTCTCCAAAGATGCGAAGCTTTAAGGCAACCGTTGAGTTTATCAGCTGGTGTCGATTTAGGTATCACTGGAAGGATTTGTCGAAAGTCGCCAGTTAATAAAATGAGAGCGCCACCGAACGGTTGTGCATTTGATCGTAAATTTTTAAGAGTTCGATCAAGCGCCTCAAGCGATTTCTTATGAGCCATGGTGCATTCGTCCCAGACAATGAGCTTGCAAATTCGCAGAACTTTAGTCATGCCAGACCCTTTTGAAATGTTACATGTTGGAGCTTCACAGAAATGTATGTCCAAAGGCAATTTGAGCGCCGAATGAACAGTTCGTCCACCATCTAATAAAGTAGCTGCAATACCCGATGAAGCAAGAGCCAAAAGAATTCCATTTTGAGATCGAATGTGAGCCAATAACAAATTGATGAGGAAAGTTTTTCCAGTCCCACCTGGCGCATCAAGGAAAAACAGACCACCTAAGCCATTTGTAATTGTATCATAGGTCAATTTTTGTTCCGCAAGCAAAAGTTGTTTGCTTGCTTCAATTAATGCAAGCTTATCATTAACATTGTACTGCTCTTCTCTCCGTAAACCTCTATTATAAGGGTAAAGTGCAGAACGTTGTGGTGCATCATGCCAAGTTGAGTGAGTGCTTTATTGATGATGGTTAAGCATATGTCTTCGATTTCAATGAGAGCTTGATTAAAAATCTTGTCCGAAAACACAGTGGAATTGTCATTGCTAATGGTATGAACGCGTGCAAAATGTCTTCGTTCAAATCCTCTCTGAATTCTTCCCACAAATCTTTGGGGTTGGATGTCGAACATGTGGTTATAATGATGGCGAATAATGTTCGAATTTGTCGCGGATGACAGCTAGCGCATGCGTCCGTCAGTGTTGTTACCCAATGTTCGTCAGTTTCGAGCAAATGAAGCTTTTAGCAAGCTTCTCTGTACGTCTGGCATTCTACGCCATCAACCGTTCTCAAGTTTGTAAATTAAGTAGGTCCTTTGACATTAACCAACAGCATTCTCAAATAATAACACTCGGCATTATTTGGATGTACTGTGTATATACGGCCCAATGTGTCAGACGAATATAGATTCTGATAGCCTTCAACAGGCACGCCTTGCTTACGTCGTTGGAACTTTTTAGATGTAGCATTCCATGTATTGTACTTTGGAACTTCTGCGTACAATAATGTCTGGGCAAATTCATCATCTTCACAGAGCTGAAAAAATGCTGTAAGAGTTGTGTGCGCTGGTGCAGCAGCAATATTTAGTACAGTGTCTGCCGTGAAATAGACTCTTTGTCCATTTTCAAGATGAACACTGAGATGAACAACATTGGGATGGCGAATGTGAATTGAGAAACCCAAAATTCGCCAAACAGCCTCGTTGCTGCTGATATACCGACCAGTTTGAAATTGACTCACTTCATCACTGTGCGCATCAGATTGCTGACATATCACTGCCTTTGTTAACGTATTTGCATATATACTGTAGGATTTGACTGAATGACAATATTCGACGTTGAAATGAGCTTTGAATGTTTTCGATAACAAAGGAGAATATGGCACAATCCATCTGTTGTCGATTTCAACGTCACCATTTCTCATTCTGATTACTGTAGTATGACCTCCATCTTCCGGTTCTCGGCGTCTGTATTTTGGATATCCGTTATCACCAGTGCGAGTTTCATTAATTAATTGTCTGGGATACTTTTTCGTGCATTTGTTATCTACCATGCAAGAGGATTGTGGATTCATTGCTCCGCATGGTCCATGTACCATGTTTTTGGTCACAATATCGAACAACAATGGGTCTTCCTCAGGATTAGGAATTTCTGCAGAAATTATATCAACAATTTGAGCAGTGTGTATTTTCGTTTTGAGCCATATCAGAATTTGAGCATGTGGAAGTCCTCTCTTCTGCCACTCTATGGAATATATCGAGCAGCGAGTTTCACCATAAATGTGACTTTTCACAATTAAATCCATCAATTTCGTGAGTTTTTGCTTGAATACTCGTGCAGTCAAATCATTTCTATCGGTCGGAATCTGACCGAGTAATAGAAGCTCTTTTATCTCGTCTCATGCTGGATTGCATGTAAATGTGATGAAAAAGTCGGGTCTGCCATAGGATCGTACATATGTTATGGAATCTTGTACATATTCATGCATACGCCGTGGGCTGCCAGTGAAAGTTGCTGGAAGTATTGCCATTTTTCCAATGTCGGAAACATTACCATCGTTTACAATTGCATCTCGTAAGTGAATGTATTCTTCTGAACGCAAATATTTTTGATTTAAGCGAATCAATAACAAACGTTCAGATTCAATTTTGGCATACATGTCTACCACGTATTGATGAAATAGTTGACGGCATTGCAGAATATCATATGTTCCATTGTGCGGTATGATTATGCGGTATGAATAATAATTCATCGCTGATACTTTTTTAGTTCACCTATAAGAATAAAGAAAACGAAAGATAATAAACATATAAATTACATTTACGAATGTTTGAAAGTTAAAAACAAAATAATATTTTCATTAAACTAAATAAATGAAGATGTATTTGGATTAGTTTGCATAATATTGAAGTGATATCCGTCCTGCCCCTCCCAAAAAATTATTGGATACTGCAGCGCATCGTATGATAGATGTGTTTCAGCGACACGTTGAATTGTATTATTCCGTTGCTGAAGAATAATATCACGCATATCACTATCTTCGCCAACTATGGCAATCGCAACTTCATTGATGGTAGGTGCGTTGTAGCGTCAGGCATGCTGTCCGAGTGGTGTTTTGTCGGCTTGTATTTGAATTGCATAATGATCAGCTGGTAAGTTGTCATTTGAAATTTTGGATAATCTTAACAATGTATTGCGTTGGTGGAAAAATGTTTGCAAATAGGATATAATGAGGCATTTGGAGCCTGGAATTGCATTGCAACGTTGACCAACTTGTGCATCATCGTCACCCATAAAGTAGATTTGTAGAAATTTATGTTCAGCGTCCTAAACTGATAGAAATGAACCAACACGGTGATATATTTGTCCTTGCATTTTAAAAGTAGGCATGTACTGATCTTGGAAAATGTTGTCGGCTCCAAAAGATGTCATTTGAAACGCTGAATTATATTTGCGAATATTTTGTAAGAAGTATTAAGAATCAGGTAATTCGCCCGAAAGCAATGACAACAATGGATCAGGTGGAGGATGCAATGTTTGTAATTTAACTTTGCCATTCGCACAGCACAGCACAGGGTGTTTCATTGTTGAACTTGAGCGAATCGCAATGCCCACACACCTTATCCATTTTTCCAATGTTAACAGTGGAATGTAAACTGTAATCGTAATTAAGATTATAATGAAATGCAGCAAGATTCAAATCAATATGTACTGTTTGTCGAGATAAAGCAGTACGTGAACGTTCTCTTTCTAATCTCGCTGCATGTTGGTCTTCTGATTCTGATGCGCGCGATCGGATGGCTCGTGAGCGTTCTGTTTCTAATCTCGCTGCATGTTTGTCTCCTGACTCGGAGGCGCGCGATTGAGCAGCACGTAAAAGTTCTCTTTCTATTCTAGCCGTATGTTGATCTTGAGATTCTGATGCGCGCGATCGGGTGGCTCGTGAACGTAATGATTCTAATCTCGCTGCATGTTGGTCCTCTGATTCTGATGCGCGCGATCTGGTGGCTCGTGAACGTTCTGATTGTAATCTCGCTGCATGTTGGTCTCTTGACTCGGACGTGCGCGATTGAGTAGCACATAAACGTTCTCTTTCAATTCTAGCCGTATGTTGATCTTGAGATTCTGATGCATGTGAACGTGCAATTCTTAAACGATCTGCTTCATTGCTCGCTTGTCTTTCCTCGGTTGTTTGAGAAGCTCGAATTCGCTTACTTCTACGTGCTGCGCTAGTAGATTTACTAAGTGACGAACGTTTTGGAGGCATTTTGCTTGTGTGAGATAAACTCCGAAAAACATGTGCCCTTTGCCGCAGCCAAAATATTGTGCAGGTTGCATAGATGACTATTTACTGAAAAAAAAGGCCGAGTAAGACAAAATGGAAATGAGTATGAGCGGGATTATGATCAACGTCTGTTGATGTTGCGTTATGTTACAATGAGAGGGCAAGTACAACGCACAATTCGAGTGTGTGTATCACGATCAACATTCATTGACGTTTATGGCTGCTAGCTCACTCTGTTATCAGTACCGAGAACTCTAAAGGCTCACAGTAAACTGTTTGATGAACTTACACTGATTTATTTGCATTATCATCTAAAAGAAGGGACATATGTTAAGGCCAAATATGGTAAGTAGACATATTACGGTAGTACTTACATTGTAAAATGTTTCCTATATCTTTCCTAATAGCTTTCTTTTTCTCTCATTTTTATATTGCGTGATTTTTGTTGTATATAAATTCGTGTAATCGCACAAACTCAATAAGCACGTCATCTCTCATGTTGATATAATTATTAAAATATCAAAATATTATAATTTATTGGCGCCAACAAATTCAACAACATCGGATCAAAACAAGTTAAGGGGGCTCATACACCATAACAGGTTAAAATTTTAAATTTTTTGTTTTTGGTCTCATTTGAAAGCATATACTTTAAAGTACATATTTCTGAAATTTTGTGATAATATTTTCTGTTTTTGTCGAGATATATAATGTTAAATGCTAATGTGCGCTGGGTGACAGTTAAATGTCGCGGCTTGCCTGACATTTTCAATCGTTCCCAAGAGCGGCATAATGTAAAATATATAGAGTACATTGGAGACGGTGATACGTCCAGTTTCAAAACTGTGTATGACTCTATGCCATATGGACCTGATATCACAATAAAAAAATGAATGTGTGGGTCATGTACAGAAAAGAATGGGGTACAGACTTAGGCAGCTGAAGAAGAACTTAACTGGAACTAAATTAGAAGATGGGAAAGGCATTGGTGGTGCTGGTCGACTAACTGATGCCACTATAGATAAAATACAAAGATATTATGGCAATGTCATTAAGGAAAATAAAGAGAACATTGACAATATGAGGAAGGCAATATGGGCTATCTGGTACCATGAAGCTTCAACAGATTGCAATCCCCAGCACTATATGTGTCCACTGGGTGTGGATATAATCAAGTCCGGGCAGAGGGTGGAGAAGCAGCATATAAACATCCACATCCAATACCAATGGCTGTTATGAATGCCATAAGACCTACCTTCAAAGACCTTTCAAAAACAGAACTTCTAAGAAGGTGCTTGAAGGGCCGCACTCAAAATTCAAACGAGTCCTATAATAATAAAGTGTGGACAATTTTCCCTAAAAAGTAATGCTGGGAAAACAGCTGATGCTGCAGCAACATTCAATGATGGGGATACAAGCAGATTAAAAGTTTTAGAAGAGTTTGGAGTGAATGTAGGAAAATATGCCAAGGCTTGCTTTTAGGCATCGTGATGTCCTGCGCATAAAATCTGCTGATAAACGCCTACGATAATCCTCGAAGGAGTCCAGGAGAACTAGAAGACGACTGAGACTTGAGGAACATGGCAGAAGAAGTGAAAAGGAGGGCACAACATATGCTGCAGGAGCTTTCTAGTACAGACTGTAAGTAGAAACATGTGTAAACTTTAACATCGTTTTCCCGAAAGTTAAAATTTTAAGAACATAAAACGCAATAACTCAAAACCTAATGGTTCAACAATTTGCATGCAATTTTGCACACACACTCATATACTTAGTCTGTATCTGGCATACTAAAATCATTGCAATCGTTTGAATATTAAGGTTAGGTAATGGGGAATATATAGTGTAAAAATTATTTAAAAAAATTATTAACAAAAATATTTTTTTTTGCTCTAAACCAATATATCTGGGCACATCTTAACAGTTCACAAGCTTTATTAGGGTGTTATATTTATTTTAAAAAATTGTTTATACTAGTCAGATTATTAGTTTTTAAGTAATAATGTATGATATGATATATAAGAAACTGAAATTATGCAAATTTTATTTTCCTGAAATTACAAAAATTTTGCTTCAATAATAATAATTTTAATATTAAATGAAAGCTAATAGTGTATACTACCTGTGTGCAAATTTGCATAATTGTATGTTTTATAGTGTTTCATTTATTGTACAGTAATGATGTGTGTGCAAATGTACCTTAAGCTGGGTGTATGACCCCCCTTAAATGCAGGATTCGTCAATATCAATAGATTTGAACGATATGACATTGCTTGACCTGCCAATGTACAGCCAACGCCATCTTGCGCCGTACCCTGTACACGTTCATCACAATATGATACGTGGAAGGTGTATTTGATAAACTTGAACGAACTTAAAAGGAACGCAAGGCAAAATTAACAAACATTGATCGTAATCCCCCCATAGACATAAAATAACATTACTTATTTATTTAGTCAGATGAAGGGTATGGCAGCGCATAAAGTACGATCAAACGTACAAACAAATATTTTGCAAATATTACATATGAGGAGTTTATTAAATCTTATACCATGTATGCACTTATGATGATTGTTACCAAACAATCTTTCATTTTTATATATTACAGTACTGCCAAAATAATACTTAATAATGTACTTACCATGTAATGTACTTGCCTATCACGAAGGACGGATGAGTGTTGGTGAAGATACGAACAAACTAAAAAACAATAACATTATCAGATGTGTTGCAGTTAATCTTTAAATTGGTAATACATAATTTCTTACGATAGTATTAAATGTTTCGGACCGCAAAGGATATCAACTATTGTAAGACTGTAAGTTGTCGTTATTGTTGTTATAGTCAACCGCTGTAGTCTCGAGGTAGCGTGCTTCCTTGTCACGCAGCGTGCCCGGGTTCGATCCCCGGTCGGGACAGTTTTTCTGGGTGGGGTTTTTATCGGTATTTTTCCTCACCTGTAAGACCAATGTCAGGAAAACTTTAAGGCCCAAACGGTCCCCGAAATCATTTGGCCATCATCATCATCACCATCATCCTTATTATTATCGTCATCCTTCACCGGTGTGGAAAGCAACGGGTAGCTACCACACCTACAATTCCCTAGTAAAGCTGCAAGCTTAGCTTGAAAATGCTATGATTGCAATGAAGGACCTGCCTTCGGGCAGAATTACTATGGATGGAATGTTTTATAAACGAAATTAAATAAATAAAATTAATTTAAGATACGAATCAACAAACAACAAAGTTATCAGATGTGTCGCAGTTAACCTTTAAATTGGTAATACATAATTTCTTGTGATAGTATCAAATGTTTCGGATCGCAAAGAAAACCAACTATTGTAAGGCGGTAAGTTATTGTCGTGTATTATTGCGTAATTTGTTTTTCTATTGTTTTTTAAACGAAATTAAATAAAATGAAATCAATGTACCTTACAGGATACATTGCCAATTTAATGGTGTAGGAGTTGAGTCTCACAGATCTCTTATAGCCTATGTTCATCCCGGATATCTCCTGAAAATTTTGCAAAAGCCCCATCAAAATAGGACGAACGTTGTAATCGCGCATAAAATACTAACAAACAAACACATATTCATTTTTATATATTGGATTACTGCCAAAATAATACTTAATAATGTACTTACCATGTAGGTATGCCAATCACGAATGTTGGCGGAGTGACGATGATGATACGAATCAAACTAACAAACAACAACGTTATCAGATGTGTTGCAGTAAATGTTTAAATTGGTAATACATAATTTGTTGTGATATTATTAAATGTTTCGGACTGCAAAAGGATACCAACTATTGTAAAAGAGTAAGTTAGCGTTGTGTACTATTGCGTAATTTGTTTTTCTATTGTTTTATAAACGAAATTAACTAAATAAATTCTGTGTATCTTACAGGATACATTGCCAATTTAAGATACGAATGAAACTAACAAAAACAACGTTATCTGATGTGTTGCAGTTGACCTTTAAATCACAACTCCATATTCATCCCGGGAATCTCTTGAACATTTTGCAAGTAACCTCATCACGATCGGATCAACGGTATGGTCGCGCATAAAGTAGGAACAAACAAACATACATTCAAGTTTATATATTAGATTATTTTTAGATACCCCTTGCCGTATACCCGGCGTTATCCGAGAATCTGCTCATCTCGATCTTATTGGCCTAAATGAGCTGAAAGACAAAAATTAATGTACTTCTTATGATTATCAACTTTTATAAGATTCATGATGTGTTCCGTTGAGGTTTATTCAAAATTAATATAAAATTATAGAATATTCACCTGAAAGGTCCGTCTCCTCAACTTAATTATCATTTAACTGTAGCGCTTTCGGGACTTGTCCCATCATCGGCAGGATTCAAAACTGGTGTTTCACTGAAGATCTGGTAGAGGGGGTTGCATGTATTGGGTTCGTTTTCGTTTATCAGGCTGTCGTTGTGAGCTGCTTTCATGATTTCCATCTCTTCGAGTACGTTTATCTTCGCTGGATTATTTTCTCTGTGCATTACTGTTAGGGTGTTTTCAATATTTAACATGCGATGTCCTTCATGGATAACGTGTTTTGCATAGCTTGATTTACCTTCTGCGTGAATGAAGTCTCGAAAATGTTCTTTGAATCTGATGTTAAAACTCCTGTTTGTCCTTCCTATATAAAATTTGTTGCAGTCCTTACATGTCAGTTTATAAACTCCTTTGCTGTTGAAAATGTTATTTTCTTCAATGTTATTGTTTATTATGTTGTTTAATTTGTTATTGGTTCTGTATGCTATTTTTACGTTTTTATCGGCTTTCTTTAGTGCATTGGCTAATTTTGTCGTTTCTTTTCCTGTGTATGTAAGTGTTATCCATGTTTTCTTGTCGTTGTCAGATTCTTTTTCTAGTTTAGTTATGTTGGTTCTGTTGTTCTTCCTTTTTTGTTTTTTTACGAGCTTATCTATGAATTCTTCATTATAGCCATTGGTTTTTGCCATATACTTAATGTAGTTGAGTTCTTGGATATAATTGTCTTTGCTTAATGGGAGTTTCAACATTCTACTGACTAAGCTATTAAATGTACTAATTTTCTGTTGAAAAGGGTGTGTAGAATTTTTGTTTATGGCCAGAGCATCGTTTGTGGGTTTCCGGTAGATACCGATTTCTAGTTTATTGTTGTGTAGATTTTTGGTTATAGACAAATCTAAGTAGTTTATGCTGTTGTTAACTTCTATTTCTTCGAAGAAACTAGAAACTATATTTTTGTTGATGCCAAGAAGATCAAGACAAGTACGTATATTCCTATGCATGCATAACAACACATGGCGGGTAGAAATCGGTATCTACCGGAAACCCACAAACAATGCTCTGGCCATAAACAAAAATTCTACACACCCTTTTCAACAGAAAATTAATACATTTAATAGCTTAGTCAGTAGAATGTTGAAACTCCCATTAAGCAAAGACAATTATATCCAAGAACTTAACTACATTAAGTATATGGCAAAAACCAATGGCTATAATGAAGAATTCATAGATAAGCTCGTAAAAAAACAAAAAAGGAAGAACAACAGAACCAACATAACTAAACTAGAAAAAGAATCTGACAACAACAAGAAAACATGGATAACACTTACACACACAGGAAAAGAAACGACAAAATTAGCCAATGCACTAAAGAAAGCCGATAAAAACGTAAAAATAGCATACAGAACCAATAACAAATTAAACAACATAATAAACAATAACATTGAAGAAAATAACATTTTCAACAGCAAAGGAGTTTATAATCTGACATGTAAGGACTGCAACAAATTTTATATAGGAAGGACAAACAGGAGTTTTAACATCAGATTCAAAGAACATTTTCGAGACTTCATTCACGCAGAAGGTAAATCAAGCTATGCAAAACACATTATCCATGAAGGACATCGCATGTTAAATATTGAAAACACCCTAACAGTAATGCACAGAGAAAATAATCCAGCGAAGATAAACGTACTCGAAGAGATGGAAATCATGAAAGCAGCTCACAACGACAGCCTGATAAACGAAAACGAACCCAATACATGCAACCCCCTCTACCAGATCTTCAGTGAAACACCAGTTTTGAATCCTGCCGATGATGGGACAAGTCCCGAAAGCGCTACAGTTAAATGATAATTAAGTTGAGGAGACGGACCTTTCAGGTGAATATTCTATAATTTTATATTAATTCTTATGATTAGTTGAAAATAAGTAAAATGGAAAATAATTATAAATGTATATCGTAATTATTTTAAGATTATCCGTGCTGATTACCCGGTATTGCCCGGGAATCTACTCATCTCGATCTTCTTGGCATACATGAGCTAAAAGACAAAATTCATTATTGTGAGTTACCCGTAAAACAATTACCCGCCATGTGTTGTTATGCATGCATAGGAATATACGTACTTGTCTTGATCTTCTTGGCATCAACAAAAAAATAGTGGTTATTGTGAGTTATCCGTAAGAGATAAACATATGCTGTCGCAGACTTTTTTGTAGGGCTTTTTGAGATATTCAAATGAGTGTACATTAATTTTGTGTATTTCTTATGGTTTAGGCAGCGTAAGCAATTTAAGAGTCCAAAGAGCTACTTTCTTCACGTTTTCCACTACAAAGGGCAATTCTCATGCCATGGGCGGACGAAAAAACTATATTACTTTTTTACCATAAAATTCAGCAATTAGGACATAATAGACACTATTAAATAAGTTCGCAAGAACACCACTTACAGATTTCTGTTGTGGCTCAAGAAGTGTGAATGATGACGTCACATGGTCATGAACATTAGAATTTTACCCTCCTTTGCAGATAAGTTAAGAACCGTCATATAACAATTATTTTAGAGTGAAAAAAAATAAATTGATGAGAGTGAGTCAAAACAGTTTTTGTTTTCAGCTAGATTTCATTTCTGACCCACTGTGCACCGGTCCCATACTGGCCGACATTCCATGAGAAAAATTTCTTCCCCCGTAGAGACTCGAACCACCGTAAGACCCGTAGTTCTGCGCCAAGACTTCTTGCCTTAACCACTCGGCTACAGCGCGAGACTCTTGGTATTAATGAAAGACAAAAATGGTTATTGTGAGTTATCCGTAAGAGATAAACATATGCTGTCGCGGACTTTTTTTGTAGAGCTTTTTGAGATATTCAATTCTGTGTACATTAATTGTGTGTATTTCTTATGGTATAGGCAGCGTAAGCAATGTAAGAGTCCAAAGAGCTACTTTTTTCACGTTTTCCACTAAAAAGGGCGATTTTTAAGGGTGTACGAGTTGAGTATCACAATTCTCTTATAGCCTATGTTCATCCCGGGAATCTCCTGAACATTTTGCAAAAAATCCCATCACAATCGGATTAACGGTATGGCCGCGCATAAAGTACGAACAAACAAATATACAAACAAACATTAATTTTTATATATAAGATTATGTCCACCGCTATGGCCTCGAGGTAGCGTGCTGCCTTGTCATGCAGCGGGCCCGGGTTCGATCCCCGCTCGGGACAGTTTTTCTGGGTGAGGTTTTTATCGGGGTTTTTCTTCACCTGTAAGACAAATGTAAGGAAAATTTTAAGGCCCAAACGGTCCGCGAAATCATATGGCCATCATCATTATCCTTCACCGGTGTGAAAAGCAACGGGAAGCTACCACACCTACAATTCCCTAGTAAAGCTGCAAGCTTTGATTGCTATGATTGCACTGAAGGACATGCCTTCGGGCAGAATTACCATGGATGGCTATATTACTATATAAATAGTTATTAAAATATCAAGATAGAATAAGAAGAAAAGAACCATGCGTAAGCGAAGTGAGTAGAAAGAAGAGTTAAATTTGCAAAAGAAGGGTAAAACCAGGTGAAGTGATGTGTTTTTATGTGCCGAAACCATTTTATTTATATAAATGAAAGTTAAAGCAAATGAAGATTTGAAAAGTAAGAATTTGCAGACAGGTTAAGCATGATGGAGGCGATATATTGGTATATTGCAAGAGTAGGTCAGATGACGTTCATTCACTGTAAATGAAAATTCAGGATACATCTAAAAATTCAGGAAAAATATATTTACACATGCTAAAAATGTGGATATTGGAGACATTTTCAATTCTACTAAGACAACAACCCAAAATATGAAGGGCGAAAAAATACAATGAGGTTATTGTTTAACATCCGAAAGTCATAGAATCCCCTCCCAAGAGTCCAGATCACAACCCGATAGAAAATTGTTGGCATGAGGTTAAAATAATACTTCATACAACACCGACAAAGTCAGAATGTGACCTAAAAGGAGGTTAGATGAAGAGTTGGTTTCTATTGACCCGCATTATAGTAAAAAAACAATTCATGTATATCAAAATGGCTCTTATAAAACATAAAGACAACAAATTGATTTTTCAAGTCATTGTTTGTATTAAAAAAAACTTTGTTGGCCCAATATTAAATTGTATGTAATATTAGCGGCGTTGTTCTTTTCTAAACAAATTTAATTATTTAAGATAAAGTTTATAATTATTTTGAGAGGTTTTTTATTTAAAAATACATTTTGTTACTTAAATAGAAGTAGTGTTCATTCACAATGTATAGCTTACTTTTCGCATCAATTAAAGCACCACGGAGAGGGGACACAATGTTGCCCTGATATTAAACTTATTCACTGTATTTGGATATTTTCCACTAATTTTTTGAACTTTTAATCGAAAGAGGGCGTAAACAACTAATCTGTGCAACTCGTAATTTGATTTGCTATCTTGAATTCAAAATCGATTTACCACTAGTAGGGAAGATTTTTTCACGGAATTCCAACCAGTTTGATAACAGTGTACAAATAGCATCGTGAGGAATTTGGGTTGCTATAATAAGTAATGGCTCCAGGTTGAGAAAACAACTACAATGTCTGGAAACTCGATATGCTGAACATATGTTACCCCTATACTGGCTAGACGATCATCCACCTCTGTAAATGACAAGTGGGTGTGAGGCCAGCAACTGGCTGGTAGACCAGGGAACATCTACGTCTATCGCGCTATGGAAAAGTTAGTTTGTATGGGCATTTGATTCCTAAAATTTGGTTTAATAATTCCATTTATATTATTATTATTATTATTATTATTATTATTATTATTATTATTATTATTATTATTATTATTACATGCAATTTGAACTTTATTTTATTTTTTGTTTCAAAATATAAGTATCCAATGTAATTAAATTTATTCAGTAAAATTTACTGCTAATTGTAATTTAATCCTCCTTGGGTGTTTTGCGCACATCGCCTTAATTCCTCTTTATAAATCATCTTTTGATGTTGCAAAAATAACAAAATTATTCTTATTATTATCAATATTATTATTATTACTGAATGAATTCATTACAAATTATTTTTAATCGGAAAGTGTGAAGTTTACTAAGACAATTAGAAATGGGTTTGTAGATGCCCTAATAATTTCCATTGATGAGATTCATTACCAAAGACTTTTTTATGATGCAAGACAGCTGGCCTTACGCTGAACTTCTATTACTTTGGAGTATCACGGACTTTCTGTTAGGTGCAGGTGTGTCCAATCCGGGCCCGCAATGATATTTGCTATATCTCATCGCATTCGGCCCGCAGTGATATTTGTACGTCATAGTCTAATATAATTTATGATATAAGTCATTGTATTTGGTATAAGATAAACTTGAAAGCGCAACACTTTTTCTGTTTCCAACACATGTGTTTGCGAAAGTCCATCCTTCTCACCCTCGTACTCAAAACATGGAGAAATCACATCCGTTTTAATGAACACCCAGCGCACAATTTTATTTATGATCCTACCTACCGCGCATCACTTTGAAGTCACCTTGTATTGTTGACCGCGCGGTTACTACTTTGAAAGGCGAGTGTGTGCCAGATGTTTTATTATCGTCACATTTTGTACATTTCACGTTGGTTTCCAGTTTGCACTTGTTCGCTCACATTGTAGTGTCAGTATAAGTGAGTGGATTGAAGAATATAATTAATTCTGTGAGTTTTATACGTGTTAATTATGGCTTCTAAATGTATCGGCAAGAAAAGAAAAGTTTCAGACGAAGGTAGATCATTTCAAATAAAGTGGACAAATCAGTACTTTTTTACTGAATTAAATAACAAAGCAGTGTATTTAATTTGCAGCGGAACATTTTCAGTGTTTAAGGATAACATAAACGGACATTACGACACCAAAAATGCGTCTTCATATGTTAAATTTGACGGTCAATTTCATGAAGACAAGGTATCCGAACTTGAAATTAAACTTTCGAGACAGCAGTTAATTTTAAAGAATGTCACTTCAAACTGAATCTCAGGTAAAAGCGAATTACGCAGTAGCAGAAATTATTGTAAAAAATCTAAACCATTTTCAGATGACGAGTTTGTTAAAGAGTGCATTGAGAGTGCTGCTGATATTATAATATCCAGACTAAAAAGCGCAGTTTGCAAAATTAAGCTTGTCGCTGTATAGATGAATTAGCGTATAATATGCAGAGAACATTAAAATACTGAGCTACATATTTACAGTTCTATTCTCTGGCACGCTATGAGAGTAGTGATGCTAGCGATACTGCCCAATTAGCAATTTTCTTAAGGGGAGTTGATAAATATTTTAATATTACAAAAGAATGAGCTGCTCTTGTCCCTTTTAAAGGCACCACTAAAGCCAATGATTTAATGGGGGGTGTCATCGAAACCTTGAATCGGCTTGGCTTGAAATATACAAATCTATCTTGTGTAACAACAGACGAAGCTGATGCGTTTTCAGGAAAACGAGGAGGGTTAGTTAAATTACTGCAAGCAGAGGCTGTTAAAGTAGGAAACATTTATGTAACGAAATATCACTGCTTAATACACCAAGAAAACCTTGTGCTAAATCGCTAAATTTAGATAGTGTTTTGAAAGTCGTTGTAATAGTAGTGAATTTCATTCATTCACATGGTTTGCGACATACAGAATTTCAAAATGTCTTACAAAATCTCGATTCAGAATTAGAAGATATTGTTTTTTATACTGAAATAAGATGGCTCAGCCGTGGCAAAATGTTGAAGCGAGTGTTTGAACTCAAAAACGAAATACAAAAATTTATGGAGAAGGGCAAACCAATTGATGACTATAAAGACGCAGAATTGATGTGTGACTCTGCCTTTCTGGTAGATATAACAACACAACTGAACGAACTTAATTCGCGTCTCCAAGATAAAAGCCTAATGATCACTACTATGTTTGATATGTGAAGGCCTTTGAAACAGAATTGCGACTTTGGAAATCGCAAATACAAAACAACTTTGTGTAATTCCCAGAGCTACAAAAGTGTAATAATCAATATTCTAAAAAGTACGCAGAAATTATATCAGAATTAAGAAACGAATTCTGCGTTAGATTTCAAGACTTCAAGGAGAATGTTATAAGTTTTAATTTGTTTACTTCCCCTTTCTCCATTAAAATAGACGAGATCCCCGAGTATCTGCAAACGGAGTACGCTGATTTTCAATGTGCGTCAGATCTAAAGAATACATTTAACAATGTCCCCTTATTTCAATTCTATCGCAACTACTTTCCCAGAGATAAACATCCGGGAATTAATAGACATGCACTTCGTTTGCATCGCTTTTCGATAGCACATACATAGGCGAACACGTGTTCTCCTGGATGAAACACATGTAGTGCGCAACGAGACCGCGAATCACCGACAGTCATCTGGAGAGTTCGCTTTGAGTTGCTACAACATCAATCAAACCAGATATCGGATGCCTATCGCATTGACAGGTAAAAGTTAATTATTTTAATATAACAAATTTATTTAAATTTTAAACTAGAATGGTTATTAAACGTACAAGGGTTAATAATACAGTCTGGGAAAGCTGAAGATAAAACAGAATTGTTTTGAAACATGTTCAAGAACAAATCAACATTAATATTGAGGTAAGATGTCCAGACCAAAAATAATATAATTAATAATACTTTATTCATATTCTTCAATTTAGACTTTAGAAATAAGATTATACATAAAATTGAATTTTTTTATTTTATTTTAAAAATAACTTAACCAATAGATTATTCATATTTTAATAAAGTAAAATAACAATATATTAGCTACCTTATATTTGAATTAATTGGTTACTCTGAGATCCTATTTAACACGGTAAAAAAATTGGTTCACGTGTCCCGCAAACCTATTCATCATAACTACAGTGGCCCTTTTGCAAAAAAGGTCGGACACGCCTGTAGTTAGGGTATTCTCCGTTAGGAGATTAGTTTCACTACTAGAGTTTCTCCTATTCTTCAACTGGGCCTCGGGGCTCTTCCAGTACTATACCCTTCTGTCGATTCACAGCATCGTGACAAGCCAAGCAGAATTGCCATAGAACTCATAATTTTAGCATGTAATGTACAGGGAGTAACAGGAACTGGGAGTAATTTTCTAAATCCTTTATCAACATACGAACAATAGCCCCTCAAAAATTAATAGCCTAATTGTTTTGCATAAGAAATAATATTTTACTCTACTTATTAGATAAACGTAACCAGTTTATCATACGAGCTATTTCTGACACCATTGGTTGGGCTCCTATACCAGACAAATTATGTTACGAATCTTACATATCCCAGGATTAATTAACGTTCCTTAAATCCCTGCGACTTGGGAATTACGATTCCCCTTTCTAAAGAAAACGCATGCTCTAATTTTCCATTGATGTTGACCGACGGATGGACACAACCATATTACACGTAACAATTAAAACATAATACGATAATTTTCATTTATCGATGAAATGTAAATTCTAACCACGAAACTTAATATTTTAGGAACGAACTATCTCGCTGGCATTATCCAACCGTAGGTTCATTTCCACACGTATATAAACTATCTATACATCCTTATCCTGAGCTAAACTTGTTTCCAATCATCCCCTGTAAAACTTACCTTCTTCAAACGTGGTTAATATTATTCTCGCATCTCATTCATGGTCAATCTACTGCGCGCTTTCTCTCCAGTTTTCTACAAGAAGTTTCCATGCCGCTCTTTCCTACCTGGTGGGTGCTATCCCTCTAATTTACTATACGAATATTGAATTCCACTATTCCGATCCCATTTGTGCCACTTGTCTTACCCATCGCAAGCCCAAGAGATTTAACTGTTATTATTAGATCTGGATTCCCATAATGATCATATAGTTCACTGTTTTTTATCTTCTCCATTCACCTGTCTGTTCGTCTCTCTTTGGTCCATAAAATTTCTTAAGAATTTTATTCTCAAATATTCATATTATTTTTTCCTCCCTTAAAGTAAGAGTCCATGTTTCGCATCCATGTAATATAACTGGAAGAATAACAGTTTTATATATTCGTATTTTTAGTTTAACTTTTTTATATAATAGGAATAATAAGTGTACCTGTAACGTGAATGTCTGCGTTTCCAAAGTTCAGCCTATGTTGAATTTTTTTCCTGCATCTCATTCGTGTTTGTAATTATTGTTCCTAGGTATATGAATGCTGTCACTTCTTCAAAATTCTCTTGGATTAGCAACATAAATGTCACTGAAGAGTTGAATAAGTATATAATAGTGAAGATTCTAAACTATTATAAACTTCTTTAACATACCTATTCATTTTTTTTTAATTTTAACTCTGTTCCGTAAAACAGTTTTTAAAATAGGGCGTCTGGAACAGTATAATAATAGTTTAAATATGAAAAAGCCATAAGTAGCTATAAAGAAGTATAAAACATTTTTGCAGTTTATAATTATGTCAAGATTAATCGTGGAGTCAGGGCAGGTTTTTATCTGGTTCCTCACGTTTTCTACTGACAAAAACTTCATTTTAGTACTCCTCCATTCCCATATCATCATTTTCGTTTCATTTGATTCCATGTCCTTTGTGATAGAGTAACGCACCTGGACAACCAGCAATCCTCGCATATCACTGATCTTCAATAATACAACTTCATCTCTTCCCATCTTCAAAATTAGCACCGAGATGAATAGAGGGTTTAATTTTACTTACAGAGTAAATTATTTTAATAAAATATGTCCATTAATACTTCACTCAGGCTAATTGTAAATACTCTTAATATTTTTTTAAGTGCTGGAATTGTTTTTGTGTGATTTGACAATTAAGTTAGATGCCAATATGTCATAATAATGAAAAATGTAAAAACCTATGTTTCCTAATTAAGATAAAATGTCAAAACGTAGTTTAAGGATACCATTAAAACTTTGAGTTTACGTAACTTCCACAGTTGAAGAGGGTGTCTGGAGATTGTTTGACTAATTATGTAATTCCATGGAACAGCGCAGTAGGATATTTGCTCTACTGGGAGTGACAGTAATGAGCAATGACCCTACATCAAACTATAATATTAGTAATAATAATAATAATAATAATAATAATAATAATAATAATAATAATAATAATAATAATAATTATAAACCCTTAGTTTGGATAGGAAACATATGTTCACAAGTTAAAACATTTTTTACCAATAAATGTCCTTTTTACACACTTCATATGAGCTTGACCTGTATCTATGTAACGGAATCTTTCAACACGATTTTCACCCACATAAAAACATTGGATCCACTTGAAAATGTGTATACTTGTAAAGGACCCATGACAATACAATAGTTTCATAAGTTTTTTTCTAAGATCATGGCCAGGATAATCAGGAAATAAAAAAAAATAAAGACTGGTATAATAGGCTGCGGACGTATCGACTTTTTAGTCCATCGTTGTGGTAGCTCAGTTGGTAGAATGTTGGACTGTAGTGGTATATAATTTCAGTAATCCATAGATCGCTTGTTCAAATCCGGCCCGGAGGATTTTTTAGAAAAGTATTACTTTTAGCTCATACTACAATAGTATCGAATTTAAATATATTTACATTTTTAGAAAACCAAACTAAAAAATAAAAATAAATAATAGTTTTAAAAAAAACTAAAACAACAGGCTTTATTAGAAAACCGAACTAAAAAATAAAAAATAATTTTAATTTCCAACACACTTGGGATAAAATTAAAGTGGTCAACAAAACATCATCTCCAACACATCTAGAATACAACTAGAGTTATCTACAAAAAAATAATTTTACCATCAAAGGCCTGTGGTGCTCTATATCAATTAATATATTTGATAATAAACAGATATTGGTAAAAGTAAAAAAGTATCTAAGAAGAAAACGTAAAAACCATAAAAAGCACCTCACGCTTTTGGTGGTATTTTTTTTTTTTTTTTGCAGAGGTAACACTAGTTTTATTCTAGATGTGTTGGAGATGATTTTTTTGTTGACCATTTAATTTTATGCCAAGCGTGTTGGAAATTAATTTTTTTTTTCGTTTTTTAGTTTGGTTTTGTAATAAAGCGTGTTGTTTTAGTTTTTTAAACTATTATTATATCACAAAATTCACCTCTATGGAATAATTGATATGTATAGAGATAATATTTTAATAGGAAGTAAGTAAATAAAACCCACCTCCCTTAATACCATGCCGAGAGATGTGATGAGATGAAATCCTTGTTATCGAAAGTCTGCGATCTGTTGCACCATTACACGAGCATGAAATGAAACAAAATGAATAACATGAGTTTAGAGAATTAACGAAATGAAATTTTTGTATGGCAGGGAAAACGGGATAAAAGCTCTCCTGGCTCAAGATCCATCCACATGCACGGGTTCCAGAGTTGAAGAGCGACTTCCACTATAAACAATTTTGTACAGAATATTATTATTCCTTTTTTATTTTTATTTCTTTACCTTCCTCGTGTGTCCCAATCCACCTCGGATTTACTGTGACACAGGAAAGGATTTTGAACTCTGGATCACATACACATATTTTGTTTTATCTCAAAAGGACATGAACTGCCTCTCTGAATGAGTGATCAATTGAATGCCTGAGGTACTTCTGAGACAACAAAAATATTACTTTTTTTTAGGAATATGAATCTTATAGTAGCCAACAAGTATAGAGTAAAATCCGTGACAAGAGCTGGATGGCATACAAGAAGTCACAAGATAGGAGTGACGCAACAGTTAATTCATAATTTCAGATTTGTTACCAGAATTTGGTAATTCTCAATTCAAGTATGTACTCATTTGTGCTCGTGAAGCAGAGTGGCTCCGATATGCTGATATAGTTATTTCTAATTAAGATATGCGAAAATCTTAACACTCAGAAATTGACTTCAGTTCACACATCTTATTAGTCACATACACATTTAGTCTCAAAAGTCAATTGTAATTATGCTAGTTGTAACGACGTTTCTAAATAATGCATAGAAAAATATGATGTGCTATAATTACTGACACAATTTGAAGATTTGCGATTAGCAGATGGCCAATTGATACGTAATGTAATTGATTTTCTTCTAGCAATGGGTACTCATAAGCTTATCGAAGATGTTAACGATGATGATCATGATGAATGCACTAAACCCTCTAATCGCGTCCTGCGGAACCCCACATTAAGGCATGAGACAAAATTAAGCCCCTATTATGGAAGATCAGGACTTGTCGCAACACAACAATGACAGGTGAAATGAAATAAAACCGAAATGGATGACATTAGTATAATAGAAGGGATGGAATTAAGTTCTTGAGAGAAAACAGAAGAAACCTCGAAAAAATCCAGCTCTGTTTCCGATTCATCCACAACCAACCCCACAAAAAGTAACCGAGACGTGAATTCGGGACTCACAAGTGGAACCACGAAATGGCCATGATAATATGCAAGATCGCAGAACACAGTTGATATAATGTAATGCACTTGTTACCCCTTTACGGGGTAAGTGTGTTACAGACTGATCAAGTAATTAGTAAACAACAGTTTACCTAATCGCAAACCGACACTCTCAATACTGTCCACCTGCCACTAGTTCACAGTTAAACTTTTGTGTATTGTGCTGCGGTAAATCGGTTCCCAATATTAGCTTATCATTAACACACTCCATAGAATGACAGGCCTGAAAGATCCTTAGCCTATCAGCCCAATCCTGGCCTCACATTCACATGTGTCATCACTAGAGATGAAACAATTCCATTGTAAACACGATATCAGCGTATGGTTGATGCGAATATTTTACATGACGTCAGAGTATATAACGTCTGGTTACAGCAACAGTTTAGAATAGTCACTTTACTTAGTTATATTTCACTTCAAATTTTCCGAACAGTCAGTGCGCAACTTTTATATACCACCCAAGTATACTTTGCCTGTAAGTCTGGATGATGTTCTTCTTTACATCTGACCGCTGTTCAGAGTTCACTTCACAGTGACCTATAACTAAATAGTTGAATGTAGCCAAACTCGCGTCATTGAAAAGAGACGTTTCATCTCTAGTCATTACATTGATGGACGACCATCCAGCCAGTATAGGTCAGCTTATCGGGATCCTTACTGTTATAGCTGGTTTTCTGAACCTACAATAGCTTATTGTGTCTACCCAAATTCTTCACGATCATGAGAGGTCACCAGCCTAAAGTTGTCGAAATTACATGAGAAAATGTCATCCCCCATCAGGACTCGATCCAGTGAAACCCCGCAGTTCTGTATCGGGACACAGCGTCTTAAACCACTTGGCTAAGGCGCGGTAAGCCTCCATAACGTACTGAAAATGCACACAAGTTTTCATGCAACTGATTCCCCTACAGACTTTTCTAATTTATATATGTGTCTTCGATAATGTAATTCTCAATCCCTAGAGCGCTATTCTAAATACATACACTAGTCACACACAGAAAGCAGATATTGTTAATATAAACCAGATTATACAGAAATTCCTAAAATGTAACATTTTTAATTATAGTTATCCTTTCCTAACGGTTCCATCCTCAACTCAATGGAGTATACTTATTTTTTGGGGCATAAAATAAAACAAAATCCATCGTTTCTAACGTCCCTCTTGAACAGCTGACAAACAATTCAAAGCTGGACGTGAAAGAGCCGACAAATTTTCTCACATACATCTTTCTTAGACTTGAATTTATTGCAAAAAGTAAAGTGATTCAATAGCAGGCCTCAGGAGGCCCTACGGATAGTGGGAGGTAGATGCAGCTATCTTTCTAGAAAATCGGGACGATGTAAGGCTGAGTCGATCAAGTTGCCGCCACAGTGTTTAGATTCAGTTTAATAATCGTTACCCCGATCTTCCAGCTTGTAGCGTATTGCTTTAATCAACTTCACTATGGCGCTCACCTCGATCCGTAAATATACGACACGGAACCAAAATTTAAATCCGACAGAGAATTATACTACGACCCATTACATTAAATCTAAAATCAAAGAAACGTTTCACGAATCATAACAATCATAGGGTGGCTTACAAGTGGTTATAGGGCATATAGTATTATTTTACCGATCAAAAACATGTTTATCTCATCCCCTCAATTATTTGGAGATTTTTTGTCAACAACTGTGGTCATTTGTTCCCTATAGCAGCTGACACCCCGTGATTTCTGTCTCTGTCGGATTCCTTTCAACAAGTCATCACAGTAACCATATTAGCCCAGGGCTGGTTTAATGAAAGCCGGCATCCTCGTAAATGTATCTCTTTCATGGCCTTGAAAGGTAAAGTAAGGCCTAATGCCCCATACTAATGAAAATAAATACGTGTTAACAAAAACGATTAGAATACTGATTCTTCTTTATTTGCGGAAGGCAATTTGCTCCGACTTCCATCAATTAATATTCATGTCGCGTCTCAGTGAAAGTATTACACGATTATTTTCTCAAGATCACGTCTTATATCTGACAAGCTTGTCTCGGGATAATATCCGGTTCTTGAAACTATGAATCATGCAGATTACTTACTATTCCGAATAATATGATGAAGAAAGATGATTCCCAAACCTTACAATTTTCCTTATTCTTCTTTGTTTATTTTCTCTTTCTTCATTTCATTCATTCCATTTTATTTTTCTATTCCTTTTAGTTCTTGTTCTTTCCTTCCGTTTTTTATCTCACTCTTTCATTTTCTCCTTGTTTTTACTCCCTTATTCCTTACTCTTCAGTTGTTCTTTCCATTATTTTTATTTAAATTTATTTATAGACGCTTTATATAGAGTACTTGAGACTTGACGTTTGATGACATTTTCTCATAACAGAAAAGACTCACCCAGGAAACTTGTACAAAGTCTTATTCTTCTTTTTCATCCTTTCATGTGATAGACCTAGTGGTCTGTTACGGTCTCAATACAACGTTTGAAGGGTCTGCCCAAAGATCTCTTGCCTGGTGGCTGGTAATTTAAGATCTGACGTGGTATTCTTGTTCTGCTCATTCTTCGTACGTGAGATTTCCAGTTGTTTCTGTATTTTTGTACATATTCCATGACTGATTCTGTGTGTACTTCTTTGAGAATCTCAGAATTCATTTTATGGCCTGTCCTTGAATAGCTCGCAGTACGTCTCATAAATTTCATTTCTGCCGCAGTTAGTCTTTGTTCATCTACACTGCGAATTGTCCAGGCCTCACTGCTGTAACATAATATAGGCCTAGGTTTGGAACTTGTACAAAGTTCGTCTCATTATTCATTTTAATTACATTATTCTTCCACTTAAATTTCATTATTTTTCTTTTCAATATATTATTTTCTTTCAATAATGTCAGTTGCTGTCAACTTATTAATAATATTATTTTAATAATAGAATGTGATTACAAATGATTGGAGCGATTTCATGATTTTATGGTAGCTGTAGTATTCGACATATTTTCACGAACTTTTACAGATACATAGAGCAACTTCCCAGGTTTTTTTTGAGATGTTACAGGTGCTCCATATGCTCCCCCTTGGTGATTCTGCAGATATCAAGTCTGTAATCAAGTTCGTCCCATACTCGACGTAACATGTCCCTATTAATTTGTTCAAAGGCATTGATTATGCGAGCTCGCAGTTCTGGTAAGTCTACTGGTAAAGGAGGCACAAACACTGAATCTTTCACATACCCCCAAACAAAAAAATCGCACGGCCGTCAAATCGGGGGAGCGTGGAGGGCCATGACAACAATTTCTGATCATTCTCTCCACTGCGACCGATCCATCGGTTTGGCAATCTCATTTTTAAAAATTCACGAACATCGTGATGGAAGTGTGGTGGAGCACCATCCTGCTGGTAGATGAAGGTCTCACTGTCGGTCGTCAGCTGCGGCATGAGCCAATTTTCCAGCATGTCCAGGTACACGTGTCCTGTAACGTTGTGCTCGCAGAAGAAATCAAACGGGCCCATAAACTTTGTCCTGAAAGAAAACCGTGTACAGAACACACTAACTTTTGGGGAGTCGCGAATGTGCTGCACAATAACGCGGGGATTTTCTGTGCCCCAGATTCGCACATTGTGTTTGTTCACTTTGCCATTCACAAAGAATGTTGCTTCGTCACTGAAGACAAGTTTCTCACAAAAACCATCCTCATCCATAAACTGCTGCATTTGTGTACAAAATTCAAACCGACTCACTTTGTCAATGGGCGTAAGGGCTTGTAGAAATTGCAAGTGGTAAGGTTTATGCTTCAATCTTTTCGCAAGATCTTCCAAACGGTCGGTTGTGGAATGTTCAGCTCTCTGCTCGCTTTTCGTGTTGATTTCTGTGGGCTACGTGTGAAACTCATCCGCACACTCTCAACCTTTTCTTCACTCACTGAAGGACGACCCGTTGATTTCCTTTTACAGAGGCATCCTGTAGCTTTAAATTGCGCATACCATCGCCGAATGGAGTTGGCACTCGGTGCATCTTTTCTCGAACTTCGTTCTGAAGTGTCGTTGCACAGTTATCACAGATTGAGTTGAATGAAATTCAAGCACAGCATATGCTTTCTCCTCGCCTGTCGCCATCTTTGATAACTGCTGCGCTCTCTCGGTTTAAAGCTGAAACACGGCTGCGAGAGAAAACAAAAAAAAACCTTATGAGTTTTTATACATAACTTTAAAGTTCTGTGAAGATATGTCAAATAAGATCGCTACAATAAAATCATGAAATCGCTCCAATCATTTGTAATCACCGTGTAGAATGTGAGCCACTTTCGTTATTGTTACAAATATCATTGAAATAACATATTATTAATCCCATTGCAGTGGGGTATATATATATACTTTAGAAACCGCGAGGTTAGAACCAGAGGATTTTATTAGGTCTACCTATATTTTCTTTTTACCTTTCTTTTTCATATTAAATTGTTAAGAGTCTTTTGTATAACTAACATTAATGCTTATAATTTCTGAGTATTGTGCACGTCAATCATTACATCCTATCCTATGTTAATTATAAACTTACATCGCTATCCTGAAAAATCAACAGCGAGATAGAGCCCTATGGTTCTAATCTCACGAAACATTAACTTTAAACTTTAAAATGATACCAAAATTACACTAACAGACCAATTTCGCCTTTATTTATAGTGTAACTTAAATTTAAAAAAACAATTTCCCTTCACGAATTAGACAAAAACCGCTTGTATAGAGATCAAAATTTTCCTCTTGGTATGGTCATGTAATCTGGATCCATTATTTCTATGTGCTATTTCCCATATATTCAATAACCTGTTATATCCTCAGTTACTTACTTACTCACTGGCACTATCAAACCCGTAGGTTCATGGCCGCGCGGACATAAGCTCTCCATACATCCCTATCCTGAGCTAATACTTTCCAATCATTCCCTGTATAATCTACTTCCCTCAAATCATAGTTAATGTTGTTCTCCCATCTCATTCTTGATCTACCAACTGGGCGTTTTCCCTCTGGATTTCCTACAAGAAGCTTCCAATGCACGTCTTTCATTCCCCATACGCGCAACATGTCCCGCCCATCGCAGTCTACGAGACTTAACTGTTCTTATTATATCTGGCTTCCTATAAAGACCATGTAGTTCATTGTTATTTAGTCTTCTCCATTCACCTGTCTGTTCTCCAAAAATTTTCCTAAGAACTTTATTCTCAAAAACTCGTGATCTCACTTCCTCCCTTAAAGTAAGAGTCCATGTTTCGCACCCATATAATATAACTGGTAGAATAATAGTTTTATATATTTTCAGCGTAACTTTTTTTGAAAGGAGTTGGGACATCAAAAGTCTCTGCAATATATCCTCAGGTATATTTCTAAATTTAAATGCACTCCTAATAACCCTGTTTTTTATTTTATGTAAACATGTCTATTACATCTAAATGTCTCAAAATTCTTAAATCTCCAGGCTCATTTTTTTTTTAAATTTGTGTTCCCGATCCCCAAGTTTAACTTCAAACTCTACTTACTGAGTTTGAGATAATCTTACATAGTTTTAAAAAGGTATGTGCATTAAATTCCTCATTTAGATATATGGTTGTAAAATATAATGTATTGTTTGTTATAAATTTAAATCTCTAATTATTAAATAACAAAATCTTATTTCTAGTACCGAAGAATAGACTTCTGAATCTCAATGCATTCCTAGCATTAAAACAAGCTTATAATGAAGCTATTAATCGTGCACAATTGGCCTAATTCTGGCTCTGGTGGGATGATACAATTCGCCACCTTCGTAACACTATTTTCACAACATAATATAAGATAATCGCCCTGATTAACGTAACAACATCTTATTAAACAAGTGTTTTGAAACAACTATATATTAATCGTGACCTACGTTATCTTATCTTCAATGTAGATTAAACTCAATCATGTCTGAAGAAGGTACAAAGTTCCGAAATAGCTGTTACGAATTTATATTGTAATAAATATGAAAATCATATAAAACTTTAAGTTTTATTTTTATTTAATGAAGTAAACTGAGTTCAATGGACATATAACTATATTCGCTGCTATCCACAAAAAGAAATTTCAAATAAACGAGAAAATTTCGGCCCCCCAATACGCGAGGATCACATAACTCCACACCGCGGAGTAAAAGCCCTATATTTATATATTTATCTAATGACATAAAACATTAACCCTTAAATTGGCAAAACACAGATTTCTTCTGCTAGTTATTTGAATGTGGCGGACCGCAGTGAAAACGGAATCTTGTATAACTGTTATTATTAGGCATATTGTATAATTAAACACACGTTTAAGTGGTTTCATTATGTTCGTTTTCTTCTGATTTATTTAAAACATTAAATTAACTGGACCGAATGATGTATCCAAATGGATACATTATGAATTTAAGGGTTAACAGAAACGCCATTTGTTCATCTGCTTCATCATCACAGTCCTGTCTTCCCAATATGTACTGCGAGCCGAGAAGCGCATTAAGTGTTCCCTGTCCATATCTTCATCCAGATTACAGAACTTGCAGGTGGGCGCTTGAAGTATTCCAAAGCGAGACAGATGTTTGACAAGAATGACGTGTCCAGTTTGGAGCCTGAACTTCGCAACAGCTTCTTGTCTTGGCCGGTCAGGTGTGTTATGTATAGAGAGAGGTCTTCCAGGGCTTTGTTGAGTTGTTTGTTTCTACGCTCATGAGATATTGTTCCTACGTCTGCTTCTTTTTACAAATGTCCTATATTAAGAATATAATTTAACATCAAGTAACTAAGATGGGGTTCCAGAAAACTTATTTTTTCTTCTTCTTGTTCTTCCTTTCCAGGATTAGGTCAATGCGACCTGTTCCGGTCTCAAGTCCATCGTTTCCTTGGCCGTCCCAAAGATCTTTTCCCATGTGGTTTGTAGGCGTTGGTCTTTTTGGGTAATCTTGTATTGTCTATTCTGTCTACATGTTCTTTTCATGTGCCCGTCTAGTTTATCGAGTATTGAAAATATCTCCAGTCCATTTCTTATTGATTCATTGTGTAATCTATCCATGCGTGTACATCCTTTTAGGGATCTTAAACATTTCATTTGAGTGGCTTGAATGTGTGAGATTTTTTTTTGTAAGTACCCAAGATTCAGATCCATACAAAAGAACAGGAACAGCCATAATTTTATAAAACCTGAGCTGAGTTTCTCTTCGAGTCGTTCGGAGGGTTCTTCTTATGGTGCCACACATAATTTGATATCGGTTTAATTTATTGTGTATATTCCAAACGTAGCTGTATGTTATATCTGAACCAATATAGTTAAAGTGTGCTATCTGTTCTATTATTTCATTATTGATTACTATTTTTCCTCTGACTGGCACTTTGCCCTGAAAAGCCATAATTTTAGTTTTTGAAGTTGAGACTTTGAGATTATAATAGAGTCCTAGTTGATTCAACATGTAAATGGTTCTTTGTAAATCATCCTCTGACTTCTGTATAATTACCAGATCCTCTGCATACATTAAAATATTCATATACATTTCCTTATTAATTTGTATTGCTATGGGACTTGATTTTTTCCATTTTCGTATAACCTCGTCAAAATATATATTAAACAATGTAGGTGATAATGTACACCCTTGTCGAACTCCTTGATTTATTAAAATTTCTTCACTGGAATAATTATCTGAATTAAGTATAATTTTCGTGCCATTATAAAGACTTTTTATTCCTTCTATAAGTTGAGCCGGGTACCCTCTTGCCTTCATTATTTCCCACAATAGAAAACTTATCATATGCAAATACTACTGTTTGCAATATATGATATACAGCGAAGCGTTGTTCACCGAAATATATTCATTGGGCTAAATCCTATTATGGCTATAGTTTATATAAGATGAGCGATTTGCTCATGCATGGAACAGCATAACAATAGCCACAACGGTATTAGCTGCCAAGGAACCGTAACTAGTTGCATATGCACCACTTTTGAAGATACTGGTCTTCATCGCATATTAACAATATATAACTGAATTAATGCATATTCTAGTGTAAAACATATATTGGGGATTATAGGTCAAATAACAGTGTACAGTAATTAAAAAAAGATTGATAAACATACGAATTATTACAGCAGATCTTAATAATGACATTGTCTGTTTGTTTGTGTTTTAGTCCAAATAAATTACGGAACATACCTGAAGATTAAAATAAATTTAGAGATAGAAATTACCAAAAAAACCATATTTACAATATGTAACATTGGAAGATAGCTTTTATTTACGAATAGACTACAATAATTTCCAACTTACGGAAATACGCTAAAATTAAAATAATTCACACCAGATTGTTTCGCGTTTTTTTAAATTCTGAGGAAAGATAAATATTTTTCGAGTTTTTTTTTTCCCCTTTCTTTAATTTTGCTTCAGAGCTTTAGAAAATGTACTTTAAAGTTATGTGGATTATGTTGAAATTACCAGGATTATCAATAGGTAAATAAATAAACCCCAAGTCTACAATAATGTATTAATTTAATGTTAAATTTATCAGTTATTAATTATTGATTGATAATTAAATAATCATATAGTGCATTTTACCTTGTTAGCACTTTACCCAGAAAGCAGGAACAAATTACAAAAGACCTCTCTCTTGTGAACACATCTGGATTTTGTTACGGCGAACTCGAATTTCATTGTCTCTCGTTTACTTCCCCTCTCAACCCTATATTGTGACCTGTTAAATTTATTTTGACAAGTTTTCTCAACTGCGTACACAGATACAACTATCTCTGAACATTTCTTCTCGTGTTTTTATTATTTAATTTGATTTTCTGATTTACGGATGCCTGTGAACTACTAATAGCTTGATTTGAAATACATATTTGTTTTATTTATTAAGCTTCCCCCCCCCCAATTAAGGCTGTCACTAGGATGGCAGGATTTTATTTTGAGTTGTAAATATGCACTCTGAATTTGTTTAAAATTCCACTTGGCATTTTATTTCATTCCAAAATTGTCACTGAACTTCTGTTCACAACAACAAGTCACAATTAATCTATTTTAACCTTTATCACAGTCACAACTATATTCACAGTCACTGCTGAATAAGTTCGCCATATTTTCTCGTTTACTAAACACTGTCCACCGCGAGATTGACTGGAGTCTCGCCTAAGGTCCCATTTTCTAGGCGTGATGAAAGTTCTAGAAATAGCTTCGAGATATTTCGTAGGCTTAAAGCCTCTAGCCACGGATCTTTCCTGAAATGGGAGGGGGACACCGATAGAACCGTCTGGTAAGACACTCCAGACATTTCGGCCAGCTAACAGGCGATTCTCGACAAAGACTTCGCAATTCAAACGTCACTATGCGACACGTAACTCCGCTCCCTCCTAAGAGGACGATCAGCTCCCTTGTATGCTGCGAGTCGATCTAGATGTACAACTATCATTTTTCCTCTGGGCTGGCGCTGATTTTGATAGACCACATCTTTGATTCTCTTCACTACCTTGTAAGGTCCATCCCACGAGCGCACTAGCTCTGGCGATTTCCCCTCATTCGTGTAGGAAGATACAGCAATACCAAATCGTCTTCGTTGAACCCAGTGGAGTTGGCCAGACGGCCATAACGCACCTCCATCCTGTCGCTAGCTAGATTGAGGTGTTCTCTATCGTGATGATGAGTTCCTCTAAGCCTGTTGGTCAACTCCCACGTGTAGTCGGCTGCCGGCTAGTCATCATCAGGTGGAGAACCAAACTGAAGATCACAAGGTAGCTGCAACTCCCTCCCGAATACCAACTTGACAGGTTTTATTCCAGTGCACGGTAGGCCATGAGGAACAGTGGATCCCTGATGTCCCAATCTCTCTCATGATTAGACACCAATTTGCGTAGATGTTCCTCCACATTCTTTACGTAGCGTTCCACCGTCCCATCAGATTGTGAAAAAAAAGAGGTAGTCCTTGTATTATGTACCCCCAAGCGTTGTAGCAGCTCCTTCATTAACTGGGACTCTAAGTTGCGTCCCTGATCGCTATGCAGCTCCAACTGTGACCCATAGCGACATACGAAGTTGTTGACTAGCTCGTCGGCTACGGCCGAGTCTTCTTGGTTGGGGATGGCGTAGACTTCTGGTAATTTAGTGAAGTAGTCCATGGCCAACAACAGGTACCATTTCCCAGCGTCCGTCTCTGGAAAGGGGCAGCCACGTCGATGGCGATTCTCTGACATTTCAGATCCCACATTGTATTGCTGCATGGTGCCCTGTTGCGTGTTAGAGAACCCGGCTGGCTGCACGGATGTCACACTATTGACACCATCTCTCGATGTCATTCTGTTGGTGCAGCTAGTATAAGGTCGGCGAACCTTGTCTACGGTTAAGTTAACCCATATATGTCCTCCGGACACTCCACCATGGTTTTCCTCTTGTACCTCCCGAATTTTGTTTCTGAGCAGAACCAGCAGTTAAGTTGTTGATTTTCCATTCGCAAATTCCAATATTCGTTTTAGGACCATGTTCTTAACAACTGGGGACTTCCTTTGGGCTCAGTAGCTTTTGTAGGTAGTGCTGCAGTCTGCTATCTCTGCCCAGGCTGGTCGTTGTCCGGATTCTTTTTTCACGTATAACCTGCCCGGTGTCAATGTCTTCTAGCTGCTCCCTCTTCAAGTCATTTTCATCCCGACCTGGGGCAGGCTGGGTGGTTACAACTTTGACCATTCCAGTGTCTTCAAATTACTCAATTCTGGTACAATGGTTGCATTTTCCGGATAGGGTCGACGAGATAAGTCGTCTGCGTTGGAGTGTTTATTGCCCTGGCGATGCTCCGAAGTAAAGTTGTATTATTGGATTTGTTGGATCCATATAGCAGTCTGCCCTTCCAGGCTGAGAAAATTTTGCAACATGGTGAGCGCAGAATGGTCAGTTTTAAGGTGGAATGAGTGACCATATAGGAACTTATGAAAATGTCTGAGGGCGCTCACAATGGCAAGCACCTCCCGGCACGTGATACTGTAGTTTCTCTCAATGTTAGACAGGGTTCGCTGAAGTAGATGATGACCTACTTCTGTCCACCTAGATCTTGGGACAGCACAGCTCAGATGGCCACGTTGATGGCGTCGGTGTCAGTGATGAACTTCCCATCCGGCGTCGGATATTCATGAACATGGGGCAGTACATAAGGTTTCCTTCAGATTCTGGAACGCCATCTCGGTTTATTCAGTCCACTGGTACGCCCGTTTATCTTCGGCCAGATCTTGGCGATGTTGGAGTACTCCTTCTGTAGTAGGTACACGGGACTAGGAAACGAAGAAGATCTTGTCTATCTCTTGGTCTCGGCCATTCTCTTACAGCCTTCAGCTTCTCAGGATCCGTAGTTACTCCGTCAGTCCGTACTATGTGTCCCAGAGAGGAAACTTCAGGATGGTCATCTGCCAGTCGTCCGACATAAGATCCAGGGTGGAGAACCTTTGGGAACCTGCCAAGGTATCAAAGGTGTCGTCGATTATTGGCAGAGGGAAACAATCCTTTTTGGTGACGTCGTTCAGCCTCCAGTAGTCGACGCAGATGTGCATCTCCCCGTTCTTCTTATTCACTAGTATTACAGACGATGGCCAAGGGCTATCAGATTCTTCAATTATACCATGAGCCTTCACATATTCCAATTGTTTATTTATCCCTACCTATTTTGCTAGTGGGGCTAGAAGTGGTTGTTGTATTCGGGTCGGCGTCTCCGATGCCGATGCGATGTATCTATCTGTTCTGCAATGGTCGTCTTAGGTGAGGCTGAAGATATCTCAGAACTCGACCACTAGGTTGCGAACCTCGTTCGCCAGTGCTACGTTGAGATTGCTAGCAACCCTTTGTAGCAACTCCCATAGTAATGGATCTTCCATCCGGTTTACTTCACCAAGCGTCTTCTCGTCCATAGTCAGCATTGGGGTAACAGGCTCACAGGAATCGAGGAGAGTCCCATCTGGTCTACGGGTTTTACGTTCAGGATTCTTACTAGCACGACTTCACGGGCTGGCAACAAGGCTGTAGCCACAAACAATCCATCTTGGGGATTTCTTCTGATGTCCAGTAGCATGTCTTGTCGGAGACGTCCTTCCAACTGCGCTGTACCCAACATCTCACAATCAGCTGGAATCACCTTCTTCTCTTTCAGAACTAATTTGCAGACAGCTGGTCTCTGGCCCACGTCATTGGGCAGGATCTCATTACTGCCGAAATGGAGTACTCGTTAGCTAATGTCCACAGTGGCGTCGTACATCTTCAGGGCGTTAAAGCCTAAGATGACGTCCTAACCTAACCTATGAACGCCCACAGTCGCAGCTTGCACTTTCCAAGGACCAACTCCAGGAAAATCTCCTTCTCCTTAGGCGTGCTGTCCCCCGACGCGGTGCGCAGCTCAAACTTACTTAGTGGCGTTCTCTCAGGCAACCCTTCGCTATCTTGGGTCGCACGATGGTCACTGTCGCTCCCGTATAGACGAGTACACGGCAGGGCCGTCCGTGGATCCATGCGTCTGTATAAGTCCCTTGTCGTCCATGTTGTTCAGTATGAAGCAAGGGGACGCTGATGATGAAGACGAGGCCGGTGGCCCCCTCTTTACACCGACCCATTTTAGTTTACCTGGTCCTCTGCAGGCATGCGGTCGCAGTCCCGTCACAGATGTCCGAGCCGTCTACAATTCAAGCAGGTCGGTCTTCCATCCCTGCGACTCTCAAATTGTGGTGAGCGTCGCCCCTTGGCATCTTCCGCAATCAGCTGTCTCACTAGCGACGACGTCGCCTGGTCGAGGTAGCGTGTAGTCACCTTTGTCGCCTCGAGATGCAATGCCGCATTCAGAGCTCTGTTGATGGCATGATATTCCGCCAGCAGCAGGTGATGTTTAATTTCACGGTCCCTCCGACCACAGACGAAAGCAGATGCCGCCTCTCCATCGATGAACGTCGTTGGGAGTTTTTGAGGGCCTAATGGGCTAGTTGTTCAATGGTCATGGCGTAATGTTGTAGCGACTCCCCGACTTCCTGGACACTGGCCTACAGCTGAGCGCGGTAGGCAGCATTATGATAATGATGGCCGTAATGATTCTCCGGTTACTCCAATATGTTATCGGCCTGACATTCTCCTTGAATACTAGGTAGAATTTTCGCTGCGGACCCTTGCAAGGAGGAGATTAATTGGTCGTTCTTTCTTCAGGTGTCCAACCATTGTGAGTTGAGATTGTGTCAAATTGTTGTTTAAATTTTCCCATGATGTGGAAGCGTTAAAGTTAGGACTCTTAATTCCATGTCATATTGGGGGCGGCAGTCTGTTGTCGAACGTCAGTGCTCGTCGTAATATCACTTTCCAGATCTCACACTACACGGCGTACTTCAGATGTTAAAATATTATAACTCTTCTCTTATTGACCAAATTTTTGTACCCTACATTCTTTAATCCTGCTCAAAATTGTCTTGTTGAGTTATTTACAATTCAGATTCTTCTCTAGCATTATTTAGGTTTTGTTCAATCTCTCCTTTAGTTTTGTAAACATTGCCCTTTTGTTCATGTACTATTCTTCGATTTTAGAAATGTGGGTTTTCAATTCGTCTTTAAAATGTTCGATTTTATTTTGTGATTTCTAATTCTCTGTACTAATCTGGGTTAGCAATTCTCTTTCAGTATGTTCATTTTGCCGTTCAATTCATTTCATTTCTTCATTCAGTGTACTGGTCTGTTTTTATATTTCCATGTTAGTTTGTGATATTAGCCCCTGTCTTGTATCATGGTTAGAAGTTTCAATCTGTGTTTTGATCTGTTTAATTTCTTACTTTGAATCTTCAATCTGCTTTTATATCCGATGCTGATCAGTGTCATTGCATATTCTGCTAGCAAATTATACTTACTTACTTACTTACTCCTGGCACTATCAAACCCGTAGGTTCATGGCCGCGTGGACATAAGCTCTCCATACATCCCTATCCTGAGCTAATGCTTTCCAATCATTCCCTGTATAATCTACTTCCCTCAAATCATAGTTAATGTTGTTCTCCCACTCATTCTTGGTCTACCAACTGGGCGTTTTCCCTCTGACTTTCCTACAAGAAGCTTCCATGCACGTATTTCATTCCCCATACGTGCAACATGTCCTGCCTATCGCAGTCTACGAAACTTAACTGTTCTTACTATATCTGGCTTCCTACAAAAACCATGTAGTTCATTGTTGTGTATAGTCTTCTCCATTCACCTGTCTGTTCATCTCTCTTTGTTCCAAAAATTTTCCTATGAACTTTATTCTCAAATACTCGTAATCTCCTTTCCTCCCTTAAAGTAAGAGTCCATGTTTCGCACCCATATAATATAACTGGTAGAATAATAGTTTTATATATTTTCAGCTTAACGGTTTTTGAAAGGTGTTGGGACATCAAGAGTCTCTGCAATGCATAATAGCATGCATTTCCAGAATTGAGCCTATATTTAATTTCTTTGTGCATCTCATTCCTATTTGTGATTATTGTTCCTAGGTATTTGAATTCATCCACTTCATCAAAATTTCCCTCATTTGTCATTAGCTGTCCATTTCCATTATATGCTGAATTTCTACGTGTGACCATATATTTAGTTTTACTGATATTTACTTCCAGTCCCAATTTCTCAGTGTTACTCAATAGTGTGTGCGTGTTGGCCTTTAGTATCTCCTCGCTATCGGCCAGTAGTACTACATCATCAGCATAAACTAACAGCTTATTAATACCATTGAGTTGTAAGCTTTCCTCATTCTCTAAAGATTTAATGGCATGCTCTAGTACAAAATTAAATAGTAGAGGAGATAGTGCATCTCCTTGCTTCAACCCATTCTGGATTTCAAAAGTGTCTGAAAACTGTTTGCCTACACGCACCCTACTCTTTGAGCCATTAAGACGCTAAATTATATCATCAACAAATCTTATTCATTTTATTCTTCTTCCTCTCATGTTTATGCCTCCCGTATAGCTGAAGAAGTTCTTCATTAGGTCTTCGAGGTAGATGTTGAAAAGAGTAGGTGATAGAGGACATCCATGCCTTACCCCCCTTCCAATTTATCTTCCTTCTGACATTTCTTCTCCTATCTTCACTTTTACTCGCTGTTTCATATAAAGACTACTTATGAGCCTTCTCTCTTTCCAGTTCACGCCAATTTTCTTCAAAATCTTCAGGAGTTTATTCCAATTTACTCTCTCAAAGGCCTTTTGCAGGTCAACAAATACTGCATAAACGTCTTTACCTTTTTCTATATATCTTTCTCCTATTGTTCGTATCAATCCATCTCTTGTACCCTTTCCCTTCCTGAAGCCAAATTGTTCTTCTTCCATTCGCTTTCAATCGTAGAACATAAACATCGATTGAGTATTCGCAGGAAAATCTTTGCAGAGTGTGATATCAAGCTGATAGTGCTGAACTCCTTACATTTCTTAGCATTGTTTTTCTTCGGTATTGGTATTAACACTGTCTCAGTCAATTCTTCGGGCCATTCACCTTCTTTATATATCTTGTTGCATAAACGCAAAATTTCCTTCTTTCCTTCACTCAAGCATTTAACCAATTCAATGGATAACATATATCCCTGTTGCTTTGCTATTTTTCATTTCCTTAATTGCTTGTTCAACTTCTTCAAAATTGAAAATCCTTTTTTCATCTTCTGATACGTCTTCTTCATTTTCTATATCCAAGTTAGCCGGACGATTTCTTGTCTCATATGGCTCTTCCCATGTATTCATAATTCCCTGTTTGTCTGTTATTTCTTCATTAATTTCCTCCTCGATCAGCCACCTAGTTTTCCTGCTCTTCTTTCCATAGTCCAAGCTTTTAACTTCGCGGTATATTAAATCATACTTTCCTTTCCTCTCCAGATTCTCTAGTACCTCACATTTCTGTTTCAGCCAATCTTCCCTTGCCTTGACAGTTTCTCTTCTAAGTTCGTTGTTTAGTTTCCTGTACTTTCTTTCGGCTTCTTCTGTATTACTATTTTTCCATTTCCTTCTTTCTTCCATCTTCTCTAACATTTTTTTTGTGACCCAAAGTTTCTTAATATTCTTGCTCTCTTCGTATCCTATTGTTTCCTTTGCACCTATCTGTATAGAGGCTTTCAAATGACTCCAGTGTTCCTTGGTATTGCCATGTGAGATTTCCATGGTAGAGGCTTTCTCCTGAAAATTTTGTTGGAATTTCCTCATTTCCTCTTCAGTTTTAAGTTTCTCCAAGTCAAACTTATTTGTTGCCTGTCTTCCTCTTATCTACGTCAGGCAAATATCTACTTCGCCTATTAGTAAGACATGGTCTGAATTGATATTTGCTCCTGGTAGGGTCTTCGCATTTTTCAAGCAATTTCAGGATCTTTCCTGTATCAGTATGTAGTCGATCTGTTATCGTTTGTTATCCATAGGGCTTATACATGTGTATCTTCTTCTTTTATGCTGTTGGAACATTGTATTTCCAATTATCATGAAATTCCTTTTACAAAAACTCACCAGTGATTCGCCTCTCTCATTCCTTTTTCCTAATCCATATCTTCCAACTGTACTACTATCCTGTTCTTCTCCAACTACAGCATTCCAGTCACCCATTAGGATAACACATGTCCCCTTCTTCTCTTTCTCTCTCTCTCTCTCTCTCTCTCTCTCAACAATCTGATCTATCTTGTCATATCTTTCCTCCACGCCTTCATCTGCTAACCCACTATGGGGCATGTAAATTTGCACTATCACCAAGTCCACTATTTTCCTTGTAAACTCACCATTATCATCCGATTATCCACATAACGCACTGATATCACTTTTTCTTTCACACGTGGTCCTAATACTACACCGACACACGATTTCGTTAGAATCACCACTGGAATAAAACATTCTAAATTCATCACTCACTAATTCGCCACTTTGTTCCCACCACATGTCTGATATTCCCATCACATCCACTTTGTTTCTTCTCATTTCTTCCTTCAAATTTTCCAGTTTCCCGGCTTGCAGAAGAGTTCTCACATTCCAGGCTCCAATCCTTAGTCTTTTTTTCTTCTGTTGTTTTGACTGCACGATGTTTCCTTCCGCAGTATCCCCCTCCCGGACATCCGAATGGGGGGAGAATTTACGTCCAGAGTCTTTTACCGTGGAAAGACTCATCATGCCATGTTTGCAGCTTTACTCTCTTTCGCATCTTAAAATCTTAAAAGATCCCGAGGGGCCCAACTTGGAGGTCAGGAGAGTGGATTTGGCTAACTTAGACCCTCCGGACTTCGCCGAAATTCGCCCCAGAGGTTAAATATCAGTTCCATCAGGGTTTTTGATCAGATCAATGATCCGGAAATCCCAATTAGCCTCTGCCCCCCTATTTGAGAATGAAGTTCTTCAAAACAATCTTGGACCAAAGAGAGACAGACGAATGGAGAAGAGCTAATGATCTTTATGGAAAAAGAGACATTATAAGAACAGTTAAGTTTCGTAGACTGTGATGGCAGGACATGTGGCACGAATGAGGAATGAAAGAGAGGCATGGAAACTACTTGTAGGAAAACCAAAGGAAAAACGCCCAGTAGGTAGGACAAAAATGAGGTGTACCAATAACATTAACCATGATTTTAGAAAAGAAGTTCATACAGGAGTAGGAAGGTAAACATTGGCTCAGGATGAGGAAGTATGAAGAGATTATGTCCATGCGGTCATGAACCTACGGGTTCGATACTGTCAATGAGTTATTTTATTTATTTATTTATTTTACCTGATGGAATTACGATCGTAAAGTCTTCTCTTCCAGTTCACCAGGGTTAAATGAAACATATAACTAATATGAATTATGTACAAATTAACAATGATACATACAGTACACAAAATGTATAAGCCGTAACTGAGTTAGTTACAAAGACTGAGCTGAATCACTCATTCAGGGACGCCCTCCATGTTCTTGTGTATCATAAAAATATGTGTATGATCCATAAATTGAAATGCTTCTCTAGACAGGTCGTACCACAGTAAGGCCCGAATGGCGTGTGTAAATAAGTGTCTATAAGGTCAGAGGTTAAACTAAGATATAGGAATGGAATAATTAATGTTGCGAAAGAAGCAGGGTTAATTAAATAATTTCACTTATATACTATAAATAAATAGATCATGCCAGTGTAGACCACTAGAAAATGATGGAACTTCCATACAAAATTCTCTCTTTGTCAACTAGCTTGTCCTTGGTAATGGTGCGACATGTAAATTGACGACTACAGATACGAGATGTTATCAATTTCATAAACGAGTTCAGTTAGGTTTCAAAACGAATCACTTCATGCAAACAGCGCCGCAATCCACTTTTTCGTGAATTAAGACTTTTATGTTTGTGTGTTGTATATGTATTTCCTAGACTGTCAGTTATATATATATATATATATATATATATATATATATATTTCTCTTGTACTTACAATAGTGACACCTATTCTATTGCATATAGGAATGAATCACAAAAACACATGTAAAAACAAAATGGACTGAGGCCCTTTCTGCAATATTTTCACAGTTTTATATTCTGTATATCGTACGTATTGTCCATAAAAAATGCAATCTCATTTGAAGTATAAAATTATAAACAATATTATGATTTTTCTGTTACTTTATGTCTGCTTATAAAGGCATTCACTTCACCATTGACACTTGATCTTATATGAAACCTATTATCACATACCCATACAAAATGTAATTAAAATTGACATTTAAATCAGTTTTACATTTATCGGAGTCAATAGTAAGATAAATTGTCTAATTTAATGTTTTAATCTGGTTGATTCCAGCCGTTTCCTCAACATCATATTAAATAATTTATTTATTTATAAAATAAATGTTCTCAAATAATTCGAATTCTTATTTACAAATTTTTACTCGTAACTTCCCAATTGTCGAAGAAACGTGGGCTTCGTCCGAATGCTGACAAGACACAGTGCATAATTTAGGCCATCAATGAATGGAATACATATAATTTCTTTTTTAAATATCCAAACTCTTTTCTTAAATTACGAAAACGCCTTACATCTCAGTAGTTAAAAATCTGGGTATCTACATGGACCTGCATTTGAATTGGAAAGTCTATGTGAATTATACTTACAGCAAAGCGTTAACAATCATCCACTCCTTAAAATATATTTATAAACTTCCTTCCCACGAAATTAAAACAAATACTCGTACAGACTCTTGTAACGCCGCCCTTTGATTACTGCGACATACTGCAGATTGATCTGACATCGGACTATGTGACAGACAACAGTGTGCTCTTTCAATCTCTGTTGTGATCATGTAGGCTTATCCCTTCATTTCTCGCCTTATATTGGCTTCGTCTTGTGGTAGCACCGCAACTTCTTGGATGCCCGTGTATCAACTTCACTAAGTGATTCACAATAAGAAACGCAATCTACAGTCCTTTGCCGGGCCCATGAGAGACAAAGATTGATCCATTTTTCATCTGCTGTTTACGTAACATATAGCCTACTAATTACCATGACATATTGAATACCTTCATCTAATTTACAAAGTTGTATCTAAATCCTAACGATATCTTAATCATGAGTGCATGAAGGGAAAGGGAGTTAATCTGACTTGAGAAAGATTCTAACATAGGAACCAGTACTAAGCAGTAATATTATAGCTAGTTGAATAGTTAACAAACATATTTTAATTAAAATATATTTTAATATGCTGTGGTCTAGAGGTAGGTGCTGCCTTGTCACGCAGCGGGCCCGGGTTCGTACCCGGTCGGAGCAGTTTTTCTGCGTGAGGTTTTTATCGGGGGTTTTCCTCACCTGTTAGACAAATGTCAGGAAACATTTAAGGCCCAAACGGTCCCCGAAATCATATGGCCAACACCACCATCATCATCCTTATCATTATCATCATCGTCATCATTATCATCCTTCACCGGTGTGGACAGCAACGAGAAGATACCACACCTACAATTCCCTAGTAAAGCTGCAGGCATAGCATAACAATTCTATGATTGCAGTGAAGGACCTGCTTTCGGGCAGAATTACTATGGATGGATATATATATATATATATATATTGAGTCAAATCTTGAATAAAGGAGATAATTGCAAATGAACTGAACATTAACAATATTTCACCAATATGTGAGTTTAACAAAAAATATATAAACAAACAATAGACGGAATTCATAAAAAGTTAGTTAGAATTATACGAATGTGTCTAAATGGCACAAAGAGTAGGGTGCATGTAGGCAAACAGTTTTTGGATACTTTTGAAATCCAGAATGGTTAGAAGCAATGAGATGCACTATCTCATTTACTATTTAATTTTGTACTAGAGCATGCCATCAAATCTTTAGAGGACGAAGAAGGCCTACAACTCAATGGTATTAATAAGCTGTTGGTTTATGCTGATGATGTAGTACTATTGGCCGATAGCGAGGAGATACTGAAGGCCAATATGCACACACTATTGAGTGACACTAAGAAATTGAGACGGGAAGTAAATATCAATAAAAGTAAATATATGATCACACACGGAAATACATTATATAATGGAAATGGACAGCTAATGACAAATGAGGGAAATTTTGAGGAACTGGCTGAATGCAAATACCTAGGAACAATAATCACAAATAGGAATCAGATGCACAAGGAAATTAAACATAGGCTCAATTCTGGAAATGCGTATTATTATGCATTACAGAGACTCTTGACTTCCCACCTCCTTTCAAAAAACGTTAAACTGAAAATATATAAAACTATTATTCTACCAGTTATATTATATGGATGCGAAACATGGATTCTTACTTTAAGGGAGGAAAGGAGATTACAAGTATTTGAGAATAAAGTTCTTACAAACATTTTTGGACCAAAGAGAGATGGGCAGATAGGTAAATGGAGAATACTGCATAACAGTGAATTAGGCTACATGGTCTTTATAGCAAGCCAGATATAATGAGAAAACTTAAATCTCGTAGACTGCGATGGGCAGGACATGTGGCACGAATGGGGAATGAAAGACGTGCATGGAAGCTTCTTGTACGAAAACCAGAGGAAAAACGCCCAGTTGGTAGACCAAGAATGAGGTGGGAGAATAACATTAATTATGATTTGAGGGAAGTAGATTATACAGGGAACGATTGGAAAACATTGACTCAGAATAGGGATGCATGGAGAGCTTGTGTCCGCGCGGCCATGAACCTACGGGTTCGATAATGCCAGTGAGTGAGTTAGTTAATTAGTTAGGCTATATAAAATGTGTATTATTTTAGTATCCGCTGATTGAATGGAAGAGAAGGCTTTATGGTCTTAACTCTGCCAGCTTAAATAAAGCGTTATTATTATTATTATTATTATTATTATTATTATTATTATTATTAATCTGTCCATTGTCTTGAATATTCATCATAGTTATGAGTCTTTGTGAATTCCATTCCCAGGGCGAAACAACATCCGCAAGAAGTAGACCGAGAACCGGAAGTAAGATAGTACCAGCATCATCGCAGGTCCAGCTGATCGCTTCTACTCTATCGTTGGATCGCAATTGCCATCCCTGCGATGGAGCTACTTCTGCGGAAGCTCCTCACCACCATCACAGCGGCTTTGCCCTCCATAGTCTCAAACAGGAGTCCATGGTAGGAAATCTTCGCAGATTCCTAGTTGTGGTAGCCCTTTCATTCCATTCAGTGTTCGAAGGTCTAGCAATTGGACTACAACAGACTGAAAGGGACGTATGGTATTTGTTTACTGCAGTTTCAATACATGCTTGTGCAATATTGTTCTGCATAGGACTTGAACTGGTGACTTCAGGTGTTCGTGTGCTCAATCTTGTGTTGTACATAGTGATACTGTCCCTTGTGTCGCCACTAGGAGTTGTAATAGGGATTCTTGTGACTGGTACAGTCCAGGATCTTGTTGTGGCTGTATTGCAAGGTATAGCTGGAGGTACCATATTGTATATTACGTTTTTCGAAGTGTTGGACAGGGAAAAGAGGAAAGAAACAGGCTGTGGAATAATGAGGATATTCTTTATACTCCTTGGATTTTCTGTCATGGTTACCCTCCAGGCGGTTGGTAAGTACAGCATGTATATAATTCAATATGACCATTTACAGTTCATATATAGGGAAACATCTTCAATTTGTCGAATCTTCTAAAGCAGTCATTATCAACTGGTGAGCAATTCGATTCGAAGCATAATTCCTCAGCAGGAGAGTGGTAAGCGAGGTATTGAGGGGAAGTGTCATGTATACCTTACCTTACAGTGGTTCAATTTATTCTTAATGGGAGGAAACATATTTTATTATAGAACAAGATGTGTTTTAATTTGTAATAAGATACATTACCTTTAAATTTATTTTATATCTATAAAGATAAATCATTATATTTTGTTACGTGTTCACTATAAAAATATTAAGTCAAAAATAAAGTAATTTCAGGTGTAATATTTTCGTTAAAGTATTAATGAACTAATGATATATTTTATCTATCTTCTACGATGATTGTCCTCGTTACGTTTGATCAGTATTTGGATCCATGCATATTATTATTATTAGCCCTATTGTTATTATTACTATTATAATTATTATTATAAAAAACTATTTCATAAAAAATCCAGTTATATTGGTGCGAAATATGGCCTCTTACAATAAGGGAGCAGTATTTGAGAATAAAATTCTTATGACAATTTTTGGACCAAAGAGAGATGAACAAACAGATGAATCGAGACTTATAACCAGTGAACTGTACAATCTTCATTGGAAACCAGATGTAATAATGACAGTTAACTCTTGTAGACTAGGACGAGCAGGACATGTGGTATGTGAATGAAAGAGGGGGATGGGAACTTCCTTTGAGGAAAGCCAGAGCGAACGTACCAAGAAAGTAGACCTAAATATGACATGACATGCCATTATGGAGGTGAATTATACAGAGAATTATTACGTAGAAAACGCTAGCTCAGGATAGGAATTAATAGCTTTAATTCCATGCGAACATGGAGCTCCGAGCGCGATAGTGTCAGTGAGTTACTTATTATGATAAAAAAATATATATGACTGCAAGACATTATATATACTCAAATAAATTAAATTGTCACCGTCTCAAATTTGCGACTGGAAAATATCTGTAAAGATATGACATCTGTAGGGATATAAGCTCAACTAAATTAGCTTGTTTAAGGAACTCAATATTTATTTTTTCTCGGCATACCATTTAAATACCGGAGAATCCTTGCAGGATGGCTCAACGTGCCCAAAATGTTCGTTAGTGTGTGTTGTACCGGAGTGTAATTGAAGGAATTTATATCAAAGCAGTGATATATGTGATACAGCTCTTGTATAACTTCTCACATAACTCTAATTACAGAGTATTGCTTGTAGCCTACCACTGGCTTAATTTTATAGCTTTATTCTCTATTATCGAAATATGTTTTTATGATATTTCTCTAGTGAAACAAAATATTAAAATTATATAGTTTCAGAATATAGTTTTTCTTCACTTAAGTTGTTACTCGATGTCATGGGTCAGTCTCTCGATACGTTTAGCGTGAACGCCTCGAAGTTTTGCAAATCACACTAAAACTTAGCCTGGTTGGTGGTAGTTTAACCTAAGAATAATTTAAATCGTCATGCTATTCATTTTAACCGACCAAGTCACGCAATATATTTTGAGAATTCCAAGAACAAAAGAGTCACATCCTTGTGAACGTATCCTACAATACACTACTGGACTCGATGTCTTAATAATATTCATCTCAACATGAATTATTAGCCTGCGGTAAATATGCGATTAACGACATATAATTTTCTTCATCTTCTTGAATTCACGGCTTAAACAGCGTCTGCCTGTAAACTCGCCGGTCTCAAAATATTCGTTCCATCTTATCTTTGGTCTTCCGTTTTATTTTCACTCTTGGCAAAAGCAATCATAGCCATATATGCAATTCATTCTTTCTACGTTTTCTCTCCAACGAACTAATACAATAAGACCTCGGATTTTCAGGCCATCAAAAAGCAACTTTTAGGTACCTAACCAGTATTTAAAATGCGTATAAAATAATTTTAAAAAAAGCATTTTAGGCTCCGAAAAATACAATTTCGGGCAAATAAAATAAACTTTTATGCATCTAAAATCTATAAACACTACAATAATTATAGCAATACTTCACTTTACGACATCCACCATTGGCATGCTGGTCGAAGTGATTTTGTTTTATCATGCGACACCTGAACAACAGAAAACAGTAATAAATTAATCATTATTGTGCAATGTTTGTTATATTAACTGTATATATGCTGTGAGGATTTAGTTGTCATGATTTATACTATCCTCTTCTAACCTTGCCTGCTGTCCTCATCTAACAATATTCAAAATAACATTAATATTGTCAATGATCTTCTTTTGTCAAAATTCTTGAAAATGCATAGGTGTTTTTTCACCTCCATCCTCTTAACATATTCCAGCAGTGGTTATTTAGTTCATCATCATCATCATCATCATCATCATCATCATAGACAAATTCGTTTTAGGCCATGTGGCCTGTACAGTAAACCTAGCGAAGATGGTCTTGATCTTTCCACCGATGTTTTGGTCTAAGCACAGTATTCAAGTGTTTTTGGTCTTCCCCCAGGCATATTATGGTGATGGAGGGTAAAGTGAGTACCTGTCTCTTTCTTAAACCGACAGACTAGTTCTCAGACCGGAAAACTAAATCATCAGAGACTATAAACTATTTCGTCTTATTCTAATACTTTGCAGGATTACCAGCAAAATGTAATAATTGCACGCCAAGAAAAAAAAATCCGGATCCTTGTTTCCTTTTTTCTTTGGGAATTTAACAGTATCACAATTTGTCTATTTCTACTAAAACACAATTAGTAACATTAGCGAAAAGATTTCTTCCCTGACTGATCAGTTCGTATACAAAGTCTCACGAGGACACTGTGCTTTTGTTCTTTAAAATACGGGAGCTGCAACAAATGTTTACTACAAGTCGACATCTACCGTTAAGTCTCTTGGCAACCAATTTAATTACATAAGTGCAAACTGTATACTGAGGCGATTAGCAATAGAGATTCTTGTCAATAGCAGACTGATAGCCGAATGAGATGGATCGTTTAATCAAGCACACAATAGAAAAGTTTTATATGTAAGAAATTAAGCCACTCTGTATCAGCTCAAGTGCTTATTTTCCTGGAATTTCTTTATTCCTGCACAAAAACGTTATTAAATTTATAACCTACTCTGCTATGGTGTCGGTGGTTTCCTTAGCGTCAAAGGAGTCGTCCCCTTTGCTCCACCAGTAAATTTAATAAGTTCCATACTGAGCCGGGTAAAAAGCGGGTGGTTGGAGATTTTATTTCTATTTGCAGTGTAACAATATTCCACTCAGACGCCTAGATTAAGAAATCAAAATAATTAATTAATCAGGACGAGTGTTATTATCATAAATATGTTAAATCTTTATAGGACGAAATAATCGTCGGAGATATACAAAATGTATATGAAATCAAATGGTGAGAACACGAGGGATTTGATTTTTATAAAATTAAATAAAAATAAATTAAATTAAAGAAGTTGATAGGATCCCGAATAAACGATCAGTTAGTAATTATGGAAACCATTTAACAAGTACATAGTACCGCTATTGTCAAGCGACATGTACTTGAAGCGGTGACAAAAGAGTTAAAATTTGAGGAAACCTATTGTACTAGCCGATTACCGGACGTTTCTTTGTAGACCAGCAATCTAAGATCTTAAACCGAGCTTCGCTGACAGGTTATGAACAAAGTATTGATGTAAGGGCTTGGAAACTACAGCGTGAAGTAAACAACTCATTATAAGGAACCAGACAAACCGCGAGAAAGCCAAGCGAGCAAACAAGCGGGAAAAAAGTCACTGACCTAAACAATGTTATATAATAAATTTAGACCGGAATTCCCCAGTGTACGAACTTTTGGTAGAACTGTATTTAGAATGGGAGTATTCGGCCAGGGAACATGGCGGATCCTTGTCCAATCAAAGGACGGCGATCCCTTATTTGGTCATAAGGAATAGTTGTCAGCCAATATAGTAAAGGGTTATATCACAAGGTAATGACCTCATGACGACACGATTACAGAGAGAGGGTAAACGAAGTTTTCCTTATACCCAATAAAATTATGTTAAGTTAGTTCTTCGTAGCTCACCGAGGCGGGAGTCGGAACAGACTCTCCGACATAGTTGTTAATCGGCACAATGGCCATCAATTAGCAAAAATCACAACTTCAGGAATTTCACACTTAGGAATTATTCGGCCGTGATAGATCCTCTGAGATTCCATATTGGATTCTAAATACGTTCCTATAGTCAATACCTTGTCCGACACTAAATGTGTCTACAAACATACGTGTAACCAGTGTCCAGTTCAATTAATAAATAAAGCACATTTATTAAAATTCATCTAGCGTAGTCTTGCGCCGGCCAGCTCCTTGCTTATCCCTGTAGAAAGAACTTCAATTCTACCAATTTCCAATCTGAGCAACCTAAGTTCTCATACATGGAGAATTCCTTTCGATACTCCTGGCGCCCAAACATCCCTTATTAACCTTAAAACTGAATCACCCTTAATTATACCTCTCTTAGCAGCTACATCTGTGTCTTCTCACAATATACGTATGCGAACTTCAAACGGTCAACCTCAAAACATATACACAAAAACAATCAACAGTCACGAACAAATTATCAGATCCCTCGGGAAATGTAGGCCCCAAAGTTCAGCCTCGTCGGCTGCCAAAATATATCTGACGCCACGGAGGGTCACCATCCATTACCAATACACACTCAAGTTAGTTGTGAATAACAACTTGATTAAACAGCTGCTCACCAAATAAAAATACGCGTAAAATACACTTTCGTAACACAGAAAATAATATCGGAGCTACGCCAATTATTTACTGCTCTATGTCCCATGCCATGAATGATTTTACATATAGTAGTTAAATTTTATACCAATGTATCCAAATTATCCGGGGCAAATTAACTTCGTCTTCGAACACATGGCCCACACCTAGTGGGGCGAAGAGCTGCTCACATCTGCTCATGCGGGCCTCATAGCAGTTCACATTTTGATTTTGACTATGACCGAAACTAATACAAAACCTTGCACCAAGCACACCTTACGAATATAATACTTACTTATTCACTGGCACTATCGAACCCGAGGTTCCTGGCCGCGCGGACATAGCGCCCTCCCTATCCTGAGCTAATGTTTTTCAATTATTCTCTGTATAATATACTTTCCTTAAATCATAGTTAATTTTATTCTCCCATCTCATTCTCGGTCTACCAACTGGGCTTTTTCTTCTGGTTTTCCTACAAGAAGCTTCCATGCACGTATTTCATTTCCCATACGTGCCACGTGTCCTGCCCATCGCAGTCTACGAGACTTAACTGTTCTTATTATATCTGGCTTCCTATAAAGACCATGTAGTTCCATTTTATGTAATATTCTCCATTCACCTGTCCGTTCATCTCTCTTTGGTCCAAAAATTTTCCCAGGTATTTTATTCTCAAATACTCGCTATCTCATTTCCTCCCTTAAAGTAAGAGTCCATGTTTCGCATCCATATAATATAACTGGTAGAATAATAATTTTATATATTTTCAGTTTAACGTTTTTTGAAAGGAGTTGGGACATCAAAAGTCTCTGTAATGCATAATAGCACACATTTTCAGAATTGAGCCTATGTTTAATTTCTTTGTGCATCTCATTCCTATTTGCGATTATTGATCCTAGGTATTTGAATACAGCCACTTCCTCAAAATTTCCCTCATTCGTCATTAGCTGCCCATTTCCATTATATAATGCATTTCTATGTCTAACCATATATTTAGTTTTATTGATATTTACTTCCAGTCGTAATTTCTTAGTGTTGCTTAATAGTGTGTGCGTGTTGTCCTTTAGTATCTCCTCGCTATCGGTCAATAGTACTACATCATCAGCATAAATTAATAGCTTAATAATACCGTTGAGTTGCATTGACGAAGCTCTGTCCGGCTTGGATTTCACATTTCCATACATCGACAATCTGATCTTCTCCAAATCGGACGCTGAACATGAGAGGCACCTCCGCAAACTCTTACAACGACCCTCCATCACGGTATTCTCATTAATACCAAAAAGTGCGTATTAGGCTCTCCACATGTTACCTTCTAGATTGTAGTAACTCCACTAATGCCTTCTTACGAGATGACAGCGTGCACGGGCCACTTCAACCGCCATACTTTGGGCCTCACCAGGTTCTTCAGCGAGACGAGAAAACCTTTACCTTGCAACCAGACGCGGCCCCGTCCGCGTAAGTATTGACCGAGAAAAGCCAGCATTCATACTCGGAGATGGAAGAGCTGAACAGCCGACGGACTCTCGCCCCAGAGAAAAGAACGGCAAACAACGGACGACAGGGCTCAGCAACCGGACAACTCCTCTGAACACGCGTTCAGGGCGCAAGGTGAACTTTGCGGATTTCTTCGAGCAATCAGCATCTCTTGTCCCAATGGGGCTGGTATGGCGACATCATGAGACATTCTCCCGCCACAACCGGCCGCCGACAGATGGCAACACTCTGCAGCCGCCCTAGACCAACCAGACAACCTCGCGCGCTACGATCCCGAGCGTCAATAGCTCTACGAATCCCCTGGCGAGCGGTCGTTGTATTCAATTGTTTCGGAATTAAAGCAAATGTATGTAGTGAATAGTGTCTTATTATTAGATCCTACGACACAACATCCTACATACTTTTATCTCACTCATTTCTTTATATCTTTTTAGAGGTTGGATACAATTAAAACATGGTTTCCTCACTGATTTTTAATATGGAGTTATTTTATGATGTCAACCTTTTTTAATCTGCGTTTTTAGGTTATTGATATTTTAAGAGTGTGACCTGTCCAGGCTGAAATTATAACTTAAATACTTATATTCATTATTAATGCAAAAGTGGAACGAGAATATATATTCAGGCCAAAAATTGACAAATTCAGTCTTCATGAAGATAGTAAAGGCAATGGGAGTAGATTAGTCACCTTTGTTACCTCAAAAAGTCTTATTGTTAAGAGCACAACATTTTCCAGTATATGGATATTTATAAATACACCTGGATGTCTCCAGATGAGGAGGCTCGGAATCAGATAGAACATGTATTAGTGAACAAACGCTGGATAGTAACATCCCTGTGAAAGTTAAATAAACATCATCGATGTTAGATCAGTTATAGAGGGTCAAACTACAATTCGGATCATCATCTGGTCAAGGTGAAAATCAGAGAACGATTATCGCTTATGAGAGGAACAAACGCTAAAGATGATTATGAAAATGTTTAATTAAAAACTTGAGAAATGACGAAGTGCGGCAAGATTACCAGATCAAAATTGCGAATGATTTGAACTACTAGAACATTCAAATGATAACACAAGTCTGCATTTTTTAATTTTTTTCTCAGATGATTTATATAATATAGGTGTTTTTAAATCCATTTTTGATACTGATTCCAGAAATGATTTCCATTTTTGTCTATCACGTCAGGTTTTTACACAACATGAGAATTTATATTTTCACGACTTTTACTACTGTAAGCACAAATTTATTCTAACTTCATTTCACACAAGAAAACTTTTTGTTAAAAACATACGTTAAAAGTGTTGTAAAGAACTGTCCTAATAATCACCTGACTACCTTGTAACAAAACAGAAAGCAAATGGTGTTCCATTAATTTTGAAACCTTCTCAATTTTTAGTATCCCTCTTCAACATCCAACAGTAGTTTCATTCCTTGTTCCCTGGTATCTCCTCTCTATCTCTTTAATATCCTGGTGAAAATGTTCACCTTGCTCTTTACTATAATGTCCAAGATTTTTGGGAAAGTAGTCTACATGGGAATATAGAAAGTGAACTTTCACATTCATGTTACAACTCAACATTTTGAAAATTTCCAACATATTTTCCACAATTTCCTTGCAATTAGGATCTTTGTTATTCCCTAGAAAGTTTTCAGTAACAGATTGTAAAGCGGCCCATGCTGCTTTTTTCTCTTTCATTCGTTGTTTTTTTTTCAAAATCTTCAACCGTCATCAGTTTCTTTATTTGCGGACCAACAAAAATTCCAGCTTTCAATTTTTCTTGTGTGATGGACGGAAATTTCTTATAAAAGTATTTGAAGCAAGACCCATCCTGTCGTAGAGCCCTTACAAACTGCTTCATCAAGCCCAATTTGATGAGCAGTGGTGGATGCATGACTTTTGAAGGGTCTGCAAGTGGTTAATGTAGGATGTTAGTTTCAGGCACAAAATTTCTCTGCTCTGGCCAAACTTTCACACTCCCAATGTCCAATGTTTTTTTTTGCTCGACTGTCCCATTCACATAGAAAGCATGGCATTTTTGTGAAACCAACTTGTTGGCCTAATAGTACTCCCAAAAATGTAATTACTCCTCTTTGATGAGTCTATAAAAAGTCTCCACTGAGTAGGACCATACTCAATATCATAGAAGTGCATTAAATCGTTTATGTTATTGCAGTAAACCAAGCAATCGTTCTGTGAGAATAAAGGAACTAGTTCTTATTCTCAGTGCCCATATCACGAGTAATGTGTTCCTGGTTCCAGAAGACTTAATTTTAAGCTGTGAGCCAAGTAGTTCTGCAGATTCCTTTGGCAAATTCAGATCACGACTAGATCATTAAGGTTAATTTGTGAGAATAATTGTGGAGTAAAGCCTTCTTCAGGCTGATATACATCATCGACATCGACGTCAGTGATTGCATCAAGTTCACTTTCAACATCATCTTGTCAGTTTCTCTAAAACTGCTGGAGGAAAAGGAACAGGCAGCTCTTCTCCACGTGAAACTGGCCTAATGGCTGAAGGGATGCTTGGATATATAATTTGGTTCTTATTATTTTAATTGCACCCCTGAACACTAAGCAAACGGAAGGAACAGTCATTAAGGTGGGCTTTACGTTCCTTCCACACCATAGGTATCGCAAACGGCATGCACGTTTTCGTCCCTTTTGTCCACAATCATAACCTCTCAACGCAATAGCGGCAAACTTTCTTTGGCACCCACGCCTTATCCTAGTCACCACGTTTCACTTTAAAATAATCATAGTAAGCTTTTTTAACAAAGTGTGTAATATTCGTTCTTTGCTTAAGCACATATAATGTCCACATATGCAGCAGAAAACGTTAGGATTGTTCACACACTTGCATGTAGACATTGTCGAACTTGCAGTTACAATAGAGAGATAAAATGAGACCAGCATTCATAATGCCAGTATTTTAGATGAACAAAACTTCCAAGGTCACCCAATAACAACCTCAGCAACAGCTGTGCCAACTGAAAGGATTAGAGGCCTGAATTGACAAATTTCCCTCCAAAAATACTTATTACCTTCTGGGATATAGGCCTATTATGCTCTCACCAATAAATACTTGAAAACAGATTAGGTCCATTATGAAAAAACTGTACGTGATAGAAGAAAACTAAGAATAGTTCTGAAATCAACATAAAAGGTGAACCAATACATATTAGTTTCCAGACATCTGATACCATGCATAGTGTAATGTGGCATCCGAAGAAGAAACTTATATAAATAAAGAATGGGAGACTATATTATATACTATTAAATTGTTAGCATCAGAAAACATTGGTTATTTAAAAAAGAGGTAAAACAAGAAATCGTTTAACGAGAGTGCCCACATTTTAAAGAAAAGAAAGCTAGCAAAAATGAATTGGTATACGAGCCAAATTAAGTAAATATAGAACTATTTGGTAGCGCTTGGCGGGAAACCATTAGGCTCCTAAATAGTAAAAAAATAGGAAGACAGAGAATTATATTAGCGAATTATAATAGAAAGGAAAGGGTTTCACGTTAGAACGAATATGATTATCAAAAAACGTTAAAACTGATATTATTCCAGTTATATGGGTGCGAAACATGTACTTCAAGGGAGGAGAAACGATTACGAGTATCTGAGAAGAGAATTCTTATGAAAGTTTTGGATCAAAGGGAGATGAACAGGCAGGCGAATGGAGAAGACTTACATAACAATGATATATATGACTTTAAAGAAACGAGATATAATAAGTACAGTGAAGTCTCTTAGACTGCGATGGGCAGGGTATGTGGGACGAATGGGGAATGATAAAGGGGTTTGAATTTTTTTTTAGGAGAATCAGAGGGAAAGAGCTCTGTTTGTAGACCAAGTATTAGGTAGGAGCATAATATTAATCATGATTTGAGGGAAGTAGATTATACAGGGGATGATTGGAAAACATTAGTTCAGAATAGGGGTGTATGGAGAGCTTATGTCTGCGTGGCCATGAACCTACGGGTTCGATAGTGCCAGTGGGTTAGTTAGATAGGGATTTTTTTGAACTGAAGAGAGACGAACATATAGTAAATGGAGAAGTCTAAATAACAGTGAGCTACATAAACTCTGTGGGAAACCGGTGTAATAAGAAGAGTTGAGTCTCGTAGACTGCGATGTGTAGGACATATGGCTCAAATGGGAAATAAAAGAGTGGAAGACCTAAGGAAGAGCGTGCAGTATGTAGGCCAAGAATGAGATGGCAAATTAAATTTACCATAATATGAGGGACGTGAATTATATAGCGGATGTTTGGAAAATATAAGCTTAGGATTGGCATATATTAAGAGCGTGGCTATGAACCTTCGAGTTCGATATGCCAGTGAGTTAGTTAATACAACACGCGTGTAATATTTATACTGAAATATGTGTAGTTGGTTTTGTTAGAGCACACAAACGAATATTGCAATTATCCAGGGAAATATTGAGGTTTATTGATTTAGTTGATGTTAAAGATTGCAGAGAATATATTTTGGAATGTATTGTCATTAACCCATATTCGTTGATAAATATTATCTCGAGGCACTGGAGTGATATAGCATGTGTCAACATTATGCTGGGCCACCTGTTTGCTTGAAGCTTGAGAGAATTGTTGACTTAGCTAATGACTAGAGGCTGCAAGAGGCGTGTTTGGCATCCTTGGACTAATTAAATACAACTTACAAGTTCCTTTACATCTTTCAAAGAATATTTGAAATACTTTTATTCTCATCATTTATACAAGAGTGTTGAACCTATTTGTAAAATCCTCCATTTTGAACCTTGTGCTTTTCTCATTTGAAATGTATTCTAGGCCTAATAACTAGAGAGTAGGTTGTTATGACCCAAAGTTTATAGGCTTTACAACCTTTTCTTTATTGGATTCATAATTGATAGTGTGATAGCCAGAAGTTGTAGTTATCGAAAGGGCTTTATTAAAATTAATTATTCCCCTATAAATACTTGATTATTATAATTATTAGGGATTTTTAGACAGTTTATTTAATGTAAGTGTATATCTGCTTGACGTATAACAATCAAGTACCGGCACGAAAAGTTATTCTTAACGCTTCCACGTCAGGTGAAAGCGACCCACTTAGAAATATATATAAACTCGGGGTTTCAACCCCTAAATCAGACTCGTCGGGGGATGGAGAGTTGGTTCTGACCCCCATGTGGCTGGTTGCGGCGAGCGTCCTGGACCCCGAGGTTACCTATCATGGACGGATGTAAGCCGGCGTACTTGTTTATACTTATTCATAGAGTAGTATTGGCATTAGTTTTAGGTAGGCCTAATAAACTCAAGCATTAATATATCAGCCTAAGAGGCTTATTATAGTCTTAGCTAATATATGTTCAGGCTCATATTTAGGTCTTGTATATTACAGAATATTTCAACTTTCTTTCTGTTATAACACTCTTACATAATTATAAATTTGTTAAATATATATCGTCGTTGTTAGCTTCATTTTATTTATGTTTGCCTTAATTCCTTAGTTTTTGCTATCTTTTGCATAGTTAGGTAAATCCTGACATTGATTTAATGTTAAGCCCGTGTCATTTATTGTACTCGGCCTATAAAAGTGTATTGCTACCACTAACAGGAGACGGGTCTTGACATAGGTTTCTGAAGAACAGTGGAACAATAGAAATGTTGGATTTGCCTGGGAATTTCAACATTTTCAGAATGTAAAAAGTGTCGGGATTTGCTTCGTAACAGAAAATACACGACGCTAATTTCGTGAAAAGATAAACAGGAACGGATAAGGATGTATGTATTGTTAGTAGTAAGTGAATTATTCTTAATAGATATTATATATATATATATATATGTTATAATAATTAAATGTTTAACATTGAGCAATGCAAGCTTAATATGGCATGATAAGAAAAATAAATGTCATATATATATATATATATATATATATATATATATATATATATATATAGACCTATATGTATATATATATATAATTTAGGCAGTATTATATATGTACATCATATACACCGTGTCCACAAATATAGTATCATACTTTAAACTACTATTACTACTACTACGTCGCTTTGGATAATCATATATGAATGAAATTGGTGATAATCAAAAGATAAAGTCAAAAAGTTATGTGCAAGTTACCAATGTCAACAATGGAGAATAATGGCAACAATACAGAAACTAAACTAAATTTAATCATTTTTTGTGGTCGAAATGGGTTCATTGAATATTTAGATGTCTGCAGCGTCACTCATGGGAGCCACATTCAAAGTCTATGAGGTATAGCAAAAACGTTTTGCGTTACTCGTTTGATTGTCACCAATTTCATTTAGATACGATTAACCAAAGCGACGTAGTAGTAGTTTGAAGTATGATACTATATTTGTGGACACGTTGTATAATGTATTAAATATGTATGTATATATGTATGTAGTAACATGTGTAGTCTAAACATAAACTTTCATTATTTCATATTACTGCATTGGAATCTAATAGGAAAATACAGTTGGGCCTATACAGTGAGTTCTGGCCTGCTTCATAAACTAGAGACAAAGGTATAAAAACTATAAATATATCGCACCATAATAGGAACAAGTCACACACCAGTGGAACATGCTTTTAACCGTCACTTCCTCTTAGAATAAATGAATATTCATATTTTTATTTAGACACGAAATGTGTTGTGGTTTTTCACAGCAAAATTAGATATTATAAAGTTAATTTTTGTGTGTTTATTTTACTATATTTAGCACTATATAAAATTAAGGAAAATGTATTATTTGATTTAAATTTAACATGTAGAACCCAATGTCCCGAGACATTTTAACTGCACGCCATAATTCCTTTTTTAACCTTGCAACAAATTACTTTAATTTATGAGATTTGAGAACTTCAGTAGTAGGTCTATATAACAATACACCCCAGAGAGAATCACTTCATATTAATTTTAAGAAACTCCGACCACTCAGACAATAACAAAAATTGAAGAAAATAATTAATTTGGAAACCTTCATGTCTCAAAAGAGAGAAAAAAATAAACATTTACGAATCTTTTAAAGTGAGTATATGAAACAAAATTACGCATATACCTCATAGGTCTTACAACAGATGAGATTTTTAGTATAAGGCAGATTTTAGAAAATAAATGGGAATATAATGGTACTGTACATCAACTATACGTAGACTTCAAAAAAGGCATACGATTCAATTAAGAGGGAAAAGTCAAATAGTATCTGCTGCAGTTCGGGATTCCTAAAAAGTTAGTTAAATTTATACGAATGTGTCTAAATGGCACAAAGAGTAGGGTGCGTGTAGGCAAACAGTATTCGGACACTTTTGAAATCCACAATGGGTTGAAGCAAGGAGATGCACTATCTCCTCTGCTATTTAATTTTGTACTAGAGCATGCCATTAAATCTTTAGAAGATGAAGAAGACCTGCCACTCAACGCTATACGAAGCTGTTAGTTCATGATGACTATTTAACTCATGCCCCAAATGGGAGTCAATGACCAATCACATTTCAATGATTTCTATTTTACAACCAATCAGAGTCGTGTTTCACCAAATATTTATCAGTGTTATAATTACCATATTAAAGAAAGCTCCTCCTTACAATATTGCGTTCCTTTGGCAATAAATAGTATGATCTGGTTGCAGTGATAAACAAAAGAAGCAGTAGAAGCGTACCTATAGTTTCTCATTTGTTTTCAAACATCGCCGTTTACATTAAATATATAAATATTTTAAAATAACTATAGTTAAATAATGATTTGTGAGTAAACAGCTTAATTTTATTCGTTAAATAGTCCTAACAAATGCCACTCTTGATTTCCAAATTCTCTAGATAAATTCACTCGTGGCATTACTTATGATGATGTAGTACTATTGGCCGATAGCGAGGAGATACTAAAGGACAACACGCACACACTATTGAGTAACACTAAGAAAATGGGATAGGAAGTAAATACCAATATAACTAAATATATGGCCACACACGGAAATACATTATATAATGGAAATGGACAGCTAATGACAAATGAGGGAAATTTTGAGGAAGTGGCTGAATTCAAATACCTAGAAACAATAATCACAAATAAGAATGAGATGCACAAAGAAATTAAACATAGGCTCAATTCTGGAAATGCGTGCTATTATGCATTACAGAGACTCTTGATGTCCCAACTCTTTTCAAAAAACTTTAAACTGAAAATATATAAAACTATTATTATACCAGTTATATTATATGGATGCAAAACAAGGTCTCTTATTTTAAGGGAGGAAAGGAGATTACGAGTATTTGAGAATAAAGTACTTACGAATTTTTTTGGACCAATGACAGATGAACAGACAGATGAATGGAGAAGACTACATAACAATGAATTACAAGGTCTTTATAAAAGTAAAGTTATCCCACAACAGGCCCGGAGGCCCTTCGGGTAGTAGGAGGTTAAGGCTCCCAATTTTTCTGGACAATCGGCACTTTATGTCAGCCGGGTAGTCAGCCCTGCGTGACGGCCGCCTTTACCCCAGAACAAGCGTCTGGTACTCATTTCCGTTAGAGGCTGAGTCGACCCCAGGGCCATAGTGCCGCCAGAGGGTTTGGGTCAGTTTAAAAATCCTGACCCCAACGGGACTTGAACCCTCGTTCCTCCGGCTTGTAGCTCAGGAAGTCATATATAATAAGAACAGTTAAGTCTCATAGACTGCGATGGCCATGACATGTGGAACGTATGGAATATGAAAGACGTGCATGGAAGCTTCTTGTAGGAAAACCAGAGGGGAAACGCCCAGTTGGTAGACCAAGAATGAGGTGGAAGAATAACATTAACTATAATTTGAGGGAAGTAGATTATACAGTGGGTGATTTGAAAGCATTAGCTCAGGATAGGGATGTATTGCGGCCATGAACCTACAGGTTCGATAGTGCCAGTGAGTAAGTAAGTATATACCTCATGGAGACATGAGTGCTCCTCTAGCGGGAGTTTCTTGACCAAGCTAATTTAACTAACTCACTGGCAATATCGAACCCGTAGATTCATGGCCGCACGGACATAACCTCTCTATACATCCCTATCCTGAGAAAATCTACTTTCCTGGTATTATAGTTAATGTTACTCTCCCACCTCATTCTTGGTCTATGAACTAGGCGTTTTTCCTCTGGTTTTCCTACAATAAGCTTCCATGCACGTCTTTCATTCCCCATTCGTTCCACATGTTCTACCCATCGCAGTCTATAAGACTTAACTGTTCTTATTATGTTTGGCTTCCAATAAAGACCATGTAGTTCACTGTTAAGTAGACTTCTCCATTCACGTGTCTGTTCATCTTTCTTTGGTCCAAAAATGTTCCTAAAACTTTATTCTCGTATACTTGTAATCTCCTTTCCTTCCCTTAAAATAAGAGTCCATGTTTTGCATCCATATAATATAACTGGTAGAATAATAGTTTTATATATTTTCAGTTTAAAGTTTTTTGAAAGAAGTTGGGACATCAAAAGTCTCTGTAATGCATAATAGCACGCATTTCCAGAATTGAGTCTATGTTTAATATCTTTGTGCATCTCATTCCTATGTGTGATTATGTTCGTAGGTATTTGAATTCAGCCACTTCCTCAAAATTTCCCTCATTTGTCATTAGCCGTCCATTTTCATTAAATGATGTATTTCTTTGTGTGACCATATATTTAATTTTATTGATATTTACCTCCAGTCCTAATTTCTTAGTGTTACTCAATAGCAGAACCGTCCAAACGTATTCGTATCGCGGATCAAATGGAAGAAATGTCAAGGGAGCGAAGATCTTAGACTCTATTATAGGTTTTATGGTTTATTATTAATATTATTATTATTATTGATTTGCTACTTTTCTTATTATGTCGTTATACATATATCACAAGTTCTTGTTCCATTACTGATAAAGTAATATTATATGACTACCTTTAGCATAATTTAATTTATTAGAATGCTACAGGCCTACAAAGGCCGATTATAAAGTGATGGCGGGCCGTATCCGGCCCGTGGGTCGTATTTTGGGCGTACCTTCTCAATAGTGTGTGCGTGTTGGCCTTTAGTAACTCTTCGCTATCGCCCAATAGTTCATCAGCATGAACTAACAGCTCATTAATACCACTGTGTTGTAGGCCTTTTACATCTTCTAAAGATTTGATCGCATGCTCTAGTATAAAATTAAGTAGTAGAGGGGAAGTGCATATCCATGCTTCAACCATGTGGATTTCAAAAAGTATTCGAAAACTACGCACCCTACTCTTTGTGCCATTTAATCACATTGGAATAAGTCTAACTTTTTAGGAATTCCGAACTCCAGCAGATACTATATAAGTTGTCATTCTTAATTAAATCGTATGCCTTTTTGAAGTCTACATATATTTGATGTACAGTACCATTATATTCCCATCCCTTTTTCTAAACTCCGTCTCATACTAAAAATCTGATCTGTTGTAGACCTGTTTCATCTAAATTCACATTGATAATCTCCTTGAATGTCATTAATATAGGGAAGGGAGTAAGTCTGCTTACTAATACATTTCTTAGAATTTTATACGAAGTTGATAGTAATGAGATGCCTCTATAGTTGTTGCAATCAGTTGTATCTTCTTTCTTATAAATTGGTATGATAATCGATTCTTTCCATTCATCTGGAAGAGCTTCTTTTTCCCAAACGGCGTATCCTGTCAATCAATTTTTCTCTCCTGATATTATCAGTTCTGCTAAGATCTCATCTGAACCTTATGATTTATACATCTTCAATTTTTCTAACGATATTTCAACCTATATGCAGTTGGTTCTGAGACTAGCATGTTTGCTGTCTCTGAATTATCCTCTTCAATATCCTGTTCTGTTTATACATTTAATATTTGATTAAAGTAACTTTTCCATCCATTTAATATATTCCTGCAATCAGCAATCATATCCATATTTTCATTCCGAATTATGTTTATTCTAGCCTGAAACTCTTTCTTCTCTATACTAATTCCCTGATATAATGTTCCTATGTTTTGCATGCACTTCAAGATCACTGAAGTTCTCTCTCAAATATTCCGTCTTTTTACTCTTTAGTAACTTGGTGGTTTCCCGTCTAATACTAGCCAATTGCTCTAAATTTATTTCATTTTTTAATGTTTAATTCATTTTTAATTTCCTGCAGATGTCAGTGAGTGATATGTGATCAGCACAAAAGTAAGGTGATCCACTACAGGCTTTCAGGAGGCCCTTGGGGTAGGCCTATCTTTTTAGACAATCGATAAGAGATGTCAGCCCTGCGTGACGGCATCATTTATCCCCAGAACAAGCGTCTGATACTCATTTCTGTTAGAGACTGAGTCAATCTCAGGATATGGTGCCGCCATAAGGTTTAAGCCAGTTAAAACCATCCTAACCCCATAGGTACGCGAACTCCTGACTTTTCGGCTTGTACCGTATTGCCATAACCAAATACGCAAGACGTGCCCCCAAATATAATTAGATATCACAAATTTATAAGCAGTAGATATTACAACGGGCACGCCGTAGCGTAGTGGTTAAGGCACTGAGCTACAAGCCAGAGGGTCGAGGGTTCAAGTCCCGTTGGGGTCAGGATTTTTAAACTGACCCAAACCCTCTGGCGGCACTATGGCCCTGGGGTCGACTCAGCCTCTAACGTAAATGAGTACCAGACGCTTGTTCTGGGGGTAAAGGCGGCCGTCACGCAGGGCTGACAACCCGGCTGACATAAGTGCCGATTGTCTAGAAAAAGTGGGAGCCCTAACCTCCTACTACCCCAAGGGCCTCCGGGTCTGTTGTGGGATCACTTTACTTTTAGATATTACAACGGTAATAGTCCACATAATGTCGCACAAAGTTAGGGTTAGACCAATTCTAAACTAGTTTGAACCTTGGACTTTTCTTTAAATACAGATTTTCATTATTCTTCTACAATTTCAGTTTTAATGTTTTATATGTAATTGGTGATAGTCTGTTAGCATTCATTGTAACTTATGTTTATATGGAAAATACTGATTTCAGACTTGTCATCTGTTGGTTATAGGATGTGTCTGCTAAGAAAACTACAGAGAAAAATTTGAATCTGAATAGGGATTTGAATTTAATATATCAGCTTTTACACACTGGCGGTCTACGCTTTTGCTAGTTAGACACACACTTATTTTAAATATTAACTTTTACTTTTTTTCTCTCTCAAAACTATGAATCGGTACATTTTGACATGACTTTAGCGAATTGCAAAGGAAGATTGTTTTCATGGGGAAAAAAAAAAAAAAATCTGAAAACATTTTACAAATCTTCATTGATCGATCCTACTTAATTTAGCAGACAACCATAAATTGTGTGGTTATTCTGTCAGTTAACGCTATAGCGGCAATAATTTATTTGGGATTCGTTCTGGTTTTATACTAATAGGTTTTATATTAATAATAGTAGAGATTATATGGGTGCGAAACATGGACTCTTACTTTAAGGGAGGAAAGGAGATTACAAGTATTTGAGAATAAAGTACTTAGGAAAATTTTTGGACCAAAGAGAGATGAACAGACAGGTGAATGGAGAAGACTACATAACAATGAACTACATGATCTTTATAGAAAGCCAGATATAATAAGAACAGTTAAGTCCCGTAGACTGCGATGGGCAGGACATGTTGCACGTATGGGAAATGAAAGACATGCATGGAAGCTTCTTGTAGGAAAGCCAGAGGGAAAACGTCCAGTTGGTAGACCAAGAATGAGGTGGGAGAATAATACTAACTACGATTTGAGGGAAGTAGATTATATAGGGAATTATTGGAAAGCATTGGCTCAGGATAGGGATGTATGGAGAGCTTATGTCCGCGCGGCCATGAACCTACGGGTTCGATAGTGCCAGTGAGTAAGTAAGTAAGTAAGTAATAATAGAGATGAAATTTACAGTCCCCAGAATAGATGACACTCCCGCTAGATGAAGTGAGAAGATTGCTAAATCTACTGATGCTCAAACGCGGCATATAGAAATAAATTAGGAAAAGTAAGGTCCAATTTGGTTTCCAGCAAAATCGAACCATTGAGAGGGAAAATTTTAAAATCCCTCTACTGGACGCATTTTGATTTTATTTTTTTATTTTTCGCATCGAAACTTCGTATATGGCAGTGAAATAAAAACGAAAATGTACTGTCAAAGAAATCATCTAAATCTGACCATTAGGAGTGGTGGTTTCCCTTTAAAGCCGATTTTCTTTAGAAATTAAACCCAATGATTACAACTTGGACAGGACACACACCCAGTCCCAAGGTTGATATTTTAAAAATCCCTTACCCCGCCCGGGAATCGAACCCGGGTTGCCGGAGTAAAAGATAGGGACTCTACCGACTACGCCACAGCGACGGACACAGCTGAAATTTAAAAGTCGTTCTACCGGCGCCATACTTTTTCTCGTAAATAACTGTATACACGTGATTAATTAACAACACAATCCACAAACTAGCAAATCAAACCATCAATTCGGTTTGCTGAGGATTTTGCTTAGTTTCTGCATGACGGACTTTTTAGTACTGTTATTAGCGAATGGTAGAATTTGAGTTATAACTAAAGAAAAAATGTTCTACCTAAACCGGGATTTGAACCCGGATCATGTAGACATTTTTTTCAATAGTTGTATTAATTATTGGGTGCTAATGACTTGCCTCGATGTATTAATTCCAATGACTTAGGATGTTTCGGAATTAAAGACATCGTACCTTGATTTCATTGATACAGAATGTAAAGTACAAGCAAGGAAGTGGTTTTTAGAGACTTATCATGTGAATGTATAAGTAGGTTTGAGGAAATCCTTGTTGTGTTAACGTGTTTATGTTACAGGGGGCCATGATCACAGTAAGAATGAAGGACATGAACACTCCAACGCAAGTCACCATGACCATGACCATGACCGATGACGAATCTTCCAGTCAAGTGAGTCTTACATTGGCATTTCCTTCGTGAGGAAATTAAAACCGCCGGATTAAAAAAATATATATGCATACCTTTTTTTAATTAAACAATTCGCTCTTTAAAACACGAAATGTCCATTTTCTACGCATTTCTTGTTAACTAATAGAATTATAGGCTTACTCATTATTCATCCACCGTTACTAAACATATAATAACTATTTTCTGAAGTCATCAGAGAAGCTGACAAAACTTCTATTCTATTTCGTCATATTCTTAATACGTATAATTGTTTTTTTTATTTATTTATTCTCTTCCGTTTACTTTCTACTTTTATTAATCTGTTCATGTGACTGAATTTATTTATTCCCATGAGAATTTATATATATTATTAGTATTGTTGGCTATTTCATTCCCAGCACATTGAATTACAATGATAATGAGTAGGTGCTAGGATATTTAAGACTCGGAATTTTAGCATTTTTAAATCAGAAATTTAGCTTTTGTAGCAATTTACGCCCTACAGCCCATATCTCAATGTCTCTTCCATTTAACCCACAATCCAAAGACGTTTTGTCATTTCTTTTATACATCTGTAGTTTTGAATTTTAGATCATTTTGAAGAAAAACTATAATTTAACAAGTTGTTTCTAATGATATAAGTTTTGAAATTACAGTACTTCATTATCAAATCAAATCACATTTGAAAATAATTAAAATGTATGAATTAAATTTTGCATTTATTTTAAATTAATATAAGTTAAAACAATACACATAATAAAATCTTAGGATATATCTGAACTGAACATGTATTCTGTCATTTAGGTTCTGCTGTCTCTTACAATTAAATTACTGAATTATCATTTCGAACCTTGACTGTTGGTAGGATCCCAATACATTGCAGATATGCTTGGCCAAACTCTGGGTTTCTGAACTTAACAGAATTAATATAAAATTATGGAATATTCACCTGAATAGGTGAATATTCCATAATTTTATATTGATTTTGAATAATACCTGAACGGAACACATCATGAATCTTATAAAAGTTGAACTTAACAGCTAAACAGCATTTCCAGGCTATCTACAACTTTATTTTCCTTTACATTTCCAGAAGAAAAGAAATAAAAAAATTAATTAGAAGATTGTCAATCTCACATTGAAGCCTATATCATATTCTGAGCCAATTTCACATTTTGTCACATTTTCAAAATACAGTGGAAGATAGCCTCTATGAGCATTTCATGCTATATCACATTTGCAAAAAATAACCATCCCAGATGTGAATTAATCTAGTCCTCTAGATACAAAATGTAGCCACCACAAATCCAATAGGCCGACTCACAATTTATCCTTGAAGACTAACATAATATATTTTTTTCTACAAAAACCAATCTTCTATAAATAATAAATTTCACCAATCCTCTGGTAGTTGCAGCAAATGAACGTAAACTTATTCAAATTTCTGGTGGTATGAAATTAGACATGTGCACTATAATAAGTCAAGAACACAGTTTCGAAAAACTTGGTAATGCAATTTATTAACTAAAAAAATCAAAAATAATTTATTTTCTTAAATAAAGAATTTCCTTCATACAATATTTCTGAACAATGTCTTCCAAACATGAATCAAAGCACTGCTAGTTCAGAGTATAATTACAAGCAGCTCCACACTGCTTACACACTAAACTTCGTAATACAATTTAATATATTTAACAAAAAAAAAACTTCGCAAATACTTTCCAACATGTGACAAGAACAATTTTTCTAAGTTCCAATCATATACCAATGCGCATACGCCAACAGATGCAAAGCGGTGTACATTATGGAATCACGGGATGCAGCCAACATATACACGATATTTTGAACTCTCGTTGCCAACCAACCTAATAGCTAACCTAACGCAATTTAAGTTCTCTAACCTGTGAAAGAATGAAATACCCTAAAATAGGTAACGTAAACGGTAAGTTCTGAAATTCTTAAGTATATGTTTAATGTTAATCAGTACATACTCTTTGTTGTCTGTACTGGAATAGTTATAGTCTTTGTTGGCAGCATAGAATACTCGTTAAAATCAATATGTCTGCTACATACTCATGGTACTATGTGGTTCTATATCGTAATAAAAATACATAGTCAAATAATCGTTAAAAAGATGTAAAAATGATTGTAAATAATAGTAAATAACTTTAAAAATGAAACCCTAAGAATAAAATTTGACAGGCAAGGCGTTTATTAGGGTACTAAAAAAAGTCATATCGCATGTTGGAAAGTTTAGCCAAAACTTCTCGATATCCATAAAAGTTTAGCATGTCCACAGTGAAATGTCATTACAAGAATGATAGATATGCTATGAATAATCACATCATTGTTATTATGTATAAATAAAGAATATCAATCAACACATGGATTAAAACTGCATCTCTTATCAGATTTTAAGTCACCGTCCCAGAGAAAGAGATATTTAGGAAGAACACTTAAAAGATAGCATGAGACCGTAACAGGTCACCAGCCCTAATGCAAGACAGATATATGATGATGTTAATGAATATAAAATTATCAGCTTTTGGGTGTGATAAAGCAAGTTAAGAGAAACATTTCTGTGTGAAAAAGGTTAAAAAAAAAGTTAGCAGGTTCAATCCCGGATGTGGTCAATGTATTTTAAGAGTGTAAAATTCCTGAGGGCAACTGGCTTTGGAAGAAAAGTAAAGCCATGGAGCCTGGGTTTTAGAATTACTGAATACAAAAGAACCTCATGGCTGAAGTAAAATATCCCTGAGCAATTTCTTTCTGAGGTTTTTGCATCCAGATTTCAATGGAACACCAATGGCCTCAATTGTTACATTACATACTAAATATGGTAACTAAGACAAGAAAGTTATTCAGATATTGAGTTCTATTCACAAGTCACCATATTTTCACTTGTAAACCCTGTTAAAGCTGAGCTTCTATTAGAAGATACAGCAGTTGTCAGGGATGATTATCACAACAGCAGAGTCACAAACTATCTGTGTGCACCATCATCACAAGCATATCAGATTCACATTCATTCAGTCAATTTCCATAAAAAAACTGAAAGTGTGATAGATTTTATTTCACCACTGTGTATTTTCAACTCTGCTTCATTACTGCATTATTGTATAAATTGGAAACTGCACACCTGACCAGCATAAAAAATGCTGTTGTCGGCAGACATGTTTTTAAAAACTTTCAGTTTTATAATTAAGTACACTCCAAAGTTTCTGATTCATATTACATTCTCACTTTACATGGATATTTTGTTAAACACCTGTTTATCCCTTGATCTTGCTTTTAAATTACAAGTTTTTATTGTAATATATTGCTCGGTACATCTGTAAATAATTAAGAATATTTTACTTTATAAGGACCAGTAAACAACTTTTAGATTAGTACCATCATAACGTTACAATAGGAATTTAGAATTTACTACACTCAAAATTACATACCCAACATGAGCAAGATATAGCAAACACATATATTTATACTTTTCTCTTAAAAATGAATTTATCATTCAGTATCAGTGTATTGAAATTACAAACATAACTACATCACAATACAATTATAATAGCAGTGTTAAATTCTGACAAAGTCTTCTTGAATAATAAGCAGCCAGGTGGTGCTGTGAACAAAGATTTATAAAGGATTATATAAGAGAAAGAAACATTTTTGTCTGAAATGACATGGCCAGGTAGCATAGTTAGTTAATGAACTAAGATCCAGAACTGTAGATCTTGGATGCAAATTCCAATTTTTGGCAAAAAATATTTCTTAATTTTTTTTTACAGGTGAATATGTGAGAACTGAAAATATAATCACAAACTTTTATTGTGGCTGTGATGAACATGGTGTTAGTGTCAGTACAATGTATTTATTTTTTATGTTGAAACTTTTAATATTAGTATAAGAAATTGGTATTATTTTGAAAGTATTAATAAGTATCTTATCAATTTTATATATTTATCACATTATAGTAATTGTGAAAAATCTGGTCAATATGCATACTACAAAGGAATAATTTTAATAAAATCTCATTAGGTTACATTTTAATTACCACCTTTTACCTAACTTTCAACATCCTTTCATTAAAAATTAAATTGAAAAATCCAGCTACTTTTTTCAAAAGATGAAATCTTTCCACATGTCATCATACAGATGTATGCTTTGTTAAACAACACATACAAAGTATATCCATGCAACATTTCATGTTGTGCCACAAAGTACAACCATGCAACATTTCTTGTAGTGCCACAAAGTACACTGCTGCACATGAGAAGCATTGTTCACACAACTATTCAATATATAAGTAGCTTAAATTCATTTATTTGTTTCAGTAGTCTGAAATTTGTACAGATCAGAACGGATAGTGTATATTCAGACTCTGAAAAATGTAATATGTAAAGTAAGTTTAAACTCTTGCTCGTAATATGTATAGGCATATTATGAACAAGAAGATAAGAAATGCATGCTGCCTTACCAGAGTTATGATATCGTAGATAGTTAACGCAAGAATCATGATAGATACTGTATTACATTGGTCTTCGGTTCAAATACCATGCAATCCCCTATTTTTTTATAAACACACTTTTCAATACAGATCTAGATATTAAAAAAGTATATTTTTCTGCATAAGATTATTTGTCTACACCAGTGGCGTGCGGAGGTCAGAGCTATTATCCCAGCTGTATGACGAAAATATGACTTAGAGTATATAAAAACTTACTGTGTTGTATGTTCCCTGTTGTTAGATCCGGTAAATATGGAGTTGGCCTACCTTGTTATATGAGGTGATTTTTATCGTTGAAAGGTCTGCACGAAAATGATCTAGTATGTAAATTATAAATTACACAGTCACTTACATTCATTTTTACTAAATTGACAAATCACATTTACAGTAACACTTTAAACAGCGGTACTCATTACGCGGTTCGCGGGCCGCATGCGACTCTTGAAGATATTTATTAAGGCTCTTGGAATAATTTTACCTTCATTACATTACATTTAAATTTTAAATTCTACGTATAAACTAATATTATCTTTATTGAAATTCTACAAAACTTTGGATATCCCTGTGTCATTCCGCACGTGTTCAACGATGCAATGCAATGTCCTGGCTAGTGTTATTGGTTTTGAATATGTGTACGTTTGTTTTTAAAACCGTTTAAACTTCTACATTGTCGTCCGAATCTTTCACAATGAAATATTATACAATTTAGTTTCTGTGAACAAGCGACTGGATACTGTGTGTTACCTGATCAGTTGAAGTGAAGTGAAGTGAAGTGAAGTGAATTTCAGTGTTTAATAATGGCTGGTATTTTTTCGAAAGGGAAAAGGAGAAAACTCGAAGATGAAGGAAGAGTTTTTCAAGATACTTGGGAGCATGAATTTTTCTTCATATCTGCTAAAAAGGAAGGCAGTGCGATGTGTTTATTATGTCGAGACGTAGTTCAAGGTTATAAACGATTTAATCCTAATAGGCATTATAAAACGGTGCATTCAAATTTTGAGTGCAAATATCCTAAAGATTCTAAATTGAGAGCAGAAAAACTAAAAACATTAAAAATGTCAATAGTGTCTGAACGGAAAATGATGTTGGATACCGTAAGTGAAAATAAATTGATAACAAAAGCATCATATGAAGTAGCAGAAATTTTATCACGCAAAATGAAACCGTTTGCCGATGCAGAGATTTTAAGGAGTGTTTTCTAGTCGTTTGTGACACATTATTTTCTAAATTCCCAAATGCAAAACAGATAAAAAGTGACATACAAAAGTTACAACTTTCCGATTCTACTTGTGTTAGGAGAGTTAACGAAATGTCTGTAGACATGCTCCTTTGTACTCTCGATGAAATTCGTGAATGTGACTATTTCAGCCTTGCTCTGGATTCATCCACAGATATTAGTTCCACCTCTCAGTTGCTTTTATTTGTTAAATATCGTAATAAGATAGGGATTATAAAGGAAGAATTTTTAACTGTAATACCTATGACAGGTCAGACACGGGGAATAGATTTTTCTGAAGCAGTTAAATATTTTTTTGACAAATACAAAATTGACCTAAAGTGCACTGACGATTGTCCCTCAATGGTAGGTTGTCATACAGGATTCATTTCTCTGTTTAAAAAAAACATTTAAATAGAGACCACTTATTAACATACCATTGCATTTTACATCAAGAAAATCTTGCTGCTTAATTTGACGAAACTTTCAGATCTGTGATGAAGAAAGTAATTAACATTGTTAATTTCATTAGATCACGTGAACTAAATCATAGGCAATTCATAGAATTTCTCAAAGAGCTTAATTCACAGTATGATGATGTTATTTATCACAGTGAGGTCAGGTGGCTGAGTAAAGGAAGAGTTTTGGAACGATTTTTTAATCTTCGCCATGAAATAAAACTCTTTTTAAGTGAACGAGATAAAGAATACCCTGAACTAGACTCTTCTTCATGGTGATTAAAAGTTGGCTTCCTGGCTGACATAACAGGAATACTGAATGATGTCCAAATTAAAATGCAAGGTACAAATAAACTTATTACTCAGCTCACAAGTGCATTTTTTTCTTTAGAAGAAAAATTAAAAATGTATACAGAAGAACTTAGTAATAATGATTTCACTAGTTTCCCATGTTTCCAACATCTTATTGAAGAATATTCAGAGGAAGAAATAAACTTGCAACCCTTCATAGAATTGCTCACTGTACTAAACCATGATTTCAGCGCGAGATTTAATGATTTTAGAAAGTTTCGAAACCCATTTCGATTAGTTGAAAATCCCTGGTCAATAACGACAACAGATGTAACTGGGTTGTCAATTTTTGGTCCTAAGATTAGAAATCTAAAATATGGACTTATTGATCTCCAGCAGGATTCAGAACTGGAAGGTATTTTTCAAGAGAAACGAAAAACGAATTCAATTTTAGAGTTTTGGAATACAGTTCCAGAAAAACAGTTCGAAAACTTGGTGTCGTGTGCATATAAAATTCTGTGTCTTTTTGGATCAACATATGTTTGTGAAATGACTTTCAGTAAGATAAAGTTCATCAAGGGTAAACATAGATCTCGTCTCACCAATGTGAACTTGGAAAACCTGCTGCGGATATGTGTGGCAAATCAACCAGCTCATATTGACAAAATTGTGCAGGAGAGTAGCAGAGTTCGACCATCAACTTCACAGCAGTAATCTACACAACTGTAAGTGGCCTTAAAATTATCTACAGTACCGTAATAATAATAATAATAATAATAATAATAATAATAATAATAATAATAATAATAATAATAATAATAATAATAATATAATAATAAACAGTTAATTATTAACAAAAATTAAATGACAGTAATCGTAATTGTGTTTTGTCCATAAATGTAAAAAAAAAAAAAAAAGATGCGTGTTACCAAGACTGAGAACTGTGAAATTTGGTGCGGCTCTCGAACAGATACGGTTTCTTATATTTGGCTCTCTTGTAATTTCTAGTGAGTACCACTGCTTTAAAACATATTAATAACGCATTTGAACAAACACAGTGTCGATATTAAATTAAACTGTTCCTTTCCACAAATTATACATACACGTTCGTAATAATTCAATTGTTGTTCAGATAATATAAATAAAGCTTCTTCAATTAACAGAATACTATAACTGACAAAACGTATCGCATAATTTTATTTTTTTACTTATTGCAGTATTTCGTAAAAATATAAACAACATCGATTAAATATTGTAAATTAAGAAATGCTATTTCTAAACATGGAATTGGCGCTTTCTAAATCAGAGAATCGCGTTATGTTTCATGAATCGATAAGTCGAAAGGTCTTTCTACCTTGTGTAGGACCTATACATATTCGAATTGTGACGTTCCAATAAAAATCGATGGAATGAGACACAAGCTTTGTTTAGCGGTTTATCGCTGTTCTAGTGTTGGTTATCACTTGACTTATGAGACAGATTCATTTAGTGGATTAGCTAATTCATATGCAGCAAAATAGCTGTGTTGGTGGGGATAACATAGATGAAAAACTCTGTGTTCATCTATGGAGATAACGTGAAACGCTGAAGGCTCCGTCAAACCGAATGCTATATTCTCCTGGCACGGCGGGAATGTTGATGTTCACAATTTATTTGAATAAAATTTGGCAAATATATTATTTTGTTTTAATCTGAAATTATTAATATGCTAATCACCCCAGCAGCGCTGGGGTAGCTGGAGTTGAATGCGCACCACTAGTCTATACATTACATTTAGCTTAATACAAAGAATATAAAACAGTACATATGAAACAGAAAAAAATCGCAAACAAACAATAGAAGCTTTTCCACCTATAGAGAAAATGTAGCACCATGGCCTAATAATGTTAATATTATGTGTAATTTAAGTAGGCCTATGACGCATTAAGCAAATTAAGATGTAAGAATAAATTTCACAATCATGCATATGCTCAGTTTTAGTATATTATGACATTGCAGAAAGTAAAGAAAGCATAATAATATTCCAAATTATGTTCACGTAAATAGTATTACACGTACATTCTCGAAATAATGTTGCCTCATATTTCAGAATATCCATGAACATAAATTAGACCTCTTCCCCTGTATTGCTTACTTTCATTATAACCCCTGAGAATGGTGGACAGGAAATATCTACTTTTGCAGTTCATAGGACTTCTCGCTGGCACAGCCCCTGAATTAATAATCAGGTCCAATTTTACAGGTTCTGCAGCCACTGCTAGAAGACGCCTCAATAGCCATGGTATGGCATCTTTACCTTGTCGTGGTGGAGTGGCTTGCATGCTTAAATGATCCTGAAAGTTATGCCGTCGGTAGCATTGCTGCCGATAGGGTTACCCATGCCGGACCGGTCGAAGGTGATAAGCCAGACGAAAAAAGTATCTTGGTCGAAAGAGTGACGATCTTTCACCGTAAAAATACAACCGTCAAGAAATGCGGACATGGGTTCAACTGGGTAAAATTTTCCGGAGGTCAAATAGTCCCCCATTCGGTTCTCCGGGCGGGGACTACTTCAGGGAACCCATGACAAAGGCTCAAACACAGGGACATGTTCCTAGGAACATGGAATGTTAGGACTTTATACAATAGCGGGGCACTAGAGATATTAATGCGGGAATTAGATAAATCGGCCTTGGATATAGTCGCTCTATAGGAAGTTAGGTGGCCAGGAGAAGGAAGTCAGGAATCAGGAAGTTTGCATTATACTACGGTGGTGCAGAAAGACCTGCATTTGGAACGGGTTTTTTAGTCAGAAGGAGGATCCTGTCCGCTATCCGACATATTAAGTTTCTGAGTGACAGGATATCATTCATAATTCTAAAGGGTAAACAACATGATTTTGAGCAATTCCATATGTGACTGACTGACATTTACAATACATTTTTGCTGCAAAATGCTTGCATAAATATTACAATTGGTTGAAATTAGAGGTGTGATATACGTGATATGATAGAGGAAAAGTGTCTGATTAAGATTGTACATAAATATGCAACTTCTGAGGAAAAACAATGTTATTTATTATCTAGGGGGCACGCCGTAGCGTAGTGGTTAAGGCACTGAGCTACAAGCCGGAGGGTCGAGGGTTCAAGTTCCGTTGGGGTCAGGATTTTTAAACTGACCCAAACCCTCTGGCGGCACTATGGCCCTGGGGTCGTCTCAGCCTCTAACGGAAATGAGTACCAGCCGCTTGTTCTGTGGGTAAAGGCGGCCGTCACGCAGGGCTGATAACCCGGCTGACATAAAGTGCCGATTGTCTAGAAAAAGTGGGAGCCTTAACCTCCTACTACCCCAAGGGCCTCCGGGCCTGTTGTGGGATCACTTTACTTTTTATTTATTATCTATCAAAGTATGTGTGACTGACTGACATAAATGTCAACTCATCATGCAGCTTAACATGTTCATCTACATCATTCTCTGAAATGTGATCCTTAACCCGTCAGCGTGGAGCGACGTGACGTGTACGCAAGTTGAATTCTTCACCCAATGCGGAACGACGTGACATGTACGCTAGCTACACGCACTGCTTTAAACTGTAATTATGACCTTTGTGTTTACATTAACTATTTACCGTGTATACAAATTTTATGTAGAGACTTCAAAGTTTCTATTAGTGCATATATCAACTGATTACGGCCCTGAGAAACAATTTAAAATAATTTTATATTTGCATTTATTCTTGCGGCCTCTGACATTTTTCTTAAATTTATAACTTGATAAAGGATTTCTTATAAAACTAAATTCGCCTTTTTTTGTAGATTAGCTTGTCTATCAAATTGAATCTATTTTCAAATCTCTTCATTTTTAATAATAATGTCGCAAAATTCAGTATAAATAAAGGCCCAACAAAGTTATTTCCGATTTACGCTACAGTACAGGACCACAACAGTAAATTTCAGATGTATATATATATTTTTTTTTCAAATGACGATATCCTTACATTATGGAAAGGTAGTTAGTCTACAATTCAGTCAGTATCTAAAAGGAAAGTGGTCCACTACAGACCTTAGAAGGTTCTTGGGATATTAGGAGGTTAAGGCTCCCACTTTTCTAAAGTATCGGTACTTGATGTAAGCCGAGTACTTATTTCTGTCTGACGGCCCATAACAAACATCTGGTACTCATTTCAGTTAGAGGCTGAGTCAACCCCGGGTTCACAGTGCCGCCTGAAGGTTTGATTCAGTTTAAAAATCCTGATCCACCGGGACTCAAACCCTCGATCTTCCGGCTTGTAGCATGTTAATCTTTTAAGTCCACACCTCCGGTGAAACTATTACAGTCATATTTCATCAACTGTTTCCAGTTTGGAAACCAGAAGAAAGGCATTGAAATTTAGGGTTGATGAAGGTCTTTTAGTACAACAGGTCTGATGTGTAGAAAGACCATTTTTTGAAGGCACACGACCTAAAATAATGTTTCAAAAGTGTTAGAAAGATACATTTGGAGAAGGCTGCCCCCCCCCTACAAGAAAGAAGGTCAGCGCATAGAAGCAATGTGTTTGTAATAAACATGAACAAAGTAAACACAAGGGGAAAAAAATACACTTATTGTTGCCCGAGTGTGAAACAGCTGGTTTACATTTTGAAGATTTCTCACACCAATTTTTGAAGTTCATTTTTTTTTAAGACCCTTGTCTTTGTGTAAATATTTCGTTACGTTGTTAGGTAAAGCCGGTTCTCTGAATTCTTCAAAGAATCCCTAGTGCAATACACTGTGTCACTTATGTGAGAAATTTACAAAAAGGACCTATTTCAACTGTGGCACAACAACCGTAAATAAGTCTGCAAAAAATGCAGAGATGTTATGTGAGAACCGTAACAAATTTAACTAATTAAATATTATATTAAGGGTTCACCATAAAGGAATTGCAAAAACATTTAAATTACTGAAGATATATCAATTTAAATGCGTTATTGGAATACTGGCACTGAACGGCTGAGTTTAAATACCGGTGAACTTCTCCCACATCAGAGTATTCCCGGCCATTTAAATCCATCCGCTCTGAAGGGTTAATTAAATTTTCCAAAATACCGTTTGGAGGGCACATTTCAAGTTACATTTTAAATGAAAAAATAAGCCTAAATCACAATTAATACCGAAGTTATGATCTAATATGTGATGTGTGACTGACTGGCATTATTTTGTGAATGACTGACATATCTGAATTTTATTTAGAATTTCAAAATGCAAATATTACATAAATGTAACAAAATACTATGAAAGTAAATAAACTGTTTCAGTAACAGAGATTAATAAAGAGCTGCAAATACTTTACCAATTCTACGAAAATTGTTAAATTTAATTTTGCTGTAAAATAAATATTACTTTAAATCAATAATGTAATCAATAATGCTCTAAACTCGACTTCATTATTATCCAGTGTAAGATGTATATATTAATTGGTGTTTCCCGTATAATGTATCATATTTACATTATTATTATTATTATTATTACTATTATTATTATTATCGTATCATTATTGTTATTACCCATAAAATGTTGTTTGTACATGACATTTACATTGGTACATTTATTGTATCTTTAACTGTTTATAATTAGTACAGTGTATATCTATATTTGTCGAATATTTATTTGTATTTGTGCTGGTTGAGTGGAAGAGAGGGCCTTATGGCCTTAACTCTGCCAGAATAAATAAAGTATTATTATTATTATTAAATTAACTCGCTTACCATGTACCATTTTAAATTATAAAAATAACGAAACTATTAAATACTAATAACAAAGTGCCTTCTCTATTGTTAAATATTCCTGCTAAAATTGTATGCATGTGTGTGTGTATATAAATAGTAATATAGTAACTGATTACAATTTAGTCCGGCGCCATAGCCGAGTGGTTAAGGCAAAGAAGCCTTGGCGCAGAGCTATGGGACTTGCGCTGGTTCGGGTCGCCATGGAGGAAGACATTTTCCCATGGAATTTCGGCCAGTATGGGACAGGTGTCCACCCAGCATCATGAGGCATTTGGGTAGCTACAATACGTAAGTAACGACTACAGGTTAATAAGACCAACTTATAACGGCTGGGTGGCCCGACATGCTGACCACATGTCACCCCTACACTGGCTTATGATCGTCTACCTCTGTAATTAACACGTGTCGACGTGAGGCCAGCAGCCAGTTTGTAAACCAAGAGCCTTCTAGGCCTGTCGCGCTTGAAGTGAAGTTTATTACAGTTTACCTGATGTAAGATTTAATATTTTTTGATATCTAGATTGAACCATTGAAATCAAAATTTTAAGCCCCCCCAGAATGTATACACATCCTTAATAAGTTAGTTATTTATCAGAGTGCATGTACTTTCAAAACAAATTATCGTAAATCGCATTAGTAAGCTGTAGTTAGTAAACAATTGTTGACGTATTGAATTCTACTTTTAAACAACAATAAAAACATAAATCTTATTAGCCCGAATTCTGATGACTCACATCATAACATCGATGTATGAGATCGCATTTCTCTCCCTAGTCTTCGCCGCTAACTTGACCTGACTTGACCCATTAATAAAAATGTTTCCTGTCACGCATGAAGTTCCACACTGTAACTGAATGGTTTGAGTCAAGATGTCTCAATAGAGAGCACTGATTCGAGCCCCATGAGAGAATAAATTTTCTCATGGAATTTCGGCCACAATGTGATTGGTGTCCGCCCAGAATCATGAAGAATTTGGGCAGCTACAATATTTAGCGGTTGCGGTCGAGAGAACCAGCCATAACGGCTGGAGTATCCGACATGCTGACCACATGTCACGCTATATGTTAATTAGATGATTGTTCACCTCTGTGATTGATATACTTGGATGTGAGATTAGCAGCCAATGGCTTTCTATGCCTGTCACGCCATTCAGTTGTTTTTAACACAGGAACTTATGAATTTGTTGCGCTGATTGTTTGATAGGTGTGCATAATCTATAACATACGGGTCTAACGCTTTCACGTTGTGTACGCAATGAATCTCTGATAGATGCAAGATATTCAAATTGTTTTTCTAAATCAATTCTTTCCTTTTCTCTATATAATTTTGTGACTCCAGTGATTTGGTTGGTTTTACAGCTCTCATTACATAATTCTGCACCATTTTGTATCTTCTTTCCCGATTTTTCATACATCCGAGCCATCCTTTTCACTTGGCCGCCAATCGCATTTATAGCCCTCTTTCCATTGTACGATTCAAAGAAGTTCTATTATATGTCAAAATCCAAGTATGCAAGTAAGCAGTGTCACATTGCTAAATGTATACGCCTATTCTATTAACTGCTGCTCCAACTGAAAATATTTATCACCTCAAGTTTTTGAAGAAATCACTATAGTTGAGAAAAAACTTTTCTATAGCAAACATCTGTAGCACACTTTCTATGTGTCACATAACCTGACACTAGAACAAAGTATTTCTTCTGAACTTCTCGTCCCTTCCATATAAACTAGGCAACAGTTAATATTGAGATAGGCCCTATGCTAATTTTTCCAATGAACTGCCTGGATCTCATTTTGTTCTTTGTAGGTATAATTTTCTGAGAAATCAACAAGTATGGCTGCTTCGTTTACTGCAACCTTTTTCCTGAATATATTTAGCCTAAATGCTTCCGCTGTCTTTTAGCTCAAATAGACATAGTAATTATTTTATGGAATAGCTGTGCCAAACAGTCTACCAGATTTCCTAAACCATGTATATGTTAATCCTCAGCGGTGTGCAGCAAGCAACTGACTGCATCATGCGTATTAGCATATATACGATTGGACAAATGTCAGTCAGTCACGGGACACTAGCGGAAAAAATAATGACTTTACAAGAAAATGTCTTCAATACCTTTTTGTTCGTTGTAATACCGATAACGTAGAATCCAAGAGGAAATTTTATTCCATCAATTACTATGTTGTGTACAGTAATTTTTATACGTTCTCTGTGACGGACTGACCATAGCTTGCAGTTAATAATTATAGAACACATTTAAGGTATATAGAACATTAGAAGGCAATTAATATTATTACATTTACGACTAGGGAGGACCAAAGTATCGTTTAACAAAAGAGATTGTAAAATAAAACTAATTAATACGACCAAATCATTAATCAACAAATTGGTAAAATTTTGCGTGCTTTTACAAGTTTGGAATATGACAAGTTTCACCACTAATATTGGATTAAAACAATACACTTATGGAACATTATCTTATAGGATCAGAAAATTTGATCCTTAAAGATATATAGTACGCCAAAAAATTATTCCTGCGTCAATTTCAAAATTTTCATCTCGGTATGACATTTTCATGGAATCGCTCTTTTATAATTGTAAATGTACATGCCCCCACAGAAGATAAAGATAACAAGATCAAGGATGAGTTCTATGAAGAATTAGAATGTTATTTGATAGCCTTTAACAGTATCATATGAAAATTGTCTTAGGAGATTTTAATGCAAATGTGGGGCGGGAAGATATATTCAAACCAACAATAGGCAAATTCAGTCTTCATGAAGATAGTAACGACAATGGGGTTAGATTAGTCACCTTCGCGACAATGAGGTTAGATTAGTCACCTTCGCCACATCAAAGAATCTCATTCTTAAGAGCAAAACATTACACCATAAGGATATTCATAAATACACCTGGACGTCTCCAGGTGGCGAAAATCGGAACCAAATAGATCATGTGTTAGTGGACAAACGCTGGCACAGTAGCATCATCGATGTTAGCTCAGTTAGAGGGACAGACTGTAATTCGGATCATCATCTGGTCAGAGTGAAAATCAGACCACGGCTATCGCTTAAGAGAGGAACAAACGCTGAAGATGATTCTGTAAAATTTGAATTAAAAAAGTTAAAAATTATGAAATGCGGCAAGAATACGAAATCAAAATTGCTAACACATTTGAAGTACTGGAATCTTCAACTGACAATGTGGCAAACGAAGAAGAAACTGATACAAATAAATAATGGGACGCTATAAGAGATACTATTAAATTGTCAGCATCAGAAAGCATTGGTTGTTTAAAAAAGAGGTAAAACAAGAAATGGTTTGATGAGGAATGTGCCGACATTGTAAAGAAAAGAAAGCTAGCAAAATTGAAATGGTTACACGAGCCAAATAAGGTAAATTTAGAGCGATTGGGTAGTATTAGATAGGAAACCACCAAGTTACTAAAGGGTAAAAAGAGGGAATATTTGAGAGAGAAGATTAATGATCTTGAAATGAATGCAAAAAATAGGAACATTAGAGAATTATATCAGGGAATTAGGATAGAGAAGAAAGGGTTTCAGGCTAGAACAAACATAATTCGGAATGAAAATGGGGATATGATTGCAGATTCCAGGAGTAGGATTAAATAGTTACTTTAATCGGCTATTAAATGTACATACAGAGCAGGACATTGAGGAGGATAATTTACAGACAGCAGAAATGCAAGTCGCAGAACCAAGTGCATTAGAGGTTGAAATGGCCATTGAAAAATTGAAGATGTATAAAGCATCTGATTCAGATGAGATCCCAGCAGAATCGATAAAATCAGGGGGAGAAAAATTGATGGACAAGATACGCTGGTTGCTTAGTATGATTTGTTGTATTTCACATTTTTAAACCATGCTTTGGTCATCCTTGGTCGTAAATGAAACAATATTAATTGCATTTTAATATTCTATATACCTTAAATGTGTCCTATAGTTGTTAAGTGTAAGATATGGTCAGTCAGTCACAGAAAATGGATAAAAACTACTGTACACGACATAATAATTGATGGATTAAATTTTCCTCTTGGATTGTACGTTATCGGTGCACAACTAAGAAAAAAATATTTATGACATTTTCTCGAACAATCACTATTTTCCCGCTGGAGTCCAGTGACTGACTGACTTTTTGTCTCCTCATTTATATTGCTAATACACATGATGCAGTCAGCAGCTTGCTGGACTCCACTGTGTATTAACATAAACATGATTTAGGAAATATGGTAGACAGTTCGGCTCAGCTGTTTCATTAAATAATTACTGGCCCTTCGTATGTGACAATTTGGGCTAAAAGGCAGACAGCGGATGATTTTAAATGTAGATAGTAATTCCTATGAAAGTGTCATTACCGATGTGAAAATTTTGAAATTGGCGCAGGCGAAGGAGTTAATTTTTCGATGGAGATATAACTTTTTACAGATTAAATTTTCTGATTCTAGGAAGTTAATGTTTGAAATACAGATTATTTTTATTCTAAAATTAATAGTAGAACATCACATATTCCGAAACCTGAAAACACATGCAAATTAAACGAAATTTTGTTTTACGATTTCACTGTATAAATTTGTTTTGTTTCACTGGCTCTTTTGTTATACCATATTTCGGTCCTTCCTGATCGTAAATGTAATACTAATAATTGTATTTTAACATTCTAGATAATTAAAATGCGCCCTATAATTATTTAGGGTAAGCTACAGTCAGTCACATAAAACATACATAAATTATTGTATACAATAAGATAATTGATGAATTCAAATTTACTCTGGGATTCTACGTTATCGGTGCATAAGCAATAAAAAATTGTTAACGACATTTTGTCTTGTAAAGTAATTACGTTTACCGCTAGAATCCATGTGACTGACTTTTTATTAAGAATGATTGCTACTACGTCACGGTGCAGCTACGTTGCTTGCTACACAGATTTTAGAAAAACAATTTCAACATATTGCCCGCTATGCCGGGCAACTCATGGAGTTTCACCAATGTGAAAGTGTTGAAGCCGTATGTTATAAGAATATGCACAAATTTCAAATGGAACAATCAGTGAACTGAACAATCAGTGTCACAAAGCCCCTCACAAGTATTGGTATGAATGACATTTAAATAATTCCTCATTATGCGATTCTTCAATATGTATGTTATTGTCATAATACCCGAACCTGATCAAAAGTCACAAGTATCGTGTGCTGAAAGAAACATATATTTTTAATCGTGGACATTCTAAATAAAATTCATTATGCGATTCTTCAATATGTCACTAGAGTATTGTGTACTGGAATTAAAAACAAGTGTGCAGATCTTACGTGTTAAATATGTGTGTGGGAGTCCTTGAACTTCAAAGGTTCTCGCATTAGTTTGACCTTTGACATTCCATGTGTGTCGTATTATCGGGGATCCACAGTGCGATGTTGCCACAGTTCCATTACTGTGCTAGCATTCACTTTGTGAAACAGAGTGATACAAGATGATCGCAACAACAGTTTTAAATCATATGAAGTTACTTGTATAAAAAATACAATTGGCGTGGCGTATATGTGATTAAGTATGTATAACCGGTAGTGTAAAATAAAATTATTATTGGGTGTAGCGTTATCGGAAACCAACAGAGTGAAAATACGTATGACAACGCTGTACTATGTGCGCCAGCTGGGGGCAGTCAGTCATAAAGTAAGATTTCGCGCATTGTAAGAGATTTCTTTCAATTGTTTAGTTTAAAAATAGAACTCATGTCAGCATAATTTGTAATCAGTTGCTTCGAAAGAATTATATCAGAATTTTCCACATTTAAATACAAATTTTAACAATTTGTATACTCTATTTTTTGTTATTTTTTTTTGTCTTTAAAGTTGAGACACGTGAAAGTTAATTCTAGTGTTCAGGAACGAACACTGCAAATTCCATATGGGCATTTTTATTTATTTCAATGGTTCAATCTATTATCAGCATTTAATCAGTTAATATGGATGTAATAAAATTATACTCAAATTTGTTGTTAAGAAGTTAATATTTTCTTTATTTTGTGAAATTTAAAATGATACATGGTAACCAAGTTAAATAAATTACACTATTTATTTAATCTTTTTACAGCATATCAAATTCTATATTTTTTATACATGATAAAAGGAGTGAAGTTCTTTATTCATCTATTTATTTATCTATTATCCATCCATAGTAATTCTGCCCGAGGGCAGGTCTTTCACTGCAATCATAGCATTTTCATACTATGCTTGCAGCTTTACTAGATAAATGTAGATATGGTAGCTTCCCGTTGCTTTCCACACCGGTGAAGATGATGTTGATGATGATGGTCATATGGTTTCTGGGACCGTTTGGGCCTTAAAGTTTTCCTGATATTTGTCGTTCAGGTGAGGAAAACCCCCGATAAAAACTTCACCCAGAAAAACTGTCCCGACTGGGGATCGAACCCTGGCCCGCTACATGACAAGGCAGCACGATACCTCGAGACCACAGCGGTGGACTTATCTATGATAATTTCATATTCTTTTGTAATATTTGTATAATATTTGCAGCTCCACAATATTAAAGTCTTAATAAAATTCAGATATGTCAGTCAGTCACAGAATGTTGTCAGTCAGTCACACATCACATATTAGGTTATAACTCTGGTCTTAATTGTGATTTTTGTTTCTTTTTTGTGAGTCCTCCAAACGGTATTTTGGAAAATTGAATTAGGAATCACACTTCAGAGAATGATGTAGATGAACACGTTAAGCTGCATGATGAGTTGACATTTATGTCAGTCAGTCACGCATACTTTGGAACACAATTCATAATTTGTTAACATTTCTGAAGAAGATAAGTGTACCGAAACAGCTGTCACTGACCAGTAATATTATATGGGTGCGAAGCATGGACTCTTACTTTAAGGGAGGAAAGGAGATTACAAATATTTGAGAATAAAGTACTTAGGAAAATAATCAATTGAGTTGGTGTTTACTTGATGAAAATCCATATTTATTAATTAAATAAAAATAAAACGTAGTTTTATTTTTATTTACTTAGGAAAATGTTTGGACCTAAGAGAGATGAACAGACAGGTGAATGGAGAAAACTACATAACAGTGAGCTGCATAGTCTTTAAAGCCAGATATAATAAGAACAGTTAAGTCTCGTAGACTGCGATGGGCAGGACATGTTGCACGTATGGGGAATGAAAGAGTAGCATGGAAGCTTCTTGTAGGAAAGCCAGAGGGAAAACGCCCAGGTGGTAGAGCAAGAATGAGGTGGGAGAATAACATTAACTATGATTTGAGGGAGGTAGATTATACAGGGAATGATTGGAAAGCATTAGCTCAGGATAGGGATGTATGGAGAGCTTATGTCCTTGCGGCCATGAACCTACGGGTTCGATAGTGCCAGTGAGTAAGTAAGTATAGCAAGGAAATTATGTTGGATGATGAGCAGATCATGGGGGATCTATAGCCTTCACTTGAATACTTCGATTGAAGCTGCAATTTTCTCCGACCAAGTAACCGTCTCGAATACTAACGACGGTCCTGTCAATGTATATCACTTCGGATGGCTACCAATATGATGTTTGTAATGTGTATCCTGATGTGAGGTCAGATCATGTTAAGGGTAGATATTGTTCGATGGGGCAGGAGTTCTAGAAGGTATCCATGGGAGATTTAAAATGCCAACTTATCCATATATTGGTGAACATATTACTTCCTTCCACTAAGGAGTGTTAATCTGAATGAATAGTTGTGGTCTAGCAGGATAACCATCCGATCCACTTTGCTCTTCCGATCCAACATGTGTGGGCAAGAGTGAGCACAACTTTACGCTTAAAATGCGCAGGACCATACCATAGACAGGGCGATTGATGTAGATGCAAGGAAAGGGGTGGCATTGGTTCAACATTTCCTGAATCTCATGGACTCCATGCTGCGGTCATGTATGCTGTGATAGACGCAGGTGATATGTGGACGAGGTATTAATTCCACAGTTTATTTTGTGGTAAGGGCTTTTAGTTTAGGGATTGGTTTGTACCCTAACAGTGGGAGCCATGTGAGAAAAGGATTTTAATTAGAGTGGTAGGTTTAAAGATTATTTGAGGAATTTGGGTTCTCCGGGCTAATCAAGAAGAGTCGGTAGGCAGTGAATTCTTTCTCAGGTTCAGCGAGAAGGTCTGCACGTGGAGAAATACGTTTGTCAATAATTGTAAATTCAAAATCACTTGGTTTATTTTCCAGTTCACTTTACACTCATACTTTCATAGAGGTACTCGTTGGTGCGTGTTTAATTGCGATCTAACCCGGTTGGTGGAATACCGAATAATAATATAATAATTGTGGGAACTAATATGGTTCAGTATTGTTATGTCCCGGTTTTGCAATGTATTTGGAGGCTAACTTCACAAGTCGTCGCTTCCGCGCAATGTCCTAAGTTTAAATCATCAATAACATATAGGTAACTTATATAATTTCCTAAGTGAGTGGAACTTTATAAGTTCCGTTCTCCTGTGACTAGGAGATATGACTTACATAATTGAACTAAATCGCGGTGATTTTCTCCCGCAGTAAAAATATTCGTATTTGAGGCTCTCCCCCCCCACGCGAGCTGGGAGACTTGTTTTTACGCGATCCGTTTGGATTTTAGGAAACTTCGGTTTACACCATCAGTTACTTAGTTCGCCATTAGACGGGGTTATAATTTATGTTACAATTCGTATCGGTGCTTACTTATGTGGACATAAATTTAAGGGGTGTATTTTTCATGTGTCTAGTCGTGACGTTATTCAATTTTCCTGTAGTCAACACCCATATTCTAGTAACAAGGTTGCCTTATCGAATTTCTAATAGGGTTAAGGGTTTTCTTCCAGATACAGTATATTATTCCAAAGGTCACAACCTTAATTGTGCTGTGGCTAGTCACCATCCACAAACTGCTGATTTTGGGGGTTTCGGGAAATCTAGTCGTAAATATTCAGTGTCATACTTATTGTCCGCAATTAGGGCTTAAGTCTATATACTAGTTCTCTCTAAATGGAACATCTTGGCAAAACGTGCACACAATGCGTTTTGCCATCTTTTGGGGTCTCTGTTATGCTGCTCACAAAGGGAAAGGGTTCTTCATCTTTAACTGTTCCTGTGGATAGGTACTGGCTATATATTTTGTAGTGATATCAATTCGTAAATGCTTATAGATATCGATTTATTGATATTAGCATTTGACTGCAATTGATTTTCTGAATACTTTAAATATAAACATGGCTTATCTATGACTGCTATGGCCTTATCACGTTTTGTAGGTCTATATTAAATAATAATTAATATTAACGGTACAATTTACTTTGTATTATGAAGTAAAAATATATGGGTGGGAAACCTTGCAGCAGTATAGAACTGTTGCTGACGTAAGTGTGGTGGATGTGGTGAGGTCAGGGAAAGTCACATGCCCGTATCAAGGTGCGAGGTCATCCATCAAGACTAACAACCAGTCCAGTCCTTTAAGGTGAACCAGTACGAGGTTACCCAACAGGTCTGGCTTCCATCCAGGTGAACCAGTTTCAGAAAGTTTTAACCAGTCTGGTCCTTCAAGGTAAACCAGTACCAAGTCACTCACCAGTCTGGTCCAACAAGGTGAACCAGTTACAGAAAGTTTTAACCAGTCTGATCCTGCAAGGTGAACCAGTAAGAAGTCGTCCATCAAGGTTAGTTCAAAAACCATCAAGTAAAGCGACAAAAAAAGTCACGAAGTACACAACAAAAATTAATAAATTACCCTGTTAGAAACGGTCGGTTTAGCAATAAAAGCGTTACCGCAAAACATACCCATTGGTTTGCAGTTTAACAACCGCCCACGAATGCGATTTAACAATCTCAAAGCACATAACTTACACTTATGAATGCAAATACGGTTAGTGTTGCATAAGACAGTAAACAGGAAACAAGTTACGCAAAACTAGAAAGCCTATTAAAAAAGAGAGTTTGTGGATTTGATCTCCGCCTCAATGACTTTCCAAACTCAAAGGTGAGGTAATTTAATATGGGGAATTGGACTAAACTCGAAGGGACACGGTGCATGCACACGTGGCAAAATATCCAAATAACGAAGGTGTTGTAAAGAGATTTGTGGTGAATTTGAGCAAAATACAAGGATTGTGATAAAAATGCGTCACACTCCACTGACGTAGTGAATACGAAATGGGTGCAAATTAACTGAGCGCTTTCTACATACCAACCTATGAACAGCATATACTGTGACAAGTGTTCTAAGAATGTAATGATAGAAAACATTAAATGCATAAAGACAAAGGATAAAAAGGTGGGCGGGGATTGCAGATCCTCACAACAGATCAAGAAGTGCATGGAGATATGGAATTCCCCTCAACATATGAGGAAGAGGGTGGGGATGTGCAATTCACCACCACAATAAAACTATAAAAAGGAGCAGAGACACGGCTGTAAATAGCGCAGATGTTGGTACAGTTTACAGTGCAGCAAACAGTACTGCATCATGGGATATTTTGCTGATTGTCAGTGCACCTGCGAAAAACGTCGCTCAACAACACAAGTCGCTGGGTATTATTCAAACACTGGGACTGGACATAAATCTCACTCGTCCGAACACCAAGGATATTTTTCCAACTAACACCACGGGGGAAAAACTGAACAGACGTATAGCATTTGCAAAACCAAACTGGAAGATTTAATGTGCAACTTGGAGTACCCAGTGGAACAATTTCGGTTTGTAAACACAAAATACGGAAGACAGATTTAAAAAATGGTTAGCCTGTTTTTTAATCCAACTACATAAATTTTAAGTTTGATGAGATAGAACCATTTCAGAGTAAACATCAATTATACTACTATGGGAAGCAGAAGACACAAGATAATAAGAGCGAATAAAGTTTATAAATATATACAACAACGCAGTACCTGTAAAAACATAACGGTGCATAGTGTGACATGACAAAAAAATATACAACAATAATGCGTTTGACATGTTACCTGTGCGGTAAAACATTTACAAGGGTTGCTTTAAAGATGCATAGCAATATTACACATAACAATGTAAGGAATACGTGTAAAATCTGTTTAACATCGTTTAGCAGAGCAGATGCGTTTGAACGTCATATTAAAACAGTGCATGAAACACCAACTGCTAAGAGAGGTAGAGTGGTAAATAATGAAGAGTTGGAGGAAGTTGTAAAAACACAACCTGGGTCCTTCAACATCGACGGGAAACACACAATCTGTAAATGCATCACTGCCAAGGTGGGTAAGACATTAAATCCAGCACATCCCAAAAGCCGGTCAACTGCACCACTAGAGAATACAGTGTTTAAAAGTCACAAACTGCTTTTAAAATTAAAGAGAAAACATAAAGTGCCCAAAAATACTTGGATTATGATATTCCCACAGTGACAGCAAATGTTGAACCACATATAGATAAAAAATAACTAAACGACGAAGTAGTCACACAACAGGCTATAAAGTTTAATGTGGTGCTGACATGTAATTTTAAAAACAAATAACATGGCAATGTGTACAATTTCAAGACTAATAAATAATAGTATCGAATTTAAAGATATTTACATTTTTATCTTGTTCTGTAAAAAATTAAAACTAAAAAATAAATAATAGTTTTAAAAAACTAAAAGAACACGCTTTATTAGAAAACTAAAAAATGAAAAATAATTTTAATTTCCAATACGCTTGGGATAAAATAAAGTGGTCAACAAAAAAATCATCTCCAACACATGTAGAATAAAATTAGAGTTATCAACAAAAAGAAAATAATTTTACCATCAAAAGCGTGGGGTGCTCTATATCAATTAATATATTTGATAATAAACAGATATTGGTAAAAGTAAGCTCTCTAAGAAGAAAATGTAAAAATCATAAAAAGCACCCCACGCTTTTGATGGTAAAATTATTTTCTTTTTGTTGATAACTCTAATTTTATTCTACATGTGTTGGAGATGATTTTTTTGTTGGCCACTTTATTTTATCCCAATCGTATTGGAAATTAAAATTATTTTTCATTTTTTAGTTTTCTAATAAAGCGTGTTCTTTTAGTTTTTTAAAACTATTATTTATTTTAAAAACAAATAACATGGCAATGTGTACAATTTCAAGACTAATAAATAATAGTTTTAAAAAACTAAAAGAACACGCTTTATTAGAAAACTAAAAAATGAAAAATAATTTTAATTTCCAATACGCTTGGGATAAAATAAAGTGGTCAACAAAAAAATCATGTCCAACACATATAGAATAAAATTAGAGTTATCAACAAAAAGAAAATAATTTTACCATCAAAAGCGTGGGGTGCTCTATATCAATTAATATATTTGATAATAAACAGATATTGGTAAAAGTAAGCTCTCTAAGAAGAAAATGTAAAAATCATAAAAAGCACCCAACGCTTTTGATGGTAAAATTTTCTTTTTGTTGATAACTCTAATTTTATTCTATATGTGTTGGAGATGATTTTTTTGTTGACCACTTTATTTTATCCCAAGCGTATTGTAAATTAAAATTATTTTTCATCTTTTAGTTTTCTAATAAAGCGTGTTCTTTTAGTTTTTTAAAACCATTATTTATTTTTTAGTTTTAATATTTTACATAATAAGATAAATATGTAAATATCTTTAAATTCGATACTATTGTAGTATGAGCTAAAAGTAATACTCTTCTATAAAAAAAACCCTCCCAGCCGGATTTGAACCAGCGACATACGGATTACTGAAATTATATACCACTGTTGCCATGGCGGCTAGCTACTAACACGCACAAGTTACGCTCCAGGTTTTAAGTTATTTTTCAGTAGGTGCCTTCGTTATTTCATAGTTAAAATTGAATATTCGTAGTCAGTTTAAGTATAAATTTATATTAGTTATTGCTAAAAGTGTGTACATTTAACACCATGGGAAGAAACACACGTAATTCAAACGATTTGACTAGTTCCACCGAGGAAGCGGTTAAACATGTGGTGAAGGAGGCACTGCAGGATCCCAGCACGCTGCAAGTGTTTATGTCCATGTTGTGGCACCAGGTAGTGGCGGAACTACAAAAGACCATCCAGGACAATACTAAGGTAATTGAGGATCTGAAAAAGACCCTCGATGAAAAAGATAAAAAGATTGAGGTGTTGGAAAATGAAATAGACGATTTAGAACAATACCAGAGACGTCAATGCCTGAGGATTTTTGGTGTGAAAGAAGAGGCCGGAGAGGACACTGACCAGAAAGCCATCGAGGTGGCCAAAAAAATCGGTGTCGATCTATCAGTGATTGACATTGACAGAAGTCACCGTGTTGGTGTTAGTAATGCAGAAAGACCGCGGGCTATAATAGTGAAATTTGTTAGTTGCTGCAAGCGCAGTGAAGATTTTCTAAGCAAGAAAAATTTGAAAGGAAGTGGGGTCACTGTTCGCGAGGACCTAACGAAGTGTCGATATCGCCTGCTACAAGACAGTATACAAAAATACAGTATTCAAAATGTATGGACAATAGCCAAAGTAAATGGTGAAAAACGCAAAATTAGATCTACTACAGGTATCAACTAGATAGGACCTGAGTGTAAAATATGTTTACTTCATTTTTCTTTTCTTTGCTAACAATTATATTGTTAATTTATTTCTAATTTAGGTAAGTTTTAAGTTTATTATTTTTTATTTAGGTCAACTTACTTGTTTTATTTTCATTTTTTTAAGTTCTTTGATTAGCTAAATTATTTTAATTTTATTAGATTTATTACAGAACATAAGTTTATTTTTTCTTTCTACTATTGGCAACATTGAGCTGACAAATGATGACTTGTTTGTAACACCTGACTCATATATTACCCCTTCTCCACACACCCTCTTATTGTGAAGACAGCTTTTAAAACAGGTAGCAGAATTCCTGACTCCCCACCATCCCCTCCTCCCAGTTTACTTAAGAATGCATTTTCTATTGTAAATCCACACTTAAAATTGCTCACGTAAATTCACAGAGCATTCTGTCCCACTTTGATAAGTTTGAAACCATATTTTCATCTCTTGGACTGAGCGCAATTTTAATTTCGGAAACCTGGCTCACCCCTTCCATACATTCCTCCCTTGTTCATTTGGACGGATATACACTGCTCAGAATGACAGAGTAGATAAAAGAGGTGGAGGCATTTGTGCCTTTATATTAAATGAATTAAATCCAAGAATTGTCCACCAGTCCCCTTCTGTATATTCGCTCGCCCCGAGTTCCTAATCGTAGAAATTCAAGTCAGTCTAAAAAATGTCTCTTATGTATTGTATACAAACCTCCTAAAATAGGGCACCTTTCGGATCTAGAAAACACTCTGAAAGATTCATTGCCTCATTATGAACATGTTATTGTCGCAGGCAATTTTAATACAAATCTTCTTCAGACTGACTCACCAGCCATACAACTTAAAAATATGTTCCAAAGCTTTAATATGACCATTGTTCCTCTCTCTCCCACACATCACACTGCTACAACCGACACTCTACTGGACTTAATAGTGACTACACATCCAGAGAAAGTACTGATATATGGACAAATTCCTGCTCCCAGCATATCTGCTCTTGACATTGTATTCATAGAATATTCACTCCAATGTCCTAAAAGATGCTCTAAATTGATTACGTATAGAAACTTACAAAACATAGACAAGACTATACTAAAATCAGACACTTTAGAACTACCTTGGTACACAATATGGAATCTTAGATCAGTTGATGAAAAAGAAGACACATTTAATACACTGATACTACAACTGTATGACAGACATGCGCCAGTAAAAACACAACAACTTACCGGCCCCCTACTCCCTGGATGAATGACTCAATATGTGAACTTATGTCAAAACGAGACAGAGCATACCGCACATACAGACGACACAAAAATGACAAGAACTGGCAACTGTACAAACAACTTAGAAACACAACTACACAAACTACACGCAATGCCAAACTACGACACGCCCACAGTATAATCAGACACTTGGCGAAATCTTCGTACAATGGGACTTAGAGGGTTGAATACCCCAACTGACTCTATAGACATTTCTGTAGATGATTTAAATGAATATTTTACCTCAATACCCTTGACACCTCCAGACAACAAGACTAAAATAGACATTCTTAAAGACTTATCCCCATCCCCCCACATAGGAAGAGATAAATTTTACTTTTACGACATTTCACCTATTGACAATAAAAAAGCACTCAAGCGGATTAAATCCAATGCACAAGGAACAGATGACATCAGCATTTTAATGCTAAATAAAATCATTGACATTATACTACCCACAGTGACTCATATTTTTAATGCTTCCCTTATAACTTATATCTTCCCTACTGCATGGAAACAGTCTAGAGTTCGGCCTATACCAAAAATAAGTACACCTACTAACTGTAATGACTTCCGACCGATTAGCATCCTTCCGACATTATCTAAAGCCCTGGAACATATTGTACATAAGCAAATGACTGAATATCTCCAAGCAAATCACCTCCTTGATCCTTATCAATCCGGCTTTAGATCTGGTCATAGCACAACCACAGCTTTGCTAAAAATTACTGAAGATATTCGTGAAGCCGTGGACAGACGTCAATTGACTCCTTTAACCTTACTTGACTTCAGCAAAGTTTTTGACACAGTAGACCACGACTTACTTATGATAAAGCTCAAGCACCTACACTTGTCTGACAGCGCTGTATCCTGGTTCGACTCATACCTGCACGGTCGTCAACAATACGTTTCATTAAACTCTAGATCTTCGTCTTGGCGTCCAACGTGCCGGCTGGAGTCCCCAGGGCAGGTGTGTTCTCGGACCTCTTCTTTTCTCAATCTACATAAATGACTTGCCAACTGTACTAAAGCACTGCCGTTATCACCTCTAGGATGCTGATCTCCAAATTTACCTACATTCACCTCCTCATTCTCTCTATAACAGCTTGATGAAAAATGAATGACGATCACATATCCATCTTTAACTGGTCTTCAAGTATCGGTCTAAATCTAAATCCTAACAAGTCACAAGTAATTCTAATGGGACAATGAAGACTGCTTACAACCTTTGACATATCTACACTTCCAAACATTACTATAAATAATATAATTAGCCCTTATTCTTCTTCAGTAATAGATCTTGGACTACATTTAGACGCAAATTTAACCTGGAAAACACAAGTGAAACACATATGTAAAAAGACTTTTTCAATCTTACATTATCTTAGACGTTTAAATAATTTTGTCCCGTTTCGTTAAAACAAATCCTTGTGTTACCACACTTGGATTATTGTGACATTATATATAATGATCTAAACTATGACTTGTCGCAGAGACTGCAGTGTGTTCATAATGCTTGCGTTTGATTCATTTTCAATATCCGCCGTTATGACCTCTCTTGGCTCCGTCTTACTGACAGACATAAATTGCACTCTCTTTCACTACTTTTCAAGCTCCTGAATTCCTACACTCCTACTTACCTGGCATCCAGATTTGAGAAGTTATCCTCTTACCACAATATTGACACTAGATCACAAGATAACAGTCTGCTAACAATCCCTCTTCATAGCACTTCCTATTATTCTTCTTCCTTCACAGTAGCCTCTGGAACTTCCTTCCTCAAGATATCAGGGGTTCCCGCACACTTGGCACTTTTAAGTCACGCTTATGAAGTTACCCGCTGTCTAATAATGAATTTTTCTCTATTTATTTAAATTTATACTAAATCATTAAAAAAAATTTCTGGTTTTTTATATATTTTGTACGTATTATACATTAAATTTGTTAAATCTAGAGTAAATCAAAATACATTATAAATATTAATTGTATTGTATTAATAACTTGTAATTGTTTATATGTATATATTGTAACTTAGATTTAAGACTATTTTTTTTGTTTGTATTTTTTTAAACCTGGTTGAGTGGTAGACAAGGCCTTAAGGCCTTAACTCTGCCAGGTAAAATAAAGCTATTATTATTATTATTATTATTATTATTATTACTAAGAGTTCACTGCTCTACCAACTGAGCTCTTACAACGATTGACTAAAAACTCGACAAGTCCGCAACCTATTATACCAGTTTTCATTTTTTTGATTTTCGGGTGATTCTGGCCAGGATTTTAGAAACAAAATATGAAATTATTGTATTGTCACGGGTCCTCTACACGTATACAAAGTTTCAAGTCGATCCAATGTTTCTAAGTGGGTGAAAATCGCGTTGAAAGATTCCGTTACATTGATACAAAAACACGTTTCTTGATTTTCTGATGATTATGGCCAGGATTTTAGAAAATATATATGAAATTATTGTATTGTCACGGGTCCTCTACAAGTATACAACAATATTTCAAGTCGATCCAATGTTTCTAAGTTGGTGAAAATCGCGTTGAAAGATTCCGTTACATAGATACAAAAACACTTTTTTTGATTTTCTGATGATTATGGCCAGGATTTTAGAAAATAAATATGAAATTATTGTATTGTCACGGGTCCTCTACAAGTATACGAAGTTTCAAGTTAATCCAATGTTTCTAAGTGGGTGAAAATCGCGTTGAAAGATTCCGTTACATTGATACAAAAACACTTTTTGTGATTTTCTGATGATTGTGGCCAGGATTTTAGAAAATAGATATGAAATTATTGTATTGTCACGGGTCCTCTACAAGTATACAAAGTTTCAAGTCGATCCCATGATTTTAAGTGGGTGAAAATCGCGTTGAAAGATTCCGTTACATAGATAGATAGATACAGGTCAAGCTAATATAAAGCGTGTAAAAATGGGTACTGATACGAAAGTGATTGTGAATAAACATGTGATAAAAATGATTTCAGAATTTGAAAAGCGTGTAATAAAAGGTTCCGGGTGTTTCTATAATGTAAACGAGTTAGAATTAAAAGTAAACAAACATAAACCATTGAGTGGGCGTGAAAAAGCTGAAACAAAACAAAAAATGTATAGTAAACGATTTAAATAAAGACAATTTTTGTTTTAAATAATGTGTAATAGCAGCATTTATTGAATCAGATAAGGACTTAGTGCATAAGTATTTTAACTCCTACTGAGAAGCCAAGTATGAGTGGAACGTGGAGTTTCTAGCATAATAATGTATCCCTATTAGGTTCGTCTTCCGGGCATATAAGCCGTGGTCCAGTCGTTCTTCTACTCGACGTTTCGTCTACTGCTGCGGTAGACATCATCAGGAGATACTGCGTGCTCTCTGTGAACTCCTCAACAGTCGGCTGCAGACTGGCTGGTCGTTGAATGAATGAATGAGTGGTATATGCTGAATGCGGCGACTGATAAATACCAGCCGCGGCTACAGCTAACCTTTTGGATGGTCTAATTGTCCATTAGCCATCCGCGGGTTCCAAGACATTGTCTTTTAGTCCCGCTAATTTTGAAGTTAAGGCCGAAAAGGGGGAAATTAAAATTAGGGATTGATGTCAACCATGGCAGTGTTTGGTGTTACTCGCACGTCAGTTTGGGTATAAATATTGGTGTTGGTATAAGTGTAAAATTTGCCCACCCGGCTTGATATAGGAGGAGTGAAGTTACTGGTGGAGGCAAGGGGACTACTCCGGCATTTGCCTGAACGCTAAGGAAACCACCTAAACCTTTAGCAGAGTAGCTTATGAAACGAGAATTTTGTTATAGTTTCGAAATTGAATTTTAGTTTAGGAGATAATTTGGGTCGTATGTTTGGAATTTTGAATTTAGAAACGTTTGGAGTAAGTAAGACTACTGGTGGAGATTAGGGACCTACTCCGACATTTGTCTTTTCGCTAAGGAAAACCACCGAAAACCTTAGCAGAGTAGGGGTGAAGTTAAATAAAAGATTTCGAAAAAATGGCCAAAATCGATCCTGGTTGTTGGTTGTCCGGTTCTTAAGGTGAATAACCGGTAAATCACCTTTGCGATGGATTATCCATCATGTCAAGCTTGCTTGCGCATTAGGTAATGGATAACACGTCAAAATTGCTCAATGTTGAACCTTGATATTTTAGAATGATGTGAAGGAAAGCATTTGGTTCGCATTCCGAGATAGGTTTCTCTAATGCAGCGAAGATAAGGTGTGCAAGTTGGTTATCTCGTTTTCCTTCATATGCCGGGCAGTCATCCCAGCACAGGCAAACTCGTGGTCCTGCTGGTCGTTGGAAACTCCCTCCCTATTTATAGGCACGCCCCTGGTGGAGAGACGGTTTTCTGCGCGGTCCGTGTTGCGTGCTGTTACCAGGCTGGTAAGGTGTACCTACCATATATCAAGACAATAACGGAGAGAATTGGTCGAATATTAAATAAATATAACATATCTACAACCTACAAGCCAACACAAAAAAAATCAGCAATATACTGCGCCCAGCCAAAGATACAAGAGATCCGTTAAGTACTGCCGGTATATATCGCATCCCTTGCAGTTGTGGACAGATTTATATCGGCACAACATAAAGAATGGTTACCACAAGATTGCAAGAACACAAGAGGCATTGCAGACTAAAACAAAAGGAAAAATCAGCCGTAGCGGAACACTGGATGAACAACCAAGAACATATAATAAGATTCGAAGAAACACAGGTATTGTCCCAAACATCACATTACTACACCAGACTGTACAGAGAAGCCATTGAAATATATAAACACAAAAATTCCTTTAACAAAAAAGAAGAAACCATGAAGATAAACAAAATCTGGATCCCGGCACTGCACAACACGACAACGAAGCCTATGACTTCTGCTAGCGACAGCCTGGACAAAACAGCACGCAACACGGACCGCGCAGAAAACCGTCTCTCCACCAGGGGCGTGCCTATAAATAGGGAGGGAGTTTCCAACTACCAGCCAGTCTGCAGCCGACTGTTGAGGAGTTCACAGAGAGCACGCAGTATCTCCTGATGATGTCTACCGCAGCAGTAGACGAAACGTCGAGTAGAAGAACGACTGGACCACGGCCTATATGCCCGGAAGACGAACCTAATAGGGATCAAGACGCCGGCCGTGAAAGCCTACAGTTATACATAATAATGTATATTTGCAAGTTTGAAAAGCAAAATAGCATTTCAATTAACGTGTTTGGTTTAGAAAATAACGATTTGTATGCGATGAACAAAGTAATCACTCAGGTTTGCTGTACATTACGAAGGGTAACCAATCACATTACTGTTACATAAGTGATTTTGACGTATGTGTTTCCTCTCAATTGCACCCGCACTACTAAATGTGTCGTATGCAAACGATGTTTTGCATATTTTGAAAGAAAAAAAAAACTTATGTCAATGATCTGAGGAACGATTAACGGAATATAAAGAACTGTACCACAATTTTAAACCGGTATAATCAGTATGTCCAACACGAGACTGGAAACACTTCAGTGAATTTTACAAGTCGCAGAAGTACGGTTTGTAATACACTGCGATTTTGAATGCATTTTAATACCCGTGGAAAGTTGTGAAAATAATTCTAACAAGTTGGATTCAAACATACCAATTTCACAAACCATACAGGTACACCCTTAGACAAAAAAATGAGTCATCTCTTGATTCTATCAACCGATCGGGGAACTTCGTGAGCACTCGCAGAAGCCTTATTCACATTAACACGTTTTCAGTAATTGTACTATGGTGTTTGCTAGTTAACGTAGTGCACTCAACATAAAAGAGAGAGCTTGCCTTTGTGTGTTTCCGTGGTCGAGCGGTTTAACACACAACATCCGCGTTCGTAACCTGACGGGTTCGATTCCCGTTCTGCTTTTTTTTTACTGAATGTTAGGATAGCATTTCGCCTGTAATATAGTTTCATATTTAATTTTATATTTGAGTTTTATGGCTTTAATGCACACACAAAACACATAAACGAAAACCTTCTAATAATTAAATGAAGAAAGGAAATAATATCTCTAAAATGAAAAACTTTAACAAAAACAAAATCAATATCGGGTTTATGAATCCTCAGCATCTCTTGCCGCCCTCAATCTGCGGTGCATTTATGCAAAAAATTTCTACAGGCACGTGGACGATCGGCTAGAGCATCCCAGGCGTCTTGAATCTGTGCCCATAAGCCATCGTTCGTTTTTCGTTCATCTGCAGGCCAATTAGAGTTCATCTCTATTTTCATCTTAGCCCATACATTTTTGACTAAACCGAACTAAAAAATGAAAAATAATTTGATTTTCCAAAACGCTTGGGATAAAATTAAAGTGGTCAACAAAAAAATAATCTCCAACACATCTAGAATAAAACTAGAGTTATCTACAAAAACAATAATTTTAATATCAAAAGCGTGGGGTGCTCTATATCAATTAATACTTATATTTGATAATAAACAGATATTGGTAAAAGTAAAGTCTCTAAGAAGAAAACGTAAATACCATAAAAATCACCCAACGCTTTTGATGGTATTTTTTTTTTTGTAGATAACTCTAGTTTTATTCTAGATGTGTTAGAGATGATTTTTTTGTTGACCACTTTAATTTTTTCCCCCAAGCGTGTTGGAGATTAAAATTATTTTTTAGTTCGGTTTTCTAATAAAGCGTGTTGTTTTAGTTTTTAAACTATTATTTATTTTTTAGTTTGATTATCTAATAAAGCGCGTTGTCTCAGTTTTTAAAACTATTATTTATTTTTTTATTTCATTTTTAGTTTAATTGATTGCCATAAACCGGAATCCCATGAAAATTTAATTGCTTAATATTTTTCTAAAAAAACCTCCGGCCCGGATTTGAACCAGCGACCCATTGATTGCTGAAATTATATACCACTACAGTCCACCGTTCTACTAACTGAGCTCTTACAACGATTGACTAAAAATTCGATAAGTCCGCAAACTAATACACAGGTTTTTATTTTTTTGATTTTCCGATAAATGTGGCCAGGATTTTAGAAAAAAATTATGAAATTATTGTATTATCATGGGTCCTTTACAAGTATACAAAGTTTCAAGTCGATCCAATGTTTTTAAGTGGATGAAAATCGTGTTCAAAGATTCCGTTACATAGATACTGGTTCGTTACATAGACAGATACAGGTCTAGCTAATATAAAGCGTGTAAAAATATATAATTTAACGTTATTATAACCTCAACGGTATAAAAAAAATTATGAACTTAGAAGGTATAGATTAATTCAAATGTCGAAATAAAATGTATTTAATTCATAAAACGTTTTAATACAAATATCACGAAAACAAAGCTGCGTAATCGAAGACGCGAACCTGCGACCGCGTGCTTTACCGCTGAGCTATCGGGGCACGTAGAAGAGTCTTCAGTTCGTGCCACATAACACAGTAGCTCAGGGACTGCACAATTATGACTAGTTTCCTAGTTTGAACCCAGCGCTGTGCCGAGTATGACTTAGATCAAATGTGGGTTCAAGAGATGACTCATTTTTTTTTGTCGAAAAGGGTGTACTGTTAGTTAACAAAGGGCAAGCTAGATAAGAATAGGGAGTTCGAATTGTATCGCGGCGAAGATGCATCACATTTTATACAAAGCATCACAAATGAAGTAAAAAATTTAAAAAAATATATATGAGTATTAAGCCGATGCAGACCCCTTAAACAAAAGGAGGAACAAAAGTGTGCAAATACGGATTTTTGTTACATTTGCAACAAAAAAGGGTTTATAGGCAAAAACGTAAAAGTGAAAGATCACGACCATGAAACCGGAAATGCAACATCAATTATGAAGAACAAAACTTTGTTCCATGCATTATACATAATTTGTCCAATTATGATGGCCACTTTATTGTCAGAGAATTAGAAATTGATACAAATAATATAAAGTAATTGCTAGCACATGTAAAACATACATTGCATTTACCAAAAATGTTAAAACAATGTAGGAAACAAGAGGCAGCATTCAGCTAAGATTTATAGATTTTTGTCCGAAAATTTTGATAAATTGGTGAAAACATCGAACAACACAACAATGCACAACAAGTAGAATTATTTTGGTCACGAGTTTATACATCTGGTGGTATAAAACAGTGTGTTCCCATACGATTACGTAACATGTGTCAAGTGACTGCGAGATAAAAGCTCCCGCAAAAAGCGCGATTTCATAGCACGTTAAACGGGTCACATATTTCAGATGAGGCTTACACTAACGCAAAAAAAGGCATGGGATGCCCTTTAAAGTTCGAGACCTAGATGAATATTCAGATATATGCCTAAACTGCAAAATTTTGCTTCTAGCTGATGTTTTTGAAAATTTTAGAACAATGTGTATTGCTTACTGCAGCTGGATCGTACATACGTATTTTTACACAGCAACAGGTCTCGCATTAGGAATGAGATCCACAAATAAATTAAACATAGGCTCAATTCTGGAAATTCGTGCTATTATGCATTACAGAAACTCTTGACGTCCCAACTCCTTTCAAAAAACGTTAAACTGAAAATGTATAAAACTATTATTCTACTAAGTTAGTTATATTATATGGATGCAAAACATGGATTCTTATTTTAAGGGAAGGAAAGGAGATTACGAGTATTTGAGAATAAAGTTCTTAGGAAAAATTTGGACCAAAGAGAGATGAACAGAAAGGAGATTGGAGAATATTACATAAAAATGAACTACATGGTCTTAATTGGAGGCCAGATATAATAAGAACAGTTAAGTTTCGTAGACTGCGATGGGCATGACATGTGGCATGAATGCGGAATGAAAACTTGCATGGAAGCTTCCTGTAGGAAAACCAGTTGGTAGACCAAGAATGAGGCGGGAGAATAACATTAACTATGATTTGAGGGAAGTAGATTATACAGGGGATGATTGGAAAATATTAGCTAAGGATAGGGATGTATGGACAGCTTATGAAGCTATAATATTCTTGGGTCGACAAAACATTCCTCTAAGAGGCCACCGAGCTGATAGCCGTCTCGACGAAAAGGCTGGACCCCGTAATGAGCGTAATTTTGGAGAATTGTTAAGATTTAGAGCGTCTGCAGGAGACGAAAATCTTATGCAACACTTGTCAACAGTCACTTCAAGAACCACGTACAAAAATCAATTAATAACATGCTGTGGTGAAGAAATAACAGATACAATACTGAATTAAATAAATTATGCTAACTATTATTCTGTTATATTTGACGAAAAAACATATTTTCTAATACAGAAAAGTTTTCTTTGAACTTAGATATTTGTATCAAAATTAGATTCGTGAAGATTTTGTCAATTTTATTGACGCTTATAAGAGCATTGCAAATATCAATCCAGTCCAAGTTCCAAATAGTGAACAACGCCTAATTGGAGAGGCTTTGGAAAGATTGTAGTAAACGTACTGCAAGAATTGTCCCTAGACAATTGTGTAGGAATTGGTACTGACAGTAGCACTGTAATGTCTTCTGAAGCTTCGGTGTAATCATCGAAATACAGATAGCTTCGAAGGAAGCATACACTTAGTTTATTGTTTGGTCTTACAACTTACAATACGAAAATTGTGATATTATGTTTAATGACTAAATACTGCTTAAAAACTGATCAAAACAGTTTAAAAACACATTATTAGCACGCTAGAATTGACATATTTATTTGTTAATTTACTCGGACACATGCACCCCCGAAACTTTACAAGGACCCATGTCCCCCCCCCGAAAATCTGTCCTGGAACCGCCTTTGATGAATACAAGATTGAAAGAACACCATAGAAATGTTAAAAATGGGGAAATCGAAAAATCTGCAATACCTGCACATGCATGGCCAGAAAAACACACAATCAAAACAAATGCCAAATTATTTGAAAAGTTAGATAAATCTAAGGAACTCACAATTTGGGAGAAAATTTACATCCATAAAAATAAAGTAGGCCTAATGAATTTTGAAATTCCCTGGGAAGAATAAAATTTGATTTGGAAGTTCATCGGTCAGCCAACAGATAGAGCAGATGTGCACCTACAGGATCACCAACCGCCGATTCAAAGGTTGGAAAGAATTCATAATGATGCGTAATAATCGGAACCTCGGTCTTCAAGAAATCTACAAATATGAGGTGAGCCCTGAATATTCCAACTCATATTAATTGGCATTCTGGAAATCTGTTGGTATCTCAGAATTGTCCTGGTTTTATCAACATTTTAAAATTATCTGTTACAAAACATGACCCACATATACAACATCAAGTTTTTACACGCTTTATATTAGCTTGTCCTGTATCTGTTTATCTATGTAACGGAATCTTTCAACACGATTTTCACTCACTTAAAAACATTGGATCGACTTGAAAATTTGTATACTTGTAAAGGACCAATGACAATACAATAATTTCATTATTTTTTTTCCTAAGATCCAGGCCAGGATCATAAAAAAAAATAAAGACCTATATAATAGGTTGCGGACGTATCGACTTTTTAGTCCATCGTTGGAACAAATTAATATTGTATCCTCTGGTAGCTCAGTTGGTAGAGCGGTGGACTGTAGTGGTATAATTTTGTAAACTTATTCCATTGTAATTTATCCAAAAAATATGAGAAGGGTACAACTTACTGTAACTATTTATCTATATTAAAATATTCAAAAAAATATTACAATGTTAGATAATAATAATTTTAAAAAATATAATTTTATTCGTGCATAGACACTAAAAATATCGTAAGCAATTAAATTTTCATGGGATTCCGGTTTATGAAAATCAAACTAAAAAATAAATAATAGTTTTGAAAAACTAAAACAACATGCTTTATTAGAAAACAGAACTAAAAAATGAAAAATCATTTTAATTTCCATAGCGCTTGGGATGAAATTAAAGTAGTTAACAAAATAATCATCTCCAACACATCTAGAATAAAACTAGTTATCTACAAAAAAAATAATTTCACCGTCAAAAGCGTGGGGTGTTCTATATCAATGAATATTTGATAACAAAGAGATATTGGTAAAAGCGAAGTCTCTAAGAAGAAAACGTAAAAACCATAAAAAGCACACCATGCTTTTGATGGTAAAATTATTTTTTGTAGGTAACCCTAGTTTTATTCTAGATGTGTTGGAGATGATTTTTTTGTTAACCACTTTAATTTTATCCCAAGCGCATTGGAATTTTTTTAATAACTTTATTGCTAATTTACAATCTATCTTGAAAATACAATAAGTAAATTTGTTAAAAGATATAACTTGTTAGGAGAATACTGCCCATTGACAGCACTCCATTATACAACATTTTATGCGAAAATGAAAGGAAGTTCTAATGTTTTATTTCTTTTTAGTCTTCTTATTTCTTCACTGTTGTCTAGAAGATTGATAAAATCATTTTTCATTTTTTAGTTCGGTTTTCTAATAAAGCATGTTGTTTTAGTTTTTTGAAGTATTATTTACTATTAAACATATATAAGTATTTTGCCAGATAATATGATAATGTGTAAAAAAAAATCAAACTTATAAATTTTACCTAAATAAATTCTGTAATCAACTGATTTGACATTTACTTAATGAAAATCCATATTATTTATTTACTAAATCAAACTACAGTGGACACCGTTTAATTCGACATTTGAATAATTGGTTAATTCAAATGTACGTACAGTCCCATAGAAATTCCTATTTAAAATTATGTTAAAAATCCATGTTTAATCCGATGTTTTGAAGCCAAGATTTGGATAATTCGAAGCCACAATTTAATTTATTGATAATGCAAAAAGTAATCTGAATTCTATAAAAGTTGAAATACAGTTGAAAAATTCCAAAAATTCATCTAGTACCAGCATTCCTAGTTGCTTGTTGTTAAAGTCCCATTAAATAGCAAGCAAACTGGACAGTATTGTACAGCGTGTTTTGTCATCAGGTACTGTACATAGATACCTACCCCTCACTCATTACCCAAAAACTGAGAATAATGCATGTACTCTCCTTAGTTTTACAGTACAGGTATATACGTACACATACAGTACAGTTAATAATTTCAGTCAATCCAAATCTATTAAGTGACTCGATTCACAATGTCGAAACGCGGAGTGTACACCAGTTTAACAATAGCAAAAAGAGTTGAAAAGTGCTCAGGGAAGTATAAAGAGGAACAAAGGAGAAGTGTGATATTGCCAAGGAATATGGAATACTGTCGAACACTTAAACAACCTACATAAAGAATAAAGAAAAATTAATGGAGAATTTGAACCTACAAAGTGGTGGAAGTAGGAAACTCATAAGAAGTGGTGAATTTCCTTAAGTTGGTGAGTGTGTGTTCAAATGGTTAAAATAATCGCATGGTCGTAACATACCATTGAGTGGCCCAATTAGTGTGTGCCAACAAGGCCGAAGAATTTGCAGAAAAGTTGGGCGTTAAAAATGTTAAAGCAAGTGGAGGTTGGTTCAATGGTTTTAAGAAAAGAAAAGGCATTTTGTTTAAAAACGTGTGCGTTGAGAGTGCTTCAATTAATAGGGAAACAACTAATGAATGGATTAGTGAATTGTCTGAATTCACAAGGAATTATGGATCAAAAGACATATTAAAATGTGGATGAAACTGGACTTTTCTTTGCATGAAATAAATTTATTTCAGAGTACAGTAATGTAAAATTAAGTGTGTTTTGATATTTCGAAGTTTCGATGTCCCCTGTATTAAAGTTTTATTGATTTTCATAAATATTTATTTCAATCAATATGCATGACAGTTGATACACTGCATCTTCTTCAGATGTATGCCAAAATTACAAATAAATTGTATTTATATAAATAAATATAACTAGGCTACACTAAAAATTAAACAAGTGTATAATATATATATATATATTTTTTTTTTTCAATACACTGTATCTTCTCCAAATGTATGCTAAAACTGAGCTTGATACTGCATATCATGTAAGTTTAGTTTATACACTCTCTGTTTATTGTATGAGAATTTCCATGTTAACTGGCACAGCTTTTGTCTTGTATTTAACTTTTCTTATGCATACAATAATTGGAAAGTATTTTTAAGATTACCTAGAGATAGAATAGATAGAATAAATTTATTTAGAATAGGTTTACTTAGCCTGATGGAGTTAAGGCCATGTGACCTTCTCTTCCACTCATCAGGATAAACAAGTGTTACATTTAAAAACAAAAAAAAAACATAATACATACTAAACAATAAATTACCTGGTGAAACTGAACAATAATGAAAATAATGTTTAATAATACAATATAATTAAATAGAGATGATACAATATAGAGAAATATGCGGCTTTGTCCATTTGGTATTACATTTAAAATCAATGTTTTTTATTTTGACAACTGGTGTAACTTTTAAAGAGACAAGGAAAGTGAATACAACAACAATCTCTATGAAGTTTTGAATTATATTTAAAAACATCAAACAGCACCACTTTTTGATATGCAAGACTTAAAAATCCATATTTTAGATTTAATCACTAAAAACAGTGACTAAAATTTAAGAAAATAAGGGTAACTGATTAACAAGCAAAGATAACTGACAAAACTTCTGTGTGCCAGATGATTTTTAATAAGGAAAAAAAAAATATTAAGTTTATTTCAATAACTAATATTTAAAAATAACTATGCTGTAATTCTTAAACCAGAATGTTATTTGGAAGTAGCCATTCACATCTTTTTGATTGTAGGCATAGTATATATAAACTAATAACAGAGATAATATAACATGTTATGTTTCTTTATATGTATAACACTTTTTGGATATTATAGAAGTTTAAATAGGTTCCTGAATAACACCAGATGGCAGTATTCACTTTTATATGCAGATTTTCAAACACCAAACATAAGAGATCCCACCAAGGGAAACATGTAATTAACTTTAGTTTTCAACAGTCATGTCAACTTTCACAGGAATTTACCTATACTATAGTTTTCATGTCATCTCCCATTTCCTTATTCCGTCTCACCAACACTCTCCACTCCTTTTCCCCTCACCCATGATGTCTTTTCAACTCCATTCATTAATTTCATAATCACATTTCACCTCTCATATTAGGTAAAAAAAATAGTCTTGTTTAGCAAATCACAATTGTTTAAAATATGTAGTTACAGTGATTTAATGAAAGAACACTCATGTACTTTTTCTCATGACTCCAAGCTTGTGTATCAACTTAGGGCAGAATAGGGCCAAAGGGATGATTGTAACGTCTCCTCAAAGCCTTGTCCCCAGCCCTAATAAATGGTTGTATCAGTTGTGAGTTTGAATGCTTGATGTGTGTTGAACCAGTAGATTCCATCTCATTTCATTCCATAAAGTGATGATGGGTAAATACAATGACCAAAAATAAGGTTGCCATGTTAGGGTTTAAAAAAAACACAAACCCATCTTTACTAATCTCATCTTTTATCTGTCATGTCCACTTTTATAAGAATTCACCTATACTCTAAGATAAAATGCTCCAATGCTGTAGCTGAGTGGTTAAGGCAAGATGCCTTGGCACAGAGCTACTGGACTTGTGAAGGTTTAGATTTCCACGGAGGGAGACATTTTCTCATGGAATTTCAGCCAGTATGGGATCAGTGCCTAACCAGCATCGTGAGGCATTTGGGTAGCTACAATAAGTAGCAGCTCCAGGTTGAGGAAACCAGCTATAATGGCTGGGTGACCCGATATGCTGAACACATATCGCTACTACACTGGCTGGATGATCGTCTACGTCTGTGATTAAAACATGTGGATGTGAAGCCAGCAACCGGCTGGTAGGCCATGGAGTTTTTTTATAAGATAAAATGATATTAAGTTCTCTCTATAATTGGCATGTCACTGAGCAGCAATTTCCCTTTCTTACATTTTCAGTTTATGCCACTAACCTGCAATGAAACAGTCTGTTGTAATATAAATTTACACACCTTTGCCAAAAATTATTGTACCTTTTGCAACAAAATATTCTCAGTTTCTCTGATCTCTTATAAGGATACTCTTTACATCAAAAGAAAAATGATGTTCAGCTTATTCTATATGTGCACCCGACAGACATCCATTTCATGATATACTCGATTCAACATGGTCTTGTGACACCACTCTGTCTACTCCATCATATCTGGAGGCAGTGGCAAAACATAGACTCTCTCTTTCATGAAGCTCCAAAAGAAAAAAAATCACATAGAATTATATCTGGGGACACCTTAATAATGTTTCATCATCTGACCATTGCAAAATATTCACAGCGGTGGTATATGTTCATTGAGAAATCATCTCACGTCTCAATGATAATGAGGCACAGTTGCATCATATTAGAAAACAAAGTCTGTATCAAGTTGTGGCATTTACCAAATCTGCAGAATATCGAGATACAAGAATTCATTTATGATTGTTGTTAAATATACGGTCCAATTTTGATTTATTTCCAAAACTCCTCTGGTGGCGCTGGATTTTAATTTTGATCATTTCTATTCGGTAAGTGAAAAACAATATAATAAACTTTTAGCTTGATATGTTTAACCTAAAGAATAATCTTCACAATCATGATACAAAATAAGCATTTTTTTTTTTCCGATTTCAATGCTTTCAGATTAATTACTTATGCCCTCAAGGCATAATGAATCAATATTCATTTCTTAAAATACAATTTCTTCCAAAAGAAGAATGTTTTAGTAATTCACAATTACTACACACAAAAGTCTTCTAGACCAACAATTCCAACAATCTTACCTACATAACATAATTCTCATTTATCTATATAAAAAATAAAAGGTTCATAGCAACTAATTTCATGACCTTCCTTATCAAAGTAAACTATAATAAGAATCAAATGAATCGTGAATTCTTCTTACCTCATACTTCTATGTTTTTTAAACACAGCACCGCAGTATCGGAGAAAAATCTTCTCTATCAGCTGTTTACACGACTGTCATTTTTTTCTTTTGCCGATAATTACCCAAACTGCCATCTGATGCATCTTTGAAGAACTTTGTAATCATGCTTGGTTTGTCCGGAATCTCAAAGTTCATGGTTCTAGTGTGCTTTTCTTTAAATATATATCTTTTCCCAAAATGACAATTCCAAAGGTTTAGATAGATCTTTCAAAAGTTTTGTCTCTTTTTCAATTCTATGATTCTGTAATAAACTACGTATGTGCTGCTATAGCAGATTTTTCAATTTATCCATTTTTTATGTTTCTAATGTGCTCTTTTTTACGAGTTTCTAAGTTCCTTTTTGTTTTTCCTATATATACCTTACTGCAATCTTTGCAATTAATTTGATAAATTCCAGATTTTTTTTGTTGTCTGGGGTGTTAACTTTTTTATTAGTCAACAGAAGATTACCCAGGCTGAATTTGTTAATCCGAGCCAATGTTATAATATATTTTTTTGAAAATCGTTTGAAATTTGTTATGAACTTCTGGATGGTAAGTAAATTTCTTGAATTTTTCATCTTTCTTGAAATCATGTTATAGACTGGTGTATTTATGTAACCTTTTTTTGTTGTTTAAATTTCTTTAATTTCTTCTATATTATGTCTTCATCAAAATCATTATCAAATTGCTAAAATAAATGGCTTTGATGAAGACATAATAGAAGTATGAGGTGAGAAGAATTCACAATTCATTCGATTCTTATTAATGAAACTCTTAATGTTAAAATCCCCAAATGTATTATATTAAAGTAAACTATTTACTAGCAAAGTGATGAATGTCGCAACATACTGCCCCCTGTTGATCTGACCAGATAAATATTTAAAAACAATGTTACATCAAAACAAATATCAACTAATACAATGATACAACAAAATTAAATTAAATAATACAATAATATACATGAAGTCCCATAATGGCTCTATATAAAAAAACGAGTTCATTCATTATTATATGGGAGTGGACACAATTTCACAATTGCCCTCTTCAATGCAATACCATTAGTCTTTACAGAGACTACTCTGCAAACTCCATCTGCACCAGAGTGCAGTTCAACAATAACACCTGTCTTCCAGATTAAAGGAGGTAAGTTATCGTTCTTCAGTAGCACTAAGTCACCAACACTAAGACTGTTTGGCTTAGTCCACTTTTTCTTTATTTGCAAGGAATGCAAGTATTCCTTCGACCATAAAGTCCAAAAGTCTTCATAAACTCATTGCACCATGTTCAATTAGTAGAAATGGAAACGGGTTTATTGAAGAATATTTAGGTTTCTACCTATCAAAAAATGTCCAGTAGTGAGATATGATATATCGTTATGATTATCAGTTATCTTACATAAGGGACTCGAATTTAAGATTCCCTCAATCTTAACAAATAGAGTATTCAACTTTCAAAATTAAGAAGTTTACCGCCTATGGTTCTCTTCATCAATTGTTGCAGGATTTTATTCCAGCCTCAGAGATGCCTTTGAAATGTGGACTATGAGGTGGAATAAAATTCCAAGTTAAATTTAAATTGGCAAAATGTTTTTTAATTAGACTTTGATTAAGGAAAGTTACAATTTCATTTTTCGCTCCAATAAAATAGGTGCCATTATCACTCCAGAGTGATTGAGGCAGACCAAGTCTAGCTATGAACCTGTCGAAAGCTGAGAAAAAGTCAGCTGTACTGAAAACATCTACTATCTCCAGGTGAATAGCATGTGTCACTAGACAAACAAATAAAGGAATATCAGCTTTGAATTTAATTTTATTGCGGAAGCGGAAACTGTCACCCTTAATAATAAATTGGACCACCATAATCAATGTCAATCTTGACAATGGAAGTTCAGGCTGAACCCTATCTGCAGATAGATGTCCCATTATAGGAATAGTTGAAGATGGATTGCATCTAAGACATTTATAACATTTATGAATAACTCTGTCCACAGTGGATCTCCCTCTTGGAATCCAAAATTTTGACCTCAAAAAAAAAAAAAACAATATAGCTTGAATGCCAGAATGCAATAATTTTTCATGTTCAAATTTTATAATTAAGTTGGTGACAAAAGTGTTTGCAGGGAAAATAATGGAATGTTTCTCATGGAAACTCAAGGACGAATGCTCCAGTCTTCCTCCAACTCTTAGAAGACCATCATCGTTAACAAATGGCGACAAAGTCTTAATCTTACTAGAAGATGACACCAAACATTGGGAATTCAAATCTGCATACTCATTAGAGAATTCTGATACTTGTATCATATGAATTATTTTTCTCTCGGTGGAATTTAATTCCTCCATGGATAGTGGATCCAAATGCCATTCTCATTTGGATGAACGACTATTGTACATAAATCTCAATACATAAGCACAGATTCTGTGTACTTTGGAAAAAGAAGAATATTTTTCCAACTCATTAGTGTCAACCTTGACTACAAATATATTCCTCAGTCCACCACATGGATAGGTTGGATAATGAGTGGGATAAACCCCACAAGACAATAAATCAGCAGGATTACAATGAATGCAGACGTGTCTCCAATTTTAAATGGAAGTAAGTGACTGAATTTTAGACACTCTATTAGCAACGAATGTTTTCCACATCGTGGATGGTTTTTGTAACCAATGTAACACAATAGTACTGTCAGTCAAGTAATATACCTTGTATGGAACAGACAACTTCAAAGACTCAATAACCTTAGTCATAAAGTTGGCCAGCAACAATGCTGCACAGAGCTCTAGTCGTGCAATGGATTGTTGCTTTAATGGAGCAACTCTTAACTTAGAAATAAAAAAAAAATAACAGATACTTGATTGTTGACAGATACAGACTTTACATATACACAAGCATCATATGCCTTTTCTGAGGCATCACAAAAACCATGCAATTCTATACATCTAGTATCTTGAAATGGTAACACCTTTCGAGGAAATTTAATATCATTCAACAAATGCAAATCTTCAAACAATTTCAACCAAATTTCATAAATTTGAGACGATGGATCAATAGCACTGTCCTAATCCAATTTGGATTGCCGCAACTGTTGTAGCAATATCTTGTATTTTACCATCATGCAACCAAGAAAACCTAATAACGGATCAAATATGGATGTAATAGCAGACAAAATCTTTCTTTTGGTAATATTATCAGTAGATTGTTTCAAATTAATCTGAATTTGGAACTCATCAGTGGCAGGATGCCAAACGATACCAAGTGTTTTTACAGAATCATCCTTCGTGAGTTTAAGAGTAAGTGAATACTCCAAATCTTCAACGGGAACATCACTTAAAACCTCAGGAAGATTAGAGCACCATTTTCTCAGATGAAAATGAGCACTTTCAAGAATAGAAGATTTACCAAATAAACAATCATCTATGTAAAAACAAGATCTGATAATCTCAGCAGCTTCGGGATGATTGTTCACGCTCCTTAGCTAACTCAATAAGACATCTAGTCGTTAAAAAACTGGCTGAACTTGTGCCATACGTAACTGTCATGAGGCGATAATCCTGACTTCTTCACCAGGGGAATTACGCCACAGTATACGTAGTAAATCCTGATCATCAAAATGTATCTGTATACACCTATACATTTTAGTCACGTCGGCAAATAAGACAACAAAGAAAGTTCTGAATTTTAAAACTATAGATAATAGGTCAGGTTGTACTGATGGACCAACCATCAACATAGAATTCAATGACACACCGTTTGAAGATTCACTACTACCACCTATCTGTATACACCTATACATTTTAGTCACGTCGGCAAATAAGACAACAAAGAAAGTTCTGAATTTTAAAACTATAGATAATAGGTCAGGTTGTACTGATGGACCAACCATCAACATAGAATTCAATGACACACCGTTTGAAGATTCACTACTACCATCAAACACTACTCGCAACTTAGTATTTGAACTAGATTCTTTCAAAACGCAGTGGTGAGGCAAATAATATTTTATAGAACTGATAATTTCTGGATGGACCAACTCCATAGGACCCAGTGATTCATATTCCTTTAAAAAATCAACATAATCTTTTCTAAGATTACTGTTTCTTGAAAATCATTTTTCCATTTGTAACAACCGTTTCAATACATTGTTACGAGAACTGCCAACCACATCTACATTGGGTTTAATTGGTAATTTTACAACATATTTACCAGAAACATCATTTTAACATTATTTTACAAAATGCTCTTCACATAATTTCTCCTCAGGAGTGAAAACTTGTTGGGACAATTCCTCAAACTGCCAAAATTTCTGAATCTGATTACTCAAAACATCAACATTGTCAGAGGGAGACAGTTTCCAATAACCAGCCAGTCTGCAGCTGACTGTTGAGGTCTACCACAGCAGTAGATGAAACATCGATTGAGAAGATAACCTGACCACGGCCTATCAGCCCGCAAGATGAACCAAATAGGGATCAAGATATTTAATTTTAGGAAGTTATATTTTGAGGTTATTTTAATTATATTATTTTTAGTCTGAACATCTTATCTCAATATTACTGTTGATTTGTTCTTGAACATGTTTCAAAACAATTCTGTTTTATCGTCAGCTTTTCCACACTGGTTTTATTTATGTTGCATAACCTGGATGTCGATGTCAGCTCCATCCTGTGGTTGGCCAAAGAACCTCCAAACAAGGTCACGCTCCATCGGTATATCAAAATTCATAACTCTGTTTCTGTTCTTCTGAATATAAATTTTTTTCCCAAATAGTCAGCTCTTTTGTATTTTCTAACTGTTTTAATAATTTAGTGTCTTAATTTATATTATGTTTTTCAGACCAAACATGAGCAGCAACTGCAGATTTTTCTATTTCCCCATTTTTAATATTTCTTATGTGTTCTTTGGATCAAGATGCCGGCCATGAAAGCCTATAATTATAAATACAATTATTATTTATAATCTGAGAATTTATCAATTGTTTTTTTTTAAGTTCCCAGGAGATTCGAAAATTGAAATTATTGATTTTTTTATGCATTTGTTTAATTAGGGTTAAATTATTGAGTTTCTAGTTAAGAACACATAAATGGCTATAAGAAGATTGCAGTCGGATAACTTGAAATATTTGTCTTACATCTTGGATACCATTACCTTCTGCGACTTGCATGACTAGCCTTCAAGGCATAAAACACTGGATGAAGGCATTTTCAGGGATTTGATAAAGTGGAGAATTAATGCCTGTGATATAAGCTTAAAACCTCATTTAAATGCTAAGAATGCTATTTACCTTACAAATTAAAATTAATTGATTGAATTATGTGACTTTGAGGTAAAGAAAATGATTGCGAATGATGTGAAAAATGTCAGTGTTTTAGCTGATAAAAGCTGTGACATTTCTGGAAAGGAGCAATTATCCATTGGTGTGCGTTTTTTTTAATCAGAAACTGAATAAAATTCAAGAAGAGTTTTTGAGCTTTGTTGAACAGAAAAGAATGGACACCAAATCAATTGCTGCAGAAATTGAGCTTTTTTTTTCAAAGAGATAAGCACTGACCCACACAAATGTGTCAGCCAGGGCTAAGACAGCTGCTCAACAATGGCAGGAAAAGACAACGGGGTTCAGAAGAGTTTTTTTCTTTTTTCCCCAGGGGTATTTACTTCCACTGCGCAAGCAACAAAATCAATCTTGTGGTAAATGATTTGAGTAGTGTGCCCGAGGTGAGAAACACGATAGCTACATTTAGGACATTATAAACTTTTTTTGAGAGTCGCCGTTGAGAAGACAGCACATCTCAAGCATCCTCATGCTCTGCGAAACACGTTGGTTGCAAAAATATAAAATTATTGGGATATTTAGAAACACTTTTTGGAATTGATAAACGGCCTGAAATTGATTGCCATAGAAGGAAAAGCACCAAGCCAAAAACAAGCTGATCAATTGCATGCTGCTACCGCACCATAAAGAGATGGAGACTATTGCTTCTGAGCTGGGTGTGGAAATACACATTACCAAGAATATTCAATAAACAGACACATTGAGCTAATCCACAATCTAATCCTGAAGATTATTTTAAGATGGCCATCTTAAATCCCTATTCGGACTCCTTTCACACAGCCTTGTCAGACTGATTTGTAGAACAACAGGGTCCTGCTTCTGAACTACAAATGCTGCACCCTAAGAATCTAAAAACATCTCTGAAAGATGTACAAGCAAAGTTTCAGAGTATTATAAAATTGAGGATTTGTCCACCAAAATTGAACTATGGCATTGTATGTGGATGAAACAAAGTGACAAGGATAAATAAGGTGTTTTCGTTAACATTGTGGACGAGTGCGATTAAAATAGCAATTGTAATAATTATGCCTTTCTTTACCATGCACTACGTGTCGATTGAACGCAATTTTAGCACCTTAAGAAGGATGAAGGCCTGGTGCCGCTCAACAATGACAGGAAATTGCCTGTGTATGCTCAGTCTAAAAAAAAAACTTATTAAAAAAATTATATTAAAAAATTCAAACAAAACGTACTTAAAAATTTTTCTCAAAAGAAAGGGAAAGTCAAACTGTGTAGTTGTACTAAAATATTGCTAATAGTTTCAATACAATTAAGTAGTATAACAAGAAGAAATCTTGACAAAAAATTATATTCCCTATTAATAGTGCGTGGAGAACTTATTTTTTAATGACTCGCCTTATATAATTTCAAATTTCTATGATACTGGCAGTTTCAGATAATATCTTGTCCCTCTTCAGTCATGGCTTTCACTCATGAAATTCTCTGGTTGTTGATTTCTCTAAGGACATCACCTCTTGTGCTGCCATCTTGGTTGGGATTATAAACTTTGTAATTAAATTTTTATCCACCGGAATATCAAAGTTCATAGATCAATATTTATTCTTCTGAATGAATATCTTTTCCCAAATTGTCAGTTCCAATGGTTTATCCAATTGTTTCAAAAGTTTTACCTCTTTTTCAATTTTATGATGTTCTAGCAAACTATGTGCACCAATTGCTGATTTTTCAATTTCACAATTTGTAATATTTCTAAAATGTTCTTCAGTGCATGTTTCCAAATTCCTTTTTGTTTTTCCTATGTATACTTTGCTACAATCATTACAATTTATTTGATAAATTCCAGATATCTTACTGTCTGGGATGTTGATTTTTTTTATTGGTACTCAGAAGTTTTTCCAGACTAAATTTATTTATTGGTGCCAAAGTAATGTTGTGTTTGTCAAACATTTTTTGAAATGTCCTATGTACTACTGGATGGTAAGTAATTTTCCTGAATTTCTTCTTTTCTTTACTAACAGTTTGTAGGGTAGAGCATTCTTTAAGTTGTTTTACTTTTTTTAATTTCTTTAATTTGTTTGATATTATACTCTTATTGAAACCATTTAATCTGGCTATTGAAAAATCAGCAATTGCTGCACATATCAACATCATAAAATTGAAAAAGAAGCAAAACTCTTGAAATAATTGGATAAACCGTTGGAATTGACAATTTGGGAAAAGATATTCATTCAGAAGAATAAATATCGATCTATGAACTTTGATATTCCGGTGGATAAATATTTAATTACTAAGTTTATAATCCCAACCAAAGATGGCAGCACAAGAGGTGATGTCCTTAGAGAAATCAACAACCAGAGAATTTTATCAGTGGAAGCCATGACTGAAGAGGGACAAGATATTGTCTGAAACCGACGGTATCAAAGAAATTTGAAATTATACGAGGTGAGTCGTTAAAAATATGTTCTCCACTCACTATTAATGATGTTACCTCATAATATTTACTTCCCAATATTAATTTAAATATATTTGCTATGCCTAAATATTCTGCAATTATTTCACTATTCTTCATATTTCCTCTTCAATAGCGCTGTAGTTTTGTTCTGAAATAATTGAGGTTAGTTTCAATTTCGAAATTCCAGCTGAACCGGACCTAGTTTGGAGGTTCTTTGGCCAGCCAGAGGAGAGAGCTGACATCGACATCCAGGGTTCACAACATAAAACACATCAGTCTGGACAAGCTGAAGATGATATAGAAGATTATATTGAAACATGTTCGCGAAAATAACCAACATTAATTTGAGGTAAGATGTTTCCAGTCTCAATAAAACTTGATTAAAAGAACCTCAAAATATTACTTCCTAAAATAAACCATTAAATACTTTCTATACCTCTTTCAAACTAAGTTCCAGTTGTAATGTAAACAAACCAGATCTATCACTGTGTTTTCATTGGTCATATAATGGTTTTACCTTTAAGCGTATAGAAATGTAGTTCGCTCTCTAACACTCAAAATAAAGGAAATAAAAACATATATTATCTAGCACATGTCTATAAAAGTTATATGAGAAAATCTCAAAATACATAATTCCAATTTTAATAGATTAAATAAATAAGCAATTCATTGTTTAATTCTTACTCATATGCAATGTAGAATATGATAGAATTTCATTTGTTCCAAATGGCTGCTTCTCTTGTACAATTTTTAAAGCATCAAAAAAGAAAAACTTTAGAAAAGCACAGGGAAACAAATTATTTTGAATATTTTCAAACAGTTTAGTGAAAAATATCCTACAATTGCCATTTAGGATGTGAAAGAAAACAGCAGAATTTACAGGTAAACCAACATGGAGCACAAGTTCCACTCTTAATGAAATTGTAAATAGAGGATATCTATCAACATCACAGAAATAATGTATAAATGTCTAATTAGATAAGCCCACATATAATTTGTCATAAATAAATAAGAAATGGAGAAGTTTCTAATTATTTGTACCATCTTAGCCTGTATTCAATCTTATTTCCCATAAAATATGACGTAGCCTAAGAACAATGTTTCTATCGATAACAGTTCCATACAGAATTAAGTCATATGGCAGATAAAAGTAGCACCATGGTTCCCCCAACAGACGGAATCTGAAAAGTAATACCATATGCAGTACAACTGGAACTAAGCTCGGAGCTAGTATAAAAGAAGGTTATCATAACAGAGAAGAGCACGGAGATCATGTGTTTGTGATCTAACAGTTAATAGAACATGTTCATTTTATATTTGTTGATTTATACGAGTGTACTATTGGGTAAATTATGGAATATGTTGGAATTTAATTAAATAAAAACAGAAGATCAAAAAATGAACAGGGTTGTAATATCTGGAATATAAAATATGTATAATGGCGAAATATCGAAAGTAAATTAATAGAGAGTTAGAATTTTAATGACTCACTTCAAATAAAATGAAAATCATGAATTTTTTAATTCCCAGGGAATTTGCAAGTTCATCAGTCAGCCAATAAAGGGAACAGAAATCAACCTACAGGATCACGAACCGTCAATTCAACAATTAGAAGGAAATGATAATAATACATAATGTATAAAAATTAGTCTTCAAGAAATCTACAAATATGAGGTGAGTCGTGAAAATTCTAATGCTCTATTAATTAAAATAAACCTCATAGTGTCACTTCCTTTTAATGTTAATCAAAAGTAAAAATAGGAGAGCAATTCCATATATGACTGACTGACATTTACAATACACTTTTGCAGCAAAATGGTTGCATAAATATTACAATTGATTGAAATTAGGGGTGTTATCTACGTGATATGATAGAAGAATAGTGTGTAGTTAAGGCTGTACATAAATATACGTTTGAAGAAAAACAGTGCTACTTATTATCTATCGAAGTATGTGTGACTGACTGATATAAATGTCAACTCATTATGCAGCTTAACATGTTCATCTGCATCATTCTCTGAAGTGTGATTCCTAATTCAATTTTCCAAAATACCGTTTGGAGGACACATTTCATGTTATATTCTCAATAAAAAAACGAAACAAAAATCACAATTAAGACCAGAGTTATAACCTAATATGTGATGTGTGACTGACTGACTACATTCTGTGACTGACTGACATATCTGAATTTTATTAAGACTTTAATGTTGTGGAGCTGTAAATATTATACAAATAATACAAAATAATATGAAATTGTAATAGATAAGTCCACCGCTGTGGTCTCGAGGTAGCGTGCTGCCTTGTCACGCAGCGGGCCCGGGTTCGATCCCCGGTCGGGACACTTTTTCTGGGTGAGGTTTTTATCGGGGTTTTTGCTCACCTGTAAGACAAATATCAGGAAAACTTCAAGGCCCAAACGGTCCCCGAAACCATATTGCCATCATTATCCTTATCATCATCATCATTCTTCGCCGGTGTGGAAAGCAACGGGAAAAAGCTACCACACCTATAGCTCCCTAGTAAAGCTGCAAGCACAGTATGAAAATGCTATGAGTGCAGTGAAAGACCTACCCTCGGGCAGAATTACTATGGATGGATAATAGATAATAAGCGATAATATGGAGATGAATAAAGAACTTCACTCCTTTTATCATGTATAGGAAATGTACAATTTGATATGCTGTAAAAATATAAAATAAATAGTGTAATTTATTTAACTTGGTTACCATGTGTCGTTTTAAATTTCACAAAATAAAGAAAATATTAACTTCTTAACAACAAAGGGCCTTCTCTATAGTTAAATATGCCTAATATGAGTATAATTTTATTACATCCATATAAACTGATTAAAATTTATCTGATGCTGTTAATAGATTGAATCATTGAAATAAATAAAAATGCCGATATGGAATTTGCATTGTTCTTTTCAGAACACTAAAATTAACTTTCACGCGTCTCAACTTTAAAGACAAAAAAAAAATTAACGAAAAAGTGCAGTATGCAAATTATTAAAATTTTTATTTAAATGTGGAGAATTCTGTTATAATTCTTTCAAAGCAACTGATTACAAATTATATTGCTGACATGAGTTCTATTTTTTAAACTAAACAATTGAAAGAAATCTCTTACAATGCTCGAAATCTTACTTTATGACTGACTGTTCTGAGCTGGCGCACATAGTACAGCGTTGTCATACGAATTTTCACTCTGTTGGTTTCCAATAACGCTACAACCAATAATAGTTTTCTTTTGCACTACCGCTTATACTTACTTAATCACATATACTCCACGCCAATTATATTTTTTTATACAAGTAACTTCATATGATTTAAAACTGTTGTTTCAATCAACACAATAATGGAACTGTGGCAACATCGCACTGTGGATCCCCGATAATACGACACACATGGCATGTCAAAGGTCAAACGAATGCGATAAACTTTCAAGTTCAAGGACTCCCACACACACATTTTCTAACACATAAGAACCGCGCACTTGTTTTTAATTCCAGTATACAATACTCTAGCAATTCACTTAATATAACATACATATTGAAGAATCGCATAATGATGAATTATTTAAATGTCATTAATAAAAATATAATTTTCTTTCACACATGAAACTTGTGAATTTTTTGCACTGATTGTTCATTTGAAATTTGTGCATATTCTATAACATACGGCTTCCACACATTCACATGGTGAACTCCATGAGTTGCCGGAATAGCTGCAAGATGTTGAAATCGCTTTTTTAAAAATCTGTGTAGCAAGCAACTGAGTGCGCCGTGCGTAGTAGTAATATATAAAAAAGTCAGTCATGGGATTCTAGCGGGAAACGTAATTACTTTACAAGACAATGTCGTTAATGCCTTTTTGTTAGTTATGCACCGATAACGTAGAATCCCGGAGGAAATTTGAATCCATCAATTATCGTATTGTATACAATAATTTTTGTATGTTTTATTATGTGACTGACTGTAGCTTACCCTTAATAATTATAGGGCACATTTTAATTATCTAGAATATTATAATACAATTATTAGTATTACATTTACGATCAGAAAGGACCGAAATATGGTATAACAAGAGTCAGTGAAACAAAACAAACTTATACAGTGAAATCGTAAAACAAAATTTCGTTTAATTTTGCATGTCTTTTCAGGTTTCGGAAAATGTGATGTTCTACTATTAATTTTAGAATCAAAATAATCCGTATTTTAAACAATAACTTCTAGAATTAGAAAATTTCATATGTAAAAAAGTATATCTCATCGAAAAAATTACTCCTGCGCCAATTTCAAAATTTTCACATCGGTATGACATTTTCATGGAATTACTCTACATTTAAAACCTTCCTCTGACTGCCTTTTAGCTCAAATTGTCACATAAAAAGGGCCAGTAATTATTTTATGAAAAAGCTGAGCCGAACAGTCTACCAGATTTCCTAAACCATGTTTATGTTAATACACAGCGGAGTCCAGCAAGCAACTGACTGCGTCATGCGTATTAGCAATATAAATAAGGGGACAAAAAGTCAGTCAGTCAGTCACGGGACTCCAGCGGGAAAAATAACGACTTTACAAGAAAATGTCATGAATACTTTTTTATTAGTTGTGTACCGATAACGTAGAATCCAAGAGGAAATTTTAATCCATCAATTATTATGTTGTGTACAGTAATTTTTATCCGTTTTCTGTGACTGACTGACCATAACTTACAGTTAACAACTATAGGACACATTTAAGGTATATATAATATTAGAATGCAATTAATATTGTTTCATTTACGACCAAGGAGGACCAAAGCATGGTTTAAAAAAAAGATTTTGTGAAATAAAACGAATACATTCGACCAAATCATTAAACAAGAAATTGGTAAAATTTTGCGTATTTTTTCAGGTTTGGAATATGACAAATTTTACTGCTATTATTAGATTAAAATAATGCACATTTGAAACATTTTCTTATAGAATTATAAAATTTGATATTTACAGATATATATTACATCAACAAAATTATTCCTGCGTCAGTTTCAAAATTTTCACCTCGGTATGACATTATCATGGAATCGCTCAGGAAAAAACCTTTCAGATAATATTTTGAACACAAAAGGTCTGCGACCAGGATGTGATTGTATCTCCCATGTTAATCAAAATATATTTACAAACAAATCTACAAGAGAAAATGTTGTGGATGAGTCTACCTATCGGTGATGAAAATGTACACATTGCTGTTTGCAGACGACCAAGTTCAAGAACATGTTGAAGCAGAATATATGTTTAGAAAATGGATTGGAGAGTGTGATAAATGGTATCTAAAAATTAATTTTGAAAAGTCATTCTATATGGGATGCAATGAAACACGAGATTTAATTTTGCAAGATGGAAAAGATACTATTGAAGGATGGGATGTAACTGAATACTTAGGGGCCAAAATTAATGAACATTCTATGCAAGATGATGATATTAAACAAAGGAAGATGAGTTAAATGGAACGAGAATATTTTACAGAAACTGAAATAAATATACATCAGTCTGTAGTCTAAAGAGTGAAGTAGAAACTTGGGGAAACTAAGTCAAAAATATTAGCACAGAAATGTATTTGTTACAACAAACTTTCTAAATAAGAAATGAAATAATCAGACAACATATGAATAATGAATTATTCAATTATAGATTTTGTAAAATGCAGACATTTGAAATGTATGGACATGTAAAACAATTGGATAATGAAAGGCTACCAGGAAGAGTTTTGGAATGGATTCCAGCTGGAAGGGGAGGTGAAGGTAGACCAAAAAACACCTGGCTGCAGGACATAAAGAAAGTGATGAATTGAAAAGGATTAAAGACAGAGACTGGGAAGATAGGTGGATTTGTGGGAAATGGATAAGAGTGTGGAGGACAAAGCTGTTTGCATTCTACAAGCTATACGTGTCACCTGGGTAGTGCTAAATGAACAACAATGATGGCTACAACCAAAGTGAACTTCACTGGGAGGCTAGAAGCAAATTGGGTTAAAGGATCAACAACTGCAAATCATGGCATAGAACATGATGTAAAGTGAGCCGGTCTCACAGTATATTGTAGTGGTTATCATTTAATTCAGGTCATTGAGGTGAGATAGCTGTTAAAGGGAGAGGATGTTAACACAGGTTCGAGAGTAAATATGGCTGTTCATTGAGGTGAAAGAACCCTTATAGACAAATCTGATTATATAAATTATAAACTGCAAGAAAATTCACTTAAGGGGAAACATACAAGTTTCGGTATTGGATTACTTCATGTATACAGGAATGCATATCTTATCGTTACGGTGGTAGGGTTTGTGTGCCTTAGCGACTTACAGAGCTGTGCCGGCAGTATTGTTGCTACCGGCACAGCCTCCCATGCTGCACAGATCTGTAAGTAAAGACCAGACAAAACTGCATCCACACCAAAAAGCCAGGCTTGTAACCTACTTGGAAGTGTAAAAATCCAATTACTCAGAACAGCAGTTCTGAGCCTCGGATCAGGATAGATCATACTATAATGACTAAGGCAAGGAAAAGGATTACAGCAGTAAAGACCTATTACAACTTATCAAGACCAGATATCATAAAAACAAAAATTATTGGAAACAACTGAAATGAAAATACTCTGTAAAAGTGTGGGAAAAACTTTATGAGATAGAGAAAGGAGAGAAAGTATCAGAGTCAAAGATATTAAGGAATGGGTATATAGGAGAAATCAAGAATGGGATGCACATATAAGCAGGATGGACAGCAAAAGAATTGTCAAGTATGCAAGGGATGTCCCAGAAAATGGTGGTATGATGTCTTAAGTTAAAGTAACAAGAATTGAAGAAAGAACAGGTTTAAACCTAAATGGAAGAAGAAGAAGTAGAAGATACAAATTATTAATAAAAATTGGGTGTAGGAAAAATTTTATTTGAATTTACATTACATGTTTCATACGTCATGAACAGGAATATTCACTACTTCCTCTAACTAAAGGTATTTTCAGAATTGCTAAAACATTTTTATCATTATAAATAATTTTTGAGAATTGAAGAGCAATTTTTGTGACAGTGCTGTCAAATATAAATATTTTAAAATTATTCCTTTTTCTTCAAGTTCAAATGAACTACCAAGTGTAGTTGATGAACAAATACAAAAATTGTTATTTCTGGGCACTGTCACAAAAATTACAGATCAATGCTCAAACCCATCATTTTTGTGATGGTAATTATGTATGTATACATCACATATGTCCCACATGGGAGCATGGGTGCTCCCTAGTGGCAGTTTCTTAACCAGGCTAATTTATGTGTGTTTAATTTGAGAAAGAAAAATTAATGCTCGAACCCTGGATGCAGAGTTCAAGCCCCAGTTCAAGTGTTAATTTTTCTTTCTTAAATTAAGATTCTATCCAGGATGGAAAAATGTTAATTGAAATAAAAACAAGAAAATTATGTATGTTTATTTACCTACAGATATAATCAAGTAACATGTGGTTAGCTCGTCACTTCAATGAGATATCTAATAGGTGATTAAAGGAAGTGATGCTATGAGGTTATTTTAATTAATAACTGACTTCATATGACATGAGGTGTTAAATTCATTTTATTCATATTTTTATGGGCTTCAAAATTTTCAGACTCATGACCATGGTTTAAAGTCCCTTCCGGAGGAATGACCCTTGGATTTTTCCATCCTATAAATCCATCGACCCTGGCAGGGTTTGAAGCCACGACCCTTTGGACTAGAGGCAAGGAGCATAACCACTAGACCAATTGCGGCTGACAATGATAAAATATCTCTTAGCAATTTTGAAAACACACTTTATTAAGGGAAATTGTGACCATTCCTCTCAAGGTGAATATTTGAACAGTACATCAGTAAAGAGTCTGAGCCATATGCTGAAGATGATTGATATCCAATCGAAAGATGTTCAAGAACAAATCAACATTAATATTGAGGTAAGATAAACAGACTCAAAATAATATAAGTATCTAGTTACGTTGCAAGAAAACAAACAAGGTGGCCACTAGATAAATTAAAAAATGTAATTCAATATTTAACTCTTCAAAGCGGGTAGTTAAATGACCAGTCATAACCTGATGCGGGAGGAGTTTTCACTGGGATTTAAATCCGGCCATCCATTGCAAGTATTCAAGTAATGCATTTAAAAGGGAATATCCTGCGTAATTTAAATTATTTCAGACTCCCTCTTGGTGTATACTTAATATAACATTTAATAAATTAAAGATATTATATTACTCACATAACATTTCTTCAGGTGTAGAGTATTAATGATTTTTATTCCACAGTGGTAAAAAATAATTAAAACAATACAATTCACATATACAACTAAAGCAGTGAATTAGACAACAAATTCTTTGAAGGATTCAGAGAACCGGCACACTACTTAATGACACAATTCAATATTTACACAAAGAAGAGGGTCTTCCAGAAAAAAAAAAAACTTGGAGCAGAAGGGAGCTTTAGAAATTCATTTAGTGTGACTGTTTAACTCATGCCTCAAATGGGAGTCAATGACCAATCACATTTCAATGAATTTTGATTTACAATCAATCACAGTCTTTTTCACCTTGATTTTATCAATTTAATTTTATCACTTTAAAATCAAGCTCCTCCTCCTTTTTAACATTCTGAATAGGTCAAGCATTATTTTGCACTGACTGACTCTCTAAGAAATATGTTGAATATAACAATTTATATATTAAGATGTAAGAATTCTAGAATGCATGTGGCTACCAGATTGTATATACAGTCCACAAATGTAACCAGATAGTGCTTGTTGGATAAATAAAAACATTTGTAACAATTGCTCACAAAAAAAAACACTGTTTGCACTTTCTTAAACATATTATTTCCCAACAATTTACATTCCACAATAATATAATTGACATACGAATTACATCATAGAACATAAAAAATTAATTAATAACCTATAATGTTGGTTATAAACAGTTTGATGTGTTTCATTTTTTCTCCACTAGGGTGCATTTTTACAATATTGCAATCCTTTGGCTATTAATAATATGATCTGGTTGCAGTGATGAACAAATGAAGCATAACAAACGTTTCTCATTTGTTTTCAAACATTGCCGTTTACATTAAATATATAAATATTTTTAAATAACTATATTTAAATAATGATTTGTGAGCAAACAGCTTAATTTTATTTGTTAAATAGTCCTAACAAATGCCACTCTTGATTACTAAATTCTCTAGATAAATTGGAAATCACTCGTGGCATTACTTATGATAGGGATATACGTATCTTAAAGCAGTTTTCAAGGCATAAACCAGATTGACAGTCCGGACACCATTAAATTGATTCTTTCCTCCTTCCATGTTTATTACAAACAACACACCTCGTTTGTGGTTCAGACTTCTTCACGGTAGGGGGAATCTTCTCCAATATTGTCTTTCTAACAATCTTTAAATTAATGTTGGAAAGTAAACATTATGAGGTTATCATTAATAGTGAGTGGAGAACATGTGTTTAACGACCCACCTCAAACAATTTCAAATTTCTTTGATACCGGCAGTTTCATGGAAGTCGTGGCTGAAGAGGGACAAGATGTCTGAAACCATCGGTAACAAACAAATTTGAAATTGTATGAGGTGAGTCATTAGAAATATGTTCTCCACTCACTATTAACATTATTATTGCTCGTGTTTCTTCCTAGAACTTTCCTTTCTATACATGAATCATGTTGGACTTTGACCTTCAACTAAATCGACCCTAAATTTCAAATTGTCCTTTTCATTTCCAATGTTTTGCTTGAATATATAGTATGCATATGTTTAAAAGTCTTTTAAGCATTTTCATGGACCATTTATTCATTTTTTTCTCTCAATCAGGTAACCTTGTAGTAAATTGGTCTTTCAAATTCACGCCTCCCATGAAGTAATTCTAGTCGCATATCATCACCGGTTTCACCTTCTCTTGCCCTCTTCTTGTTTTCATAATTTTGGTTTTGTCACTAAGGTATGTGGATAACATTGTCATATTCTTTTTGTAACTCCACTTAATAACTGTAACTGGACCTGAATGTTGTGAAATAAGTTCAGCCTTTTCCAATTTTTTCTCTTTCATTGTCATCAGCATGTGTTTCCTATTCAATCTGTGTCCCAATACAGTCAGTTTTAAAATATTTTAATTTCATTGCCAGTGATGGAGAATTATAAAAGTTGTCCATCCACAGTGTATACCTTTTTCCTAGTAACGGTTCCATAAGTTGAAATACAATAGCCATAATTTTATTCGCAACACCTGAGTCAAACTAGAATCCAATGTTGTGTCCTTGCCTGTATAAAAAATGAAAAACCACATATAGCCAGTAGTCAATTCACAGAGATCAAAACTTTTAATTCCAAATTTTGATGATTTTAGAGGTAGATATTGAATGAATGATAGACATTCTTTCCATAATGTAAGGGATTCGTCGATTGAAATATTTTGTTTTAGTATGTACATTGTTTGAAATTTATAGCTGAGGTACTGTACTAAAGGATAAATTGGAAATAACTTTTTGGGCCGTCATACATAGTGGATTTTGTGTCATTGTTGTTAAAATGAAATTTGCAAATAGATTCAAATCGTCCAAGAACAAAACAGAACCAAATATGGGAGTGGCTATTGTCGAATTTCATGAAAAATAACAGTGAAAAGTAGGTTTCTGTATTATTCCCATTAACATAAACAGTGCTAAAGTAACATACATTTCATCAAATGTCACAGGGGTCCATTCTTTCACTCCGGATCAAAATGAGAAAAGCATACACCGAGATTTCACGTACTAATCTGCATAACGGTTAGCCTCTATGATACGTAATAAGAACAGTTAAGTCTCGAAGACTGTGATGGGAAGGACATGTAGAACAAATGGGGAATGAAAGAAGGGCATGTAAATAGTAGGTAGGTCAAGAATGAGGTAGGAGAATAAGATTAACCATGATTTGAGGAAAGTAGATAACACAGGGGATCATTGGAAAGCATTAGCTCATGACAGAGATGTATGGAGAGCTTATGTCCATGCAGCCATAAACTCATGGTTTCGATGGTGCCAGTAAGTTACTTAGGTATTATAGTTTATTGTCTTAATTAATTTCCAATTCATTCCCCACGTATAATTCACTTCCCTCAAATCTAGGTTAATTTTATTTTGGCACCTCATTCTTTTGCCTACCTACTAGGTGCTTCACCTCTTGTTTTCCTTCAGGAAGTTTCTATATCCCTTTTGATTAATGATATTTAACTTTGAAAACATACATATGTAGAACCCTGGTACTTTGAGTCTCAGTATTTTGTGATTCCGTGTATTTTGAGCAGGTCATATGAAAATTAAAATTTTACAGAAAACTGGAGTAAAATACTGATTTCATACATTATTTTCATATACCTTTTTAACACATCTGAATATATTACATTTATAACTTTCTTTCAATTATCCGTGCAATATACAGGTAAAACTGTCTCACTTAGGGTCTTCATTCATAATAACCAAGGACTCATACTGCCAACATATTTTTATTATAGTGTGTACATATTGATTTATGATTCTAGGGGTGCTCTTGTTAGGATCGCATCTTTTCAGAAAACTATTGTTACAGTAATCCAGTCACTAGAACACACTACACTTAACAAGGGAACTGTCAACCATTGCATGACAAAACCTTCCTTGAAATTTCTTCCAGAGAAGCGTTGTGATGTCCCAAGGCCATATCCATAAATGTATCTGTTGCTTTCAACTGCAAGGCATTAAAATCCAGTGCCAAATTTCTCATTTGAATTATAGGAATTGGTAGATTGGATAACCCTCACACTAAATATATTCAAGTTATTTGACAGGACTGTACAATACCGAAATGAATGAACGGACCACATCAATAGAAATGATAACAGAATCCCAAAACAGATTCTTCATTACAGACCACTAGGAAGAAGGAATGTGGGAAGACTCAGTAAAAGATGTACAGACCAATTCTAACATGAGATTGGAGCAGACCTTTGGATCTTGTCCATGATGCTGCTGACGTTAACCCTCACTACCTGCCATATGTGCCACATCCTTACTCCACTCTACTCTTATTTAAGCAGGGATGCCCATCTGCTCTGTGCAGTGACTTGTCATTGCTGGATTCTGGCTTCAATTTCAGTACCTTGCAGTGAAAAGCGGCAGTTATTATTTTGGACATGGCTTTGGTGCATCACAATGCTTCTCTGAGGGGAATTTCAAGGTAGGTTTCGGGATGCAATGGTTGACAGTTCCCTTGTAAGTAAAGCAGTAACAGGCTGATTGTAGCATTACACTTGCTGCTAAAACACAAGCATCTGTTAATAAATAAGGTGAATCTTACCTCATAAAAGTTCAGTGTGTAACAGGTAAATTTCAACATTCAATTATTGCATAATATTTATATCTCTTTAGTTTAGTAATTTATTTTCCAAATTTTTTTGTTATTTTGTGCACAGACTATCTTTTATAGTTTTCCAAATAAACTTGGAGGCTAATTCTAATTCCAAACATTAATTGATAAATTTTATATCTGCTGCATTTTTATTTTCTTTTCCTTTAACTTGATAAAACTTTTAATTTCTACATTTAATCCCGAAAAGTTGTTATTGAAGTCACAAAAACTGGAGGATGCCATTTTACTTTCTGTTATTTTACGTAAAAATTAAAATCTGTATTTTTTTTATCTTCCTGTGACTTAAGCAGTCACATTTATTACAAAATTCAATATAAAATTGAAATTTTAAAACAAGGATCTATTTTATATATAAAGAAAAAAGGAATTTATGTTTTTGAAACTTGTAAATTTAACACAGGTATTGTTCACCTTTATTGTTCTCATTAAATGTTTATTCTAACAATGAAATCTACACCTTTTACTCAGTCCCATATTTTGTAAATGTTATTAAAATTTGCAGACTAAGATGGGTGGGTCATAATATAAGAATGGAGGAGGAGAATACCACTATAAAGCTTACACTACTGAGACCAGATGGAGGAAGCAGAAGAGGAAGACCAAAAGCTGAGATGGATGGAAGAGTGTCCCAATAGCAACCAGAGCTCATAAAGGGCTGGAGAGCTAGAAGTAAAAGAAGAAATGTTTATTCATGATTTATTCTTGTTTAAATAATATTTCAATAATTCAAGGAAGCCTCAACCTCAATTAGCTCATACTACTGGTGTTTGACTGTGTCTTAAACCATTCTGTCTGAATTAAATTTTAAATAACTGAAGTTATTGAGGTATAGTTTTCTCACCTTCTGTAATTAATAAGAAAGTGAAAACGTAGTGATTATAAATAAAAAATCTGCCCTAGTAGTTTTATTGTTGTATCTGTAATATTTTTAATACAGAATGTGATTTAATTTGTATTCCCAATTTTTTTTTTTTTCATATAAACCATACATGTGTTTTTATGGACTTTTTACTGAATCTGCTAGGGAAACCTCATCATGTAGTGAGTAAAGTATCCTGAAAATTTCATAGTCCTACATTGAGTATTTTGTACCAATTTAATGATTTCCAAAAATGTTATATAATTATATTTATACATTGTTCGGAAAATTTTAAAGAAGTGATCAAATCCAAATACCTAAGAACAATATTTACAAACAGGAATGAGGTGCACAAAGAAATTAAACATATGCTCAACTCTAGAGATGCATGCTATTATAAATTACAGGGACTCTTGTCATCCTAATTCTCTCAAAAACATTAAACTGAAAATATATGTTGTTGTTGTTGTTTTCAAATGCTGAACTGAAAATATATAAAACTGTTATTACTTTAAGGGAGAAGAAAAGATTACGACTATTTGAGAATAAAGATCTTAGGAACATTTTTGGACCAAAGGGAGATGAACAGATAGGTGAAGGGAGAAGACTACATAACAGTGAGCGAATTGATCTTTATGGGAAACTAGATGTAATAAGAATAATTAAGTCAAGTAGACTACGATGGGCAGGACCTATGGCATGAATGAGAATCATGGAAACTTCTTGTAAAAAAACCAGAGGGAAAGTGCCCAGTAAATAGGCCAAGAATGAAGTGGGAGAATAACATTAACCATAATTTGAGGGAAGTAGATTATACAGGGGATGATTGGAAAAAAGTAGCTCAGGATAGCGATTTATGGAGAACTTATATGTGCATGATAAACTAGGATTTCCTAAATATGTTAAATTTACAGAGTACAAACATTAAATTTACCATAGAAACACAAGAAAATAAACACATACCTATTTTGGATCTTAAATTGGTTAGAAACGAAGAAAAAATAAAAATTGAATTTGGGATTCATAGGAAAGAAACTCATATGGAAAATTGTATTAAATCAACAGGGTTCAATACAAATGGACATAAATTGACAGCCTTCAATAGTTTAACTCACAGATTGGTCAATTTACCCTTAAGCAAAGAAGATTTCAAAAATGAGAAAAAGCACATAATCAAAGTAGAAAGAGAAAACGGGTTTGATGAAAAAATGGTACACAAAAGGATAGAAAAGTGTAAGAAACAAACAATGATCAACAAAAGGACCCTTGAAAAAGAAAAAAAAACTATAAAAAATTAAGGAAATTCACATATCACCTTGGGCACACAATAAATTCCAAAATATATTTGACATTATTAAATTAGCATCGAAAAATGACTACAGTTTAAATAAACTAATTAAAACCAACAAAAATGAAAAAAACTGATCAAAGTAAAAAGTCAGGAATATATCAAATTGAATGTACTGGTTGTGAAAAGATATATATAGGAAAAACAAAAGGAAACCTGAAAATTAGAACCACATGCATAAGAAATATTAAAAATGGGAAATACAAAAATCTGCAGTTACTGCTCACGTTTAGGCCGAAAAAACATAATGTAATTATATTATTTTTGGTCTGGACATCTTACCTCAATATTAATGTAGATTTGTTCTTGGACATGTTTCAAAACAATTCTCTGTTTTATCTTCAGCTTTCCCAGACTGGGAGTCTGGGAAAGCTGAAGATAAAACAGAGAATTGTTTTGAAACATGTCCAAGAACAAATCCACATTAATATTGAGGTAAGATGTCCAGACCAAAAATAATATAATTAAAATAACCTCAAAATATAACTTCCTAAAATTAAATATTAACATAATGTAAATTCGAACATTAAATTATTAAAACTATTAGAAAATACAAAGGAACTTACCATTTGGGAAAAACTTTTACTTTCAGAAAAACAATAAGAGTTATGAATTCCGAAATTCCTGTTGAACGTGACCTAGTTTGTAGGTTCTTCAGCCAGCCGGAAGAGGGAGCTGATATCGATTGTGACAGGATTATTGTATGCCCCAATGTTGGGTGGCAATATGTAAAATGATTGTTTGTTTGGATAATAAAGGATTTAGTGGGCGCCGGATTTATAAAGACTTCCTCGGTTCATTGAGGAATGGGTACTCAGTTTGCTCAGGTTTAAACGTCGGTAGGTTCTTTCTCAGGGATTGCACAAGGACTTTGTCCGACAGAATTGATTGTGTCGAATGAACTGTGTTTAATGTAATTTACTATATCTTGAAAAACACGTGAAATGGTTATCACTGTACAATGATATAAATGTATTTCTTCGCACTGATCTCACAATCGGCGATGGCGTTTACCATGGGTTTACCGCGTTAATAATTGTGTAATAGCATTCTAGTTCACTGATTTATACATTATTTATGAAGTTTAAATACTCAGTCGATTCCCTACGATCGATTAATTTCTTATGTGGTTTCTTACAGTTGTGAGAATTGCCGCATCTTATTTAAGCTTACTTGTGGATAAATAATTCTTGCGGTTATTAAAAATGTTTAAACCCCAATACTTAAGATACTTCGGTGAAAATTCTAAGTCCTTAAATTCAAGTTATCACTGGTGACCATGCTGCCAGTGTTTGATGAAGATGTGAGCAAGGCCCCAATGCAAGCACAAGTGTCAGAGGTTCGCCTCCCTCGCCTATTATGTAAATAAGATTCTCTCACTATATCGACCTCGTGGAGCTGAGATCAGTGCTTAGGCACACGTAACAAATAATATGATTGGTTAATGTATCCTTATAGTATATTCTGAGAAGGGGTTACAAATTTGTTATTGGTCATTTTGTTGTCAGAGGTTGTGGCTTCACGTACAGTCGGGTCACAAGTTTGTTACTTAGGCCACTGGGTTTTTCCTAGTAGGCACTTTTTACTAGCATTGTTTGTCCCAAGTTGAAATTCCCGGTCTTATATTCAGTTATTGTATTCTGACTGTCAACATAGAGCTGCCAGTTAAATCTTGAGAATACAGGATTTTCTAAGATTGTGTATCTTTGTGTCTGTCCGCCACTTCCCGTCTTCACAAAGAAAGGGTGACATTACCTGAGTTCCCTCTACCTTGTTAATAACTAGTCATTTAGTTCCCATTAATGCTAATTTTGTCGGATCATTTGCCAATTATCATTTCATAATCATATTCTACTCGCTTTCCTGATTAATTTAAGAAGTATATTCATGACCTAAGTCTGACAACTCCTTCTCTCAATGGTCTTTCTGATTGTTTATGATTTTAATTGCCTGGCATTGGGATTTATTAATTTATTCAGTTACTCCATGCAAAGGAGGCTAAGTGAATGACTGGGTACACGATATTCAGGGTTCACAACATAAAACTTATCAGTCCAGTAAAGCTGACGATGATATAGAAGAATATATCGAAACATGTTCGAGAAAAAATCAATATTAAAATGAGGTATGAGACAAAATTAGTCCAGGATGGTTTAATTGGTGTCCAGGAAAAGATACGAGGACTAAATTGTTGTTCGGGACTAGCTCAGGTTAGGGTTCGGTAGGAGCTGGATTCTCACCAAAGGTTGACACAAGGAAGAAAAATGATATGTTAATGGGTAAATGACTGGAGGCTGGCGTAGAGTTTATATAATGAATGATATATTCTGGTAGATGTATACATCAGCCGGTCCTCCGACTGCTTTCTAGAGTTCCAAAGCACAATGTAGGATGTTGGAGACGTTCTAGTAATATGCCCTGTTAGACGTAGGGCTAACAACTAAATGATTCCTGTTAGACGTAGGACTAACAACTAACTGATCCCTGTTAGACGTAAGGCTAACAACTAACTGAGTATGTCCTGTTAGATGTAGGACTAACAATTAAATGTGCCCTGTTAGATGTAGGACTAACAACTAAATGTGCCCTGTTAGGCTGAGGGCCAACAACTAAGTGTACCCTGTTAGACTGAGGGCCAACAACTAAGTGTACCCTGTTAGACTGAGGGCCAACAACTAAGCGATGTGCGATACTCGTCGCAAATAATTTATTTGGTTTATTAGGTGTTTTATGATCCCACCCATATATATGCTTTGGACCTCCTTGCAAATTAACATATTTTACAAGTTTTGGGGTTGGTTCCCCTCTTCTCTCTATCATATTTCCAAAGGTGCTGGTTTACACCCATTCTCCATTACTGAGAGATGTTCAAACCTTCCATATATTTTTCTTATGTTGGTAGAATAATTATATCTATTTTTCCTATAACGACTTACTAATGCCACGTCTCCGATAAAGACGTCACCTGTCATGTCAATATCTTATTGTGTAAAATGTCATCTGTTAGATTGGGATTCATGTCGAGATTGACAGGTACCTTGGCCGTGTACAAAGGGACAGCTCGAATTCCTTTCCCCATTGTGTTCAGCCATGCGGCTGTTGTAAAAAACCCATGAGTTATACCTGACTTTTCCTAAGTAATAACTGTATGATGTATGTAATTTATTAAGCTTTATATAAGAATCGTACACTGTTCTAATTATCAATTTCTTTCTATTTTCATTGTACTACAAATGGTTCCCTGATTATTTTGAATATAAACTCGGTATAATTCGGATTATTATTACTCTTTTTATATTTTGGCCTATATTGCTTTGAATAAAATTCCTTTTTATTATTTAATACTGGGAAACAATGCCTAGACCAAATATCGGTACACATGCCCCGTTATGGATATATGGACAAATTTAATTAATTTTCTATGTATCCATAATGATCCTCTCGGTTTGATACATTTAATTCTGCTATTGAATAACTATCAGCACCTACAAATATGGCCATCATGTTTTGCTTGGGAGTACGTTGACTCCGGGTGTAGGTACCATCTCACATACTTGACTGATTATAAACATTTGACCCTTCTTTTACCTGAAAAACAATGCAAATATACAAGAAACCCTTATAACAAAATAATAGACATTCTTAAAGTACGGATTTTGATAACACACATCTTCATGTTTCACTCAACAGTTATTTAATGATCTGATAATGTCTGCAGTATATATTTTCTTCTATTCATCAAATTGAAGTGTTTATTCACTTCTTTATAGAAATATATCTTTTTCCCGTTGGCACTACACTGGTAACAGATTTTTTTTTTTCACACGCATTGTTGTAATTTCGCGTTTCACATTCATTGTGTCATCCACACATCTATAACTAAAATCTTAATCTACATTACGATAATGTGTATTTACAGAGTGGGCCTTAGTTTGCTATGAACCAGTTTTGAATGGCAATAAAATCATGTTTCGGATAATGTTTTCATCAAAATAAATTTAGTTTCAATAAAGATAACGAGTGGATCTGTTTATCCTTTAGTTAATTAATAACATATTAGTTACTTTTATTTTACTGATTAGCTGTTATATGTCAAAATTTATCTTTACGAACTACGTATAACGTGTTAATTTTATTAATTTTCAATCGTATGATTTGTGATAATTACATATATATATATATATATCTTGGTTATTCTCTTAATTTCACACATAGTAATATTTTATTCAGATAGAAAAGTAGATTCCTTTTACAATAATAAAGTAGACTTAATTATGGTCTCATTTATATTTAAAATAATTTTGAGTTTCAAGTAATTGTTTAAAATCCCCGCTCCTAGCTTTCGGGTATTAGTATTTGACGCTTTGCTATATATATATATATATATATATGTGGTGCATCCACATGAATAAATTAATAAATGAATGGAGGAAAACACAACGAGGATATATACCCATCAATAGGAACCTCAAACTCAATGCTATTCTTTTTGCAGACGATTTAGCTCTTCTGGCACTCTCCGAAAATGATTTGCAACGATCAATTTATAATTTACAAAACATAGGTGCCAAATTTAATATGGAAATATCAATTAACAAAACTAAAATTATGGCATTTCATGGGAAGGACCCCATACAAAGTAAAATCTGTCTCCAGAATAAAATTTTAGAGAGATCTAATCAATTTAAATATCTTGGATATTATCTCTCTATCTGGGATGAAAAGGACATACCTGAAAAAGTTACTAGTTATAATAAAAGTTTAGGAATTATTAATCAAGTTATGAAACCATCCCTTGTACAAAAAAACACCAGATTACGTTTATATAACACTTTGGCTAGACCAGTGTTGACCTATGGTAGTGAAGCATGGACACTAAAAAAACAAAATGAAAGCAGAATAACGGCTTGTGAAATGAGATTCATGCGCAGAACAGCGGGTTACATCAGATGGGATCGGAAAAGGAACACCGATATCTTAAAAGAATTGAAGACTACGCCAATTTTGGAATATATTAAACAGTACCAACTAAATTGGAACACCATCTTGAAAGAATGAGTTCAAATCGGATCCCCAAAGCTGTTTATAATTATATACCAAGAGGACGAAGATCACTGGGCCGTCCTATGAAACACTGGAGGGAAAATTTTCTATAGGATCGTAACAGGCCTTGGCCTAATACTTGGAAGGAAGAAGAAGAAGCATAAAAATATACGGTAAATTATTAAGTTCAATATTATTCTCTTAATTCTTAGCATGTTTTTGTTTTTCTTAATATTATTCAAATCTATATGGGCATCTTGCTCTTTCGATTCGCAAAAGCGAAATAATTATTTCATTAATCAGTAGACAATCTTATACTTATATTTTGTGCGTAAAATCCGCTCCTTGATACAGAATTGCATAATTATAATATTTGATGTACCTCGGTACCAATGACAATAACTTTAAATCAACTTATTCATCATTTGCATTCGTATAAAACATAATAATAAAGGGTCTTCCTGCCCTCGACAATATTTATTATCCCGTGTTATATAAACACACATACATAACTGCCTATGTAGGCTACAATATCATATTAAAATCACATATATCCTGTATATTAATAATTGACAAATTCCGCGCGCTGCGCTATCATTTAACTGATGAACCGACCGTTCAATTATCTCATTATACTTCCACGTTTCTTATTTAGTTGCAATGCCTATAAGGTCTGATTATTTAATCAGGAATAATATTCATTTGTTGCACTCTCATTAATGGTATTTTATTCGCGCTAATTATTATACTTTGATTTAAGAACAATGGCTCAGGAGCACCAATTAACTTCACTTGAATATTATTATTATTTGGAATTAAAAGCATTTAATATTTTCTTTGGAAATATTTTGTTATTCTTACATCTCGCGACTATCTGCATAAACTACGTAGTCATTTTCTCTCTTTAATTTTATATCAACTGCTAATTAATTATTATTAATGTTTCATGCACAGATCCACCGTAAATTAACAAGTTCCAAAATTTAAAAATAAAATTAAATCTCACCCAATCTTATCTGAAAACGTGTATACGATTATGTTGTACATATATAAATTCTAAACAACTGTTATTACTTATATGTTTCTCATTTTTTTTTTGTTAATACAAGATAATGGTTATTACCATACTTAGCATTCAATTAGCCAACACGTTTTAATTGTAGGAGCTTTGTGCCCCCTCCTCTTGATATTAAAGCCTATTAATCAAGGGATATCATAATTCCCTCTGCTTTTTATTTAATTAAACTCTTAATTTCCATTATAATTAATTGTTCTAAGCAATTGAAGCTAATTACCTATTTAATAATATTCAATACAACATTCATTGTTATTTTTACTTACTACTTTATTTATAGGACCCTATTTTTTTTTCAATTAAGATTGGGTTCGAATCCCGGAAAAAGAAACTGGTTCATGCATACTTCTTCAATCATATTATTGATTTAGTATCATGTTGTTTTCAATTTGACCAATAATTGACAGCCTTTTATCAAAATTTTCTATACTGTTCATGCTTTCATCATTAAAGTGTTTGCGATAGGTTCGCGACAATTTAGCGGTCATATTTATAAGTTCCCGGAAAATATTGATATCATTTATGTTAGTTTGTCTTTTGTACATGGTACTACAATCAACTTCTGATATATTTTCAAACAGATTACCAGTAAGTACGGCTGGGGTAATCGGTTTGGTCAGTTGCCCCTCATCATATTCATTGAACCAAGGAACACCTCCCCGACAACCTCTTAGATATTTTAAGTAATTTCCCTCTACTTGTCTACTATTTGACTTGTATTTCTTTACTATCTGGGTTCGGAATCTCCCCTTTATCTGTCTGTCTTTGGCCCCTTTGTCATCGGCATGAGTCCGACAATTTATTTCGATTACATGTTCTACTAGAGGTATTTCTCCCTTCTTGCTTTTGCAGCAAAGTATACTAGTGCTTTCAACATTTGTATAACTAACAATAATGTCACTCATATTTTTATTTAATATTTCATTGTTTCCTGTTTCAATTTCCTCATTTAATTGGTCTACATGACTTTCGGTTTTGTTTTCTTTGGGACCCTGACCTAACTCAATATTATCCCCTGCAAAATCATTAATATTACTTGTTTCTTCAGATTTCTTGTGCCCATAAGTTTGACCTATTTCTATTTCTTTATCGGGTACAGACACTTTATCATTATTTATTTCTATATTTGTTTTCTCTGGGATCCTGGTTTCAATCTGTTCAGGTTTCCCATTGTTTAGCAAAGTGTTAATAAGTTTTACATTATCATGATCTATTCCCTCAATTAGTGTTCCTAGCTTTTGTTTATTCGTTCCTCTGTCCTTTTTCGTTCTATCCTGTCTTCTTTCATTTGTGCCATTAAAATTTCAAAGTAGATTCTACAATCTGTTTCTTGGCTTCTACTTTCATTTGGCACCCCCCTTGACTCTACTATCCTATTCTCATTATTTCCTTCCATTTTATTTATTTTTAACTCTTTGCCCTTAATTATTTTCTGCTTTGTTTCCTACTTTTTTAATCAAATTCATTTCATTCTGCTCTCAAGCATACACACTCCTAAATTCGGCACTCGCGATTAAATAACATTTTGAATGATTTACAGTACCTTTTGTTGGGTTGATTTGTTTCCTACACATTTTGTTGGTGTCTTCTTGTTGCCATCTTTTCCCCCAAGTATTCTTTCTCACGCTCGTAGGCTTCGCTGCTGGAACACGCCTTTCCACTCTTGATAGTTGCTCGGCAGCTTCTCGAAGCTCCACAGTTGGGCAGCCATATGAGACAGGATTAGTCCAGGATGGTTTAATTGGTGTCCAGGAAAAGATACGATGACTAAATTGTTGCTCGGGACTAGCTCAGGTTAGGGTTCGGTAGGAGCTGGATTCTCACCAAAGGTTGACACAAGGAAGAAAAGTGATATGTTAATGGGTAAATGACTGGAGGCTGGCGTAGAGTTTATATAATGAATGATATATTCTGGTAGATGTATACATCAGTCGGTCCTCCAACTGCTTTCTAGAGTTCCTAAGCACAATGTAGGATGTTGGAGACATTCTAGTAACATGCCCTGTTAGATGTAGGGCTAACAACTAAATGATTCCTGTTAGACGTAGGACTAACAACTAACTGAACCCTGTTAGACATAAGGCTAACAACTAACTGAGTATGTCCTGTTAGATGTAGGACTAACAATTAAATGTGCCCTGTTAGATGTAGGACTAACAACTAAATGTGCCCTGTTAGGCTGAGGGCCAACAACTAAGTGTACCCTGTTAGACTGAGGGCCATCAACTAAGCAATGTGTGATACTCGTCGCGAATAATTTATTTGGTTTATTAGGTATTTTATGATCCCGCCCACATATATGCTTTGGACCTCCTTACAAATTAACATATTTTACAAGTTTTGGGGTTGGTTCCCCTCTTCTCTCTATCATATTTCCAAAGGTGCTGGTTTACGCCCATTCTCCATTACTGAGGGATGTTCAAACCTTCCATATATTTTTCTTATGTTGGCAGAATAATTATATCTATTTTTCCTATAACGACTTACTAATGCCACGTCTCTGATAAAGACGTCACCTGTCATGTCAATATCTTATTGTGTAAAATGTCATCTGTTAGATTGGGATTCATGTCGAGATTGACAGGTACCTTGGCCGTGTACAAAGGGACAGCTCGAATTCCTTTCCCCATTGTGTTCAGTCATGGGGCTGTTGTAAAAAAACCCATGACTTTTCCTGAGTAATAACTGTATGATGTATGTAATTTATTAAGCTTTATATGAAAATCGTACACTGTTCTAATTATCAATTTCTTTCTATTTTCATTGTACTACAAATGGTTCCCTGATTATTTTGAATATAAACTCGGTATAATTCGGATTATTATTACTCTTTTTATATTTTGGCCTATATTGCTTTGAATAAAATTCCTTTTTATTATTTAATACTGGGAAACAATGCCTAGACCAAATATTGGTACAGGTAAGATATCTCTAGACTCAAAAAACTTGATAAAAAGAACCTCAAAATATTACTTCCTAAAATAAATAGTAAGATATCAGTGTGTACAAACAGCTGTTACGAATGTAGATTAAAATAAATATTTATGAAAATCATACAATCCTTTGATAGTTTTATTTAATAAAACTTAACATAAGAATGAAAGAGCACTTTAGAAACCTGAAATAAGAATAAATAATAGTTTTAAAAAACTAAAACAACACGCTTTATTAGAAAACCGAAGTAAAAAAATGAAAAATAATTTTGATTTCCAACATGCTTGGGATAAATAATTTTACCATCAAAAGCGTGGGGTGCTCTTTATCAATTAATATACATGATAATAAACAGATATTTGTAAAAGTAAAGTCTCTAAGAAGAAAATGTAAAAATCATAAAAAGCACCCCATGCTATTGATGGTAAAATTATTTATCCCAAGCGTGTTACTTACTTACTTACTCACTGGCACTATCGAACCCGTAGGTTCATGGCCGCGCAGACATAAGCTCTCCATATATCCCTATCCTGAGCCAATGCTTTCCAATCACACCCTGTATAATCTACTTCCCTCAAATCATAGTTAATGTTGTTCTCCCACCTCATTCTCGGTCTACCAACTGGGTGCCTTCCTTCTGGCTTTCCTACAAAAAGCTTCCATGCACGTCTTGCATTCCCCATATGCACAACATGTCCTGCCCATCGCAGTCTACGATACTTAACTGTTAAAATTATTTATCCCAAGCGTGTTGGAAATTAAAATTATTTTTCATTTTTTTACTTCGGTTTTCTAATAAAGCATGTTGTTTTAGTTTTTTAAAACTATTATTTATTTTTTAGTTTTAATATTTTACAGAATAAGATAAAAATGTAAATATCTTTAAATTCGATACTATTGTAGTATGAGCTAAAAGTAATACTCTTCTAAAAAAAAGCCTCCCAGCCAGATTTGAACCTGCAACCTATAGATTACTGAAATTATATACTACTAGAGTTCACCACTCTACCAACTGAGCTCTTACAACGATTGACTGAAAAGTCGACAAGTCCGCAACCTATTATACCAGTTTTCATTTTTTTGATTTTCTCATGATTCTGGCCAGGATTTTAGAAACAAAACCCCCATTTTCTCTCAGGCGCTGATGGACCCTTGTAAATGTACGACTTTCGGGGTGTCTTCGATCAGGATATTTTTTTGTACAAGCGTGCAGCCTCTCGTGCATTGCCATTAGCCCTACCGTACATGAAATGCATATCTGCATACTCTTCGTTACTGTAAGGTTCCATTGTAACTACAACACAGTACAAGTGGCACTCCTCAGACAAAACTGATACCTTTTGAGACTGTGTACTGTATCCGTCCTGTACGTTCTGCGTGTATGGTTTGATTACAATTCCACCTCTCGGCAATGTTCAGTTTTGTAAACAAAGAACATAGGACGGCTTCAAGTGCGCAAGGAGTAAACTGTATGATGTTACAAACAATGATGTCAGTGGCAGCTTGTAACCATACATTCGTAATTATCTCATGAATGGCTCGTTTGCGGACCCATGTTTACTGGGACATTGTTGCTTCTATTATCATGTACTTTCAACCATGTAAGTTTGTGCCATTCTTTTTTATACACCCTGTATATCCCACATTTTAAATTAAATCCTATATATCCAGTTCTGTTTTGAGAAAACAAAGATGGTGGCCACTAGAGTGATTTTTTCAAATTTTGGACTGCAGTTAAAACCCCAATTCTAGTGGTTGGAGATAATTGATTTTTTTTACAATCCCTTTCTCCTTTTATTTCAATGGCAGATACTGATTAAATTAATATTAACAAGCTAAAGCTATTACTATGATTGAAATAAGTAAATTAATGTACACAACTAAACTATTGTAATCAATGGTAAAGAGAAAATACTTTTACTAGAACAGGGAATCAAACCCCGAACCTTCAGCTTTACGTGTTGATGTTCTGACCACTGAACTAATTCAAGCTTCCTTCCCTCCAAGTATAAAAATGTAATTGAACAATATTTAATTTTTTATTCAGGTTAACAAATCTTTGAGGGTAATGAATTCGACCTTATTTTTCTTAATTGCTATATGCTGAGTTCGTTTCTTGAAAATCAAAGCTGCGGCTGCTAGAGTATTAAAAGACAAAGACATATATATATATGAGAGCAGCAGTCAGTTGGTAGGATAAGGGCCTTCTAGATCGGCCAAGCCATCAAAATTATATACAGGTTGTTTTAGAATAAGTATTAAAGACTTCAAGGGGTTGTAGATGGGACATGACCTTATATATATATATATATATATATATATATATATATAAGGTCATGTGCTGTAACCAAACAGTTTAATGCATGTATTGACATAGACTTTCACGGCCGGAGTTGCTATGATGATTTTGAAGAAGATTTTCGGTCTGTAGGCCGTGGTCGTGAGGCTTGTAGTTCCCTGATGTTTCGCCAGAGACTGCGTCTGGCATCTTCAAGTCTCAAAACAACCCTTGAGGATGCCAGACACAGTCTCTGGCGAAACGTCGGGGAACTACCACGGCCTACAGCCCGAAAATCTTCTTCAAGATCAGTTTAATGCATGATGTGTTGGTACAAAGCCAAGGGACTTGTGCTGGTTTGAGTTCTCACGGGGAACAAATTTTCTAATACAATTTTGGCCAGTAAGGGAAACAGTGCCCATGGACCATTATGAGGAATTTGGGTAGCAGTTCCAGGTTGAGAAAACCAGTTATAATGGCTACTTAACACATGTGGATATGAGCAGCAGCAGTCAGTTGGTAGGATAAAGGCCTTCTAGGTCGGCCAAGCCATCAAAATTATATACAGGTTGTTTTAGAATAAGTATTAAAGACTTCAAGGGGTTGTAGATGGGACTTGGTAGATAAAGTTTTAATAAGAAGCCCAACTCCGGAAGCATACCATTTCAATGTAAAATAAGTTTGAAGATCGAAACACAATGGGCTGATATTGTGTCTTCTGTTTCAGAATAAGTATTACAGACTTCAAGGAGTTGTAGAGAGGACTTATTAGATAAAGTTTTGATAAGGAACCCATGTCCAGAAACATATCATTTCGATGTAAAATAGCTTTCAAGATTGAAACACAATGGGCTAATATTGTGTATCTTGTGTTTCAGAACAAGTATTATATACTTCTAGGGGTTGTACTACACCTGCCAAGTCAGAGGAAGACCTTCGTGCATGAATTCTGGCAGCAGCAGAAATTATTGTGCACACACCAGGTCTTGTGGGGAATGTGTATGAAAACCTCTAGAAGTCTGTAATACTTATTCTGAAACATCCTGTATATAAAAATAACAATTAATTTTATTCAAAATAGTTTTTTGTACACAATATTGAGCAAGTAGTCGTGCATAATATAAAAATTAAACATTATCCAAGTTTTTCTCTACATCTGTTTCTACCTATAACTATGTCACTATGTATCCTAGCTCTTCTTGTTAGTGAGGTTGTTATCATGATCCTAATTGGTAAATACAGAAATATACAGTTAACTTGTACCCTTCAAACATTATTTTCTTTAAGCTGGACAACCAACCTAAAATTTAAAAAAAAATCAATATATTGATAACTTTTAATAAAATACAAACTAACAAGGGAACCGTCAACCAATGCATGCCAAAACCTACCATGAAATTTCTCTCAGAGAAGCGTTGTGATGTACCAAGGCCATGCACAAAAAATTATCTGCCACATAATATATAAGATGAGTCTGTTTTCACTTTACCTCATAGAAGTCGAGTTCTATGAAAATAGACTCACCTTATTTATTAAGAAGAACCTTATAATGTTACTTCCTACTTTTATACTTATCTGCCACTTTTAACTGCAAGGCACAAAAATCAAAGCCAGAATCCAGCAATGGCAACCCACTGTGCGAAGTAGACGGACTCCCTACTTGACTAGACCAGAGTGGAGTGAGGTATGGGATGGACACAGTCGGCAGATTGGGAGGGATATCCAATCCACCAAAATCAGGAATTGTATTACTTCCTAACATAAGAGATTTGATGGTTTTTATTACCTTGTAGTTAAAAGATCATTTTTTTGACATGGCACTGATACATCACAACACTTCTCTGGGGGAAATTTTCAGGTAGGTTTTACCATGCCCTTGTAAGGTGTACTTGAAGATATTGTCCATTTTATTTTTGCACAGAAATGCATGAAATACTGTTAGTGACAAAGGCACAACAGATGCTACTCGCTACAAGACTTCGATCTCTGCCTAATCGTTTAATTTTAACACTTGCGTTTCTTCAGCTCATTCACAAATTTAACAAGCAAAATGAGTGCAAAATGATATTTACTGTTTCATCGGAGAAACGTACGCATAAATTGTTTACTGTACAAAATACTGAAAATTATCAAAAGATCTGATAACGGTACACTTTTGCATGTCTGAGTGCAGAATTATAAATGAGGAATGTGATAAACCATAAAAGAAAATTTGAAGTTTTTCAACCTAATAAATGTAGAACGTATAATTAAAATCGGGTGGTACCTCATGTCTATAATTAGATTCACAAATATTTTTTTCTGGTTTTTATTTCACTTAATCACTCAGCTCCAATTAACATAGTTTTAACTGAATCAGTAACATCTTACCTCATTAATATATGACACTAACTAATTCACTGGCACTATCGAACCCGTAAGTTCATGGCCACACGGACATAAGCTCTCCATATATCCCTATCCTGAACCAATGTTCTCCAATGATCCCCTGTATAATCTACTTCCCTCAAATCATAGTTAATGTTATTCTCCCAACTCATTCTTGGTCCACCAACTGAGCGTTTTCCCTCTGGTTTTCCTACAAGAAGCTTCCATTCACATCTTTCATTCCCCATTCGTGCCATATGTCCTGCCTGTTGCAGTCTACAAGACTTAATTATTCTCATTATAGTTAACTTCCTATAAAGACCATGTAATTCACTGTTATGCAGTCTTCTCCATTCACCTGTCTGTTCATCTCTCTTTAGTACAAACATTTTCCTAAGAACTTTATTCTCAAATACTTGTAATCTCCTTTCCTCCCTTAAAGTAAGAGTCCATGTTTCGCACCCATATAATATGTGACACTATGAAGTTTATTTTAATTAAAAAAAGTTAGATTTTTATGACTCATCTCATAATTATCTTCTTCCTCCAATCAAGTCTTAGGTCTATGGGCCTGATACAATTTCACTGATGAATTTTGTATCCTGCATTTTCTTGGACGGCCCAGAGATCTCTGCCCTGTTGGACAATACTGAAGCATGGTTTTGGGAACTCTACCTGAACTCATTTGTCGCAAATGATCCATCCAGTTGTTCTGGTATTTATGTATGCACTTAATGTGTGGTTCTAAATATAGTTCCCTCAAGACATCATCAGTGTTTATGATCCCATTTGGTAGATCTTGCTGTATACAGGGTGTCTCAAAATTAGACCAACAAACTTTGGGGGCTGATAGATAACATTATTTTAAACAATTTTTGTTAAGGAAGTTTTTTTGTTGTAGTGCTTCGTTTAAGCGCTGGACGAGTTAATGTCATTTCTGCCTCCCCCCCACACAAAGACATCGGCCATTTCTCTGATTTTGCCAGCTGCGCAGGATGTTCGTGCTCCAAGGTCCTCTTCAGATTCAACAGGTATTTCATACACGAGTCTTCATATGACCTCACAAAAAGAAGTCAAGTGGAGTAAGGTCAGAGGAGCATGCCGGCCAGGCAATGGGTCCACCTCTGGGTATCCAGTGATTGCCATATGTAGCCATAAGATGATGACGTACTTCAGCACAAAAGTGAGCTGGTGCCCCATCATGTTGAAACCACAAGTCCTGTCTGATATGAAGGAGAACTGTTTACATTAGATCAGGCAAAACTTGTTGCAGAAATACCAAGTAATTGTCAGCATTGAGTCGGGCGGGCAAAATGTATGGTCCTAATAAGAAGTTATTCACAATACCGGCACACACATTAACACCAAATCTCAGTTGATGTGACCTCTGAAATGTAGCATGGAGATTTTCTAAGGCCCAAACATGTGAATTTCGACTGTTAAATAACTGCTCACATGTAAAACATACTTTATCTGTGAACATAAATATATTAATAATTGTAAAAACATGTTAAAGAGTTGTTACAAACTGTAAAAATAGTAATAAAATGATAGTAGAAACAGAAAAAGTAAAGAGTGCAACAGTGTCATGTGAATGTTATATGGTATAACATAGTGATATAAACTATAGTTCAGCCCAATGTGCATACCAGCTTCATGGTCTTGTGTCAGACCTTCTGACTACAGATTATGGGGTCCTAGGTTCGATTTTTGGTCATATCATAGGAATTTTTCATTAAAAGATCTGTCAGGAATTTAGGTTAAGCTTAGGATTAACTCATTCGCCGAGGTAGACTCGCTGGCAGTTAAAAGGCCTTCAACTCAGAAGATGAGGTGCACTCGCTTAACTCTGCTGTTATATATTTTGCAATATTTTGTACGTCCCTTGGCAGGGTAATTTTTTTAACATTTATGAATTGTAGAGGAATATGTTTTTTTGGCCTTCGCCCAAATTGCGATCTCAAATAGCGTTATCTTTTGCTTGTGTTGAATGTCTGAAAATGTACAATATAATTTTCGCAACTTACGGTAAATCCGATTTCTGTGGAAATGCATTGAGCATTTAAACCCGAAGCGAATGGGTTAAGGAGTTTCCTGGTACTTCATTATCATTTATCATAAATCATATCATCCGTCTTCCATGTGCCCCAATCTCAGAAATGGATTACAATGCTAACAGAAAGCTAGACAACCTGGTGGTATTGGACAAAAAAAATATGTTTTGCATATCAGTAACGTTAGAAAATTTTCATGTATGGAGATAACTAAATAGGCCTACCGGTAACAGAAAAATACTTACTTCGTTTCTTGCCCAAGTGCAAAGTGCTATTAAAACTTGCAATTTGTAATCTATTGATCCACCTCTTGGATCACACTGCAAATCTTCTCTCACAACATCAGCTATTTTACAAACATATTCTTTCATAAATCTGTATTTATTTTTAAAATAATTTTCGAGAGTGAATGGATCGAAACGCCTTTTATAATCTTTTATTTTCTCCACATGTGCAATATTAATATTATCAATGTCTTCTAAATCCAACAATAAGTCGTTATAATATTCCATTTTGCGTGCAAATTAAGCGAATGTTCACTCGTCACAAAAAATCAATCAGCTGATTAGGCTGTCAGCCATTTTGACTTCTTATATAAGGCTTATACAAGGGGGTAAGGTTGTATAACGGTTCCCATGGTAAGTTATACAACTCTTATATAGTATACAGCTTACACAATGTTTATTAGTAAGAATTTTCAACCAAGATGTGTACAAACCTGGTATAAAAGTTATATGTGGATTATTAGTAAGAGGATTAGAGAAGAATACAAATGTTCGTTTTGTCTGTAGAGAAAATTGGTTGGTCAACCACTGTAGCACTTCCAGAAATGACCCCATGAACACAATCATAAGATTCTAATTTATTTGATATATCTTGAAATTAAAAATAAAATTTATAATTAACTTAGCACCAGGTATTAGCAAATGAATCATCTGGGGATATAAGTTTCATAATGAAAACATTCACTCGTCAATAACACAATGATTTACATGAAAAGAGGTTATAATCGTAAATTCTCGATGTTGATAACAATCTTAAAATTATCACTGTCTTTAGTTTTACTTAATATATCACTTATGTTCGTCTAAAACGGTTAGCCACCTCGAATAACTCATATATTAATATCCAAACATAAATAACACAAAATTTGTACATCAAACATAATTTTAATAGACAAAGACGCCATGTTCAAACCGAATGAACCAGCCAATCAGAATGGATGCAGCGGTTTCTTCTTTCTGCAGCCTACTTTTACTTTGCTGCAATCGCTGCAAGTCCACTAGAGCGCTTTATTGCCCGCTGAATGGTACGCTGCAGATAAAGCACTAAAGCGCTTTTGCAGTACTTTGGCCACAGAATGCCCCCTATGTATTATAAATTTATAAACAACCATGTCTTGAAAATGATCTCACATAAGGAGATTGAAATGTCGACTTAATAAATTTATGTTTTGATTCAGATAATGTTTATTTCTTTGTAATTATGAATATTAATTACTCTCAGTGAAAAATATTTTTAAAAAGTATTATATAATTATCTACGTATACAATGATTGGCTGAGGTTCATGAACTGACCCACACAATTTTCCGTCTAACATTCTTATGTCATTGATGCATCAAACATAATTTTTATAGACAAAGACGCCATGTTCAAACCGAATGAACCAGCCAATCAGAATGGATGCAGCGGTTTCTTCTTTCTGCAGCCTACTTTTACTTTGCTGCAATCGCTGCAAGTCCGCTAGAGCGCTTTATTGCCCGCTGAATGGTACGCTGCAGATAAAGCACTAAAGCGCTTTTGCAGTACTTTGGCCACAGAATGCCCCCTATGTATTATAAATTTATAAACAACCATGTCTTGAAAATGATCTCACATAAGGAGATTGAAATGTCGACTTAATAAATTTATGTTTTGATTCAGATAATGTTTATTTCTTTGTAATTATGAATATTAATTACTCTCAGTGAAAAATATTTTTAAAAAGTATTATATAATTATCTACGTATACAATGATTGGCTGAGGTTCATGAACTGACCCACACAATTTTCCGTCTAACATTCTTATGTCATTGATGCACTAAACACCTTTCAACCATTTATAATAACGTGTGGTACTATTTTAAACATTTTGGAACCATTTTATAAACATTTCTTATGATTTTAAAATATTTATAAATTACGCAAACATTATACATTGAGTTCTACAGATGCGGAAATATTTCATGTAACATCCAGTAGGTGGCTCTCAAATCGGAGTTACCAACATTTGAAAACAATTCCAAACCATATTTCAAGAAATTAACTTCACTTTGTTAGTGTACATAAAATTAGGGCTCAACTGCGCTTTTACTGCTTTTTGATTTTTCAGTTTATTGTTGTCTTCTTCTGTATTTACTAACATTTTTTTAATATTTTAAACTTTTTCAAACAATTTTTATAACATTATTAGACAATTTTCAAGTATTTATTTAAATATGCAGATCACAATATTGTAACACTGTTAGACAATATTATGATGTTAACAGCTATTTTCTCCACAGAGTATAGGCCTATTACTTAGTCTATGATTTTTCTATTGCTGTTTTGGGTTATCACTGGTTGGATCGGCGTTAGGGAGTGATAAGTAAGTGTACACCCATTTTTAATAAACGTTTGGTAATTATAATATTATTAATATATATTTAACATAGATTTGGGGATTTATTGCAGAGATTGGTAATTTAAATTTCATAGCGACATGCTGCCATCTAGTATAAGATTTTTTAACTTTAGTACAATATCGATAGTAATTGAGCATGATAATCAATATGTGGTTCGATGGTGGGTTATCGCTGGCTCATTAACTCTGGCGCATGCGCACTGTTGTTCTATAGGACTTTGAAAATATTTCATGTCAGTTTAAGTGGTTTTCCTAAAATTAGTTTATAGTTCATTAAATAATATGCATGTAAATTGTTTTGTTAGGTTAGGAAACGGGAAGTTAGTTTACGTCCATTTTTTTAGCATTTGGGAATTTATTCCAAATGTTGGTAATGTCAACTTCAGAGCCATCTACTGGAAGTTACATTTGCCATTAGGGTCATTCCATGATAAAAGGGACATTTTGGTCTATTTTTTTAACATTGTATATTTGTGTTTATTTTTTATTGTAAGATTGTCCACTCTTTGGACTTCCTGTTTCACAATAGCATCTATGTGGGAAACCTATTTCTTTATTGTTCCGGCTCCAAGAAGATAGTGGCGTTTCCTGCAGATGTTATTACCCTATTTTCAATAACTTCAAGGTAAGTTTTTTTTTAAATTTTACAGCAATATAATATATTGGGAGTTTATAATTTCCTTTCTCATTCTTTGATGTATGAAATAAAACAAAAAGCACTTATATAGATGTTGATTGGACAGAGTAATATTAAATTTAGAATTTGCATATTAATGTGTAATGTGAGTGACAAAATATGCTATTTTATTAATTAAAAAGCAATAAATGTTGTTCACTTTTATTAAAAATCTGATATTATTAAATAGAGGTAAAGAATGTTATTGGGTGAAATTAACAACTTCCTATGAATTTTATTTAATGTGATATATCAAATTATATTAAGGTAATGTGAGTGACAATGAAAAACTTACAGTATGGGGTTTTTACACATTTCAGGAGAAGAAAATTACCTGACTTGTTTTTGGTGATGAAATAAAATTTGACATTATTGGACATTGTTTTCATTCTGTGATTGCCAAAATTCCATCAACCTCTGCTGAGAGAATGAGAAAAATGAGGCAGAAGCTTAAGGAGGAAGGTAATTATCATGAGTATAAAGAACAGCATACAAACTGTGTAAGAAAAATACAGAGAAAAGAAGAAAGAGAAATTGAAGAATCATAAGAAGGAAGATCTCAATTGAAGAAGAAGAAGAAGAAGAAGAAGAAAAAAAGAAAACATGTTACTAGATTTAGGCGTCTGAGAAAACATGTTGCTAGATTCTTTTCACCCTGTAGTTTTCTGCATGTTCTTCTTCCTGATCATCTTATCTGGTTGAAATTCTTTGCCAGTCAGCGAATGTAGATTGCTGGCTGGGTCATGAAATTCTGATTTGCTCATCATCTTATCTGGTTGAAATTGTATGCCAGTCAGCAAAAGAAGATTTGCTGGGTCATGAAATGCTGATTGCAAGGACAGGTTGTACAATCACTTGCAGGAGAACATCTTTAATAATCAAGAGGTCTCCACAGTGAGTTGTTCATGGCATGTATGGAGAAAAGAAGGACGTTCAGCCAGGGTTCAGGAGGAAGGTAGTGCAGCCGATTTGGCAGAATATATACTTTCCCTGTTGCCCTTTTTCTTGGAACATTGTTTTGTGAAAAGAGAACAGGCAAAATTCTATAATGAAGAAAGGTTAATGGCTACATCTTCCAACTTCAAACCAAATATTGAAGTCATACAGGTGGACTTCTCTGAAAATTTTACTTGTTCTGCACAAGATGAAATACAAAGTTTTCATTGGGTTTAACCTCAAGTCAGTTTATTTACTGCATCAGCCTGGTATTCTGGAGAACATCATCCCATAGTCATAGTGTCTGATAAGTGATAACCTATATCATACAAAACACACTGTGGTTGCATATACAAACAGGCTACTTGAAGAAATTCCAATTGAAATAAATAAAGTCAGTATTTGGTCAGGTAGAACAAGTTCACAATTTAAAAACTGATATATTGCAGCTAGTCTGAAGGTGCTGAAACAAAAGCATAAACTGCAGGTGATAAAATTGAACTATTTTGCCACTTCACATGGCAAAGGTCCTGTGTACGGCACTGGTGAGGCTGTGAAGAGGCAAGTTAGAACACATGTCTTATCAAGAAAGTCTGAAGTTTTCAATGCATACATTTTTCTGAAGTAGCCAGAAAAGTATCATCTGTGAATATAATTGTGAATATAAATCTGTAGATATAGAAGAAAGAAATCAGAAAATGAAGCTGGATAAAGTTTTTGAGGTAGCACCCATCATTGGTGAAATTTCGAAAATCCATGCCATGTCTCTCAAAAATGAAATGGAAACTTATTTTGTATCAAAGCATAACATGTCGAATAACTTGGAAGTAATTCTAAAGAGAGACCTGTACACAGGATGTCATAACTGCAAAATTTGTGAAAGTGGAGCTGTAAGGAAAACACTCAATACTGCATTATGCTGCAATTTGTCAGTTTTCAATCGATGCTGACTATGAAGTAAAGGTGCATTTTTTAAAAAGGTGGGAGAATGTAAATCATGGTTTACTGTCAACAAGGGAGACATAGTGTTCGTTAATAAAGATCCTGAGTTGGAGTGAAGGGGTAACAGAATTTATTATAAATTTAAAATGAAAATAAATGTTGCTCAAATTTATTTATATCTACTATCATCTGTTTTATATATATACACATGTTATGTACTGATTTGTATTACATTTGTTTCATGGTATATAATTGTAAATCAGTCATAATTATCAACCATTTTGTCATGTTGTTGATTATGTAATGTGAGTGACAAAATACTGTAATGTGAGTGACAGATAAAATTTGTGTTTATTCATTTCAGATTTACCACAATAAATTAAAACTTTTGCTGTAATAACCTGTGTGTCTCATTAATGTACAGCCAAAAAAATGTTTTTCCAGAACTTTTACAAGAGCAGGGAACTTCATTTTTCTGTATAGTGAAATTTGTCATGTCTTTTTCTTGTAATGTGAATGACACGTACATTTTAATTTTTTTTGTCCATTTATTTAATTTAAAATTCAAAGAGAATATATCAAAATGTAGAGAATTTAATGAAGAATAAACATGTTTTACTGATGTTTTAAATTTACTTAGGACTATAGATTTATAGTACAATTTAAGGTGGGAAAATAGTCATTGTAATGTGAGTGACAATGGAACGACCCATTATGGCAACTCCAGCAAATCGTGCATGCACACTGCAATTCTGTAGACCTTAAAAGAATTCATGTGCAACGGATTTTCCACCTTATCCTAATGATTTCTCCTAAGTTATATAGATTTATTGTGCATATGCATGAATGCTTAAAGGAACTTTTACTAAATGGTGGAGATATCTGTGAAATTGGAATGACTTCATCATCATATTGAGGAATTACAACTTCAAAATTGAATGTTTGGCCTTCTCAATAATCTTCCTCCAGCAACATTCCAAAATATATTAAAAAAAAATAGATGTTCACTCAATTAATTGTATTAGGTTCCTATGGGAAAAATTAGTGTACACTTCATTAAATGGGGCATGCCATAGCATAGTGGTTAATTCACTGCGCTACAAGCCGGAAGGTCGAGGGTTCAAGTCCCGGTGGGGTCAGGATTTTTAAACTGACCCAAACCTTCTGGCGGCACTGTGGCCCTGGGGTCGATTCAGCCTCTGATGGAAATGAGTACGACGCTAGTTCTGGGGTAAATACAGCGCTTGTTCTGGGGTAAATACGGCCGTCATGCAGAGCTGACAACCCGGCTGACATCAAGTACCGATTGTCCAGAAAAGTGGGAGCCCTAACCTCCTACTACCCCAAGGGCCTCTGAGGCCTGTAGTGGGATACATTTATCTTACACTTCATTAAATAATATGCATGTTAATTATTTTGCTAGGTTAGGGAGGGAAAGTTGTAAGTCCATTTCTAATAAAAATATTGCAAAGATTGGTCATATTGATTTCACATCTACGTGGTTCCATCTAGCAACAGCTCTACATGCTTTCTGTAGGACTTCACAATTACTTAAAAAATTTATTAGGAAGGTAAACTAAAGTTTTTGCACTACTTTTGTCGCATAATGAAAACTTTACCCTTGCATTTTTGGTATCTCTTAAGATTCATTTTTTTAACTTGCGAGTGTTCTGATTAATGCTACCTCACTTTCATAAGTTAACCTACACTATTAATTTAATCTAATAACTAGAGGGCAGATTTATATGCACTAAAACCATAAATATATGCATGCAACTATGCAGCAAAAAAGTTGAAAATATGCTCTCAAAACTAAAAAAAATATGCACAAAAATTAACTTTATCTTAGAATAAAATTAACTATTTTCTCACATTTTATTTTTTATGAAGCAAAAACTGTAATATTTTTACTTTTTCGCTCCTCATTGAAGGTAATAACTGTATTTTATAGTGTCATTCTCATTAATCTTGTCTGTTTTATGAAATATAAATCAACAATCATTTAACGATCACTTATAAATTTTTGTTAGAATAAATAGCCAAATATATTTCTAAATTTTCTGGTAGAAAGCCCTTCCTTCTGTCACTTAAAATGTGTTTGTACGAAGAGAATGATCTCTCCACTTCACATGAGGTCACAGGGCAGTATTGGAAAGAGGCTATGGGTGGATTTCTAACTTTTTTAGAAAAAACGACGTTGGCACCTACCTGAAAACCGTATATCGGTCGCGCAGTGGTTTCTGTACTCAAGTAATGTTTCGCCGATAGTGACATCATACACCGACATGACGACATACAGGCGGGAACAGGTACGTTTAAAATAACATATGGCAACGTGGTAAAAACGATTGCATTATGGTTTTTCGATGCAAGAGCCAACTAGCGACAGGAAATTGAACTAACCATAGCCGAAGGAAACAACGAGAAAAAGAAAGGTGAGAATATACTTAAAATACAACTACGAAAATGCTCATTTTGAATCTCATAATATAGTAGTACCTCAACGTACAAATAAAAAATATATAACATCTATATTTTACAAAGAATTAAATGTAATTGAAAATAATAATATATTATATAGGTTATGTTCTTATGTATATGTGTTGTATTTTAAGATTAACTTTTGTTTTTAACGTTTTAAGTTTTATTTATTAGAAAATTTAATTAAAGATAAACTTAAAACCTAACCTTTAAGGCTAACTATTCAATACGAGGATAACCTGTATAATTTCCAAAATATACCTGTATTTTTATAGTTTAATTTTGATACACTTGAGTCTTGAATAATATTTGACAGAGCATCATATTTAGTATTTTTTTACTGTTTTACTCATTTTATTGAGACCTACCGGCATTTTTATACTGTCTGTAATACTGATTTTGATTAACTAATTTTATACATGCTCATAATAAATGTATCAGTAGATAATACTGTTTAATTCTATTTTTAGGTACTGTGTTGAAATAAAGGCAAAAGAAACAAGGACTTTAAGAAGATTGTGTCTTAGCTGAAAGTTGAATGGAGTTATTAACGTCTTGAGGTATGTTCATATTTATAATGTTTCTGACAAATAGTTAATGATCATCGAAAAAACATTAGTTTGATTTCCACTTGATTTTCCATACTATATTCTTGTAATTCTGTTGCACTACATACTTTCTCTGTCTTTACTAACATTTCATACTATTTTAAAAGTTTAACAACAAATCTTATAATTTTGTGGAAAAACTGCACTTAAACTAGCGTGAAATATTTTCAAAGTCCTATAGAACAACAGTGCGCATGCGCCAGAGTTCATAGGGCCAGCGATAACCCACATATCGATTATCACCCTCGATTACTATCCGTCGCTATGAAATTTAAATGACCAATATTTGCAATAAATCCCCAAATCTATGTTAAAAAATATGGTAATAATATTAAAATTACCAAACGTTTATTAAAAATGGGTGTACACTTGCTTATCACTCCCTAACGCTGATCCGACCAGCGATAACCCAAAACAACGATAGAAAAATCATAGACTGAGTAATATACTCTGTGGAGGAAATAGCAGTTAGCATCACAATATTGTCTAATAGTGTCATAATATTGTGATTTGCATATTTAAATAAATACTTCAAAATTGTCTAATGATTTTATAAAAATTGTTTGAAAAAGTTAAAAATATTAAATAATGTAGAAGTAAATACAGAAGAAGAGCTATAATTTACATCAATATCTTCTTCCTTCCAAGTATTAGGCCAAGGCCTGTTACGATCCTATAGAAAATTTTCCCTCCAACATTTCATAGGACGGCCCAGAGATCTTCGTCCTCTTGGTATATAATTATAAACAGCTTTGGGGATCCGATTTGAACTCATTCTTTCAAGATGGTGTTTCCAATTTAGTTGGTACTGTTTAATATATTCCAAAATTGGAGTAGTCTTCAATTCTTTTAAGATATCGGTGTTCCTTTTCCGGTCCCATCTGGTGTAACCTGCTGTTCTGCGCATGAATCTCATTTCACAAGCCGTTATTCTGCTTTCATGTTGTTTTTTCAGTGTCCATGCTTCACTACCATAGGTCAACACTGGTCTAGCCAAAGTGTTATATAAACGTAATCTGGTGTTTTTTTGTACAAGGGATGGTTTCATAACTTGATTAATAATTCCTAAACTTTTATTATAACTAGTAACTTTTACATCAATATAACTGAAAAATCAAGCGCTAGTAGAAGTGCAGTTGAGCCAAATTTTTTTTATAATTATTAAATATTTATTTACATATGCAATGATTTATTTTCAAAGTTCTACAGAATTACAGTGTGCATGCTCGAATGCTTAATGTAACTTCACAATATGTCAGTAAAAGTAGAGTTACCAACATTTGCAATTAATTCCACACATAATTAATGAAATTAACTTGATTTTGTTATGTTCTGATGGGACAGGTTAGTGTACATGAGATTAATGTACACTTAATTAAATATTGTGCACATAATTTATTTTGTTACATTAGGAAGGGGAAGTTTGTGTAATCCATTTCTAATAAATATTTGGGAATTTATTGTGAAGGTTGATCCCATCAGTTTCATAGCTACGTGGTTCCAATCTAGTGTCTACTTTATAAAAATTTGCACATGCGCAGTGGTTATTCTGTAGAACTCAGAAAATTTATGGTGGAAATCACAATAAGTTTTACAAATTTTCTAAGTCCAACGGAATAACTATGTACTGTATAAGCTTAAGGCTCAACAGCAATTTAACTCGCCCTTGATTTTTCAGTTTGTTGTAACTGTAGTTCTTCTTCTATATTTACTAACTTTTTTAATATCTTAAACGTCTTTCAAACAATTTTTATAACATTATTTGACAATTTTAAGTATTTATTTAAATATGCAAAACACTAACATTATGAATGATACTGTTAGACAATAATGTGATGCTGATTGCTATTTTCTCCACAGTGTATATTACTTGGTCAGTTATTTTCTCTCTCCTTCCAATGTTGTTTCCACTGTTATTGCTGGTTGCAACGATGTTTGGAAGAGATAAGTTAGTCCATTTTTAATAAACGTTTGGGAATTTGAATTTTTTAATATATTTTTTTAATAGGTTTGGGGATTTATTGCAAAGATTGGTCATTCAAATTTCACAGCGACGTTCTGCCATCTGGCAAAAGCTGTATAAACTTTAGTACAATATCGATAATAATCTATGTGTGGTGAGCAGTGATAATCCACTACGCAAGGATGATAATCGGTATGTGGTTCAATGGTGGGTTATCACAGACTCTATAAACTCTGGCACATGCGCATTGTTGGGTAAGAAACTGCTGTTTCTGCTAAATACTTCCTAACAAATATTTGCTAGACATTGTAACATTCTACTGAGGGATGTTTAATGCTCGTGGATTGATCCGAGACTTTTTTACTCTCTCAGTAATGATAATTAACTAATATAAGACAATATCAGAATTTAATAAAATTGTTTTCCAGGGTGTGTAAGTTCAATGAAGAGTGCTGATGCAGTAAAATGGATGACAGCTTTAAATTAATGAAATATTATTAAATAAAAATGGATGAAAGCATGTAATGTATATTATTAAAATCATTAAATTTATCCTCTCTGAAGATGTTCATATTTCATCACTAATTTTGCTTCTTTTTCATGAAAGTGCTTACATGTGGGACGTTCAGTAAATAATGCACATAATTTTAGTTCTTCATTATCTTTCATTGGAAATGACAAACTTTACAGAACATATATATTCAATCATTCCTTTATAATGTCATTGTTTTCCAACAGATGGCTGTGATGAATTTTAGTTTTAAAATGCCAGTTGCTCATGAAACATGTTCAAAGCATAGATCTGTGATTGAAGATCAGGAGGATCTGACAGTCTTCATTCTACCGCTGACATCAACCCAACAACCGATAGTACTCCTATCCATTGCTTGATTGTCATATGCATTTCGTAAGTGTCTGTGAATGTTTCAAATGGTCTGCTGTTCTGCAGAAAGAAATTCAATCATGTCTGATATGTACATGTTTTGTAAGCAGCCACCATTTTAAAATTAAAGTACATTGCAATTATTTGTCGGAAAACAATGAAACTTCATGATGTTATAAAGGAAGGATTAAAGATATATTCTGTAAAGTTTCATTCATTTCCAACGGAAGGCAATCGAGAACTAAAATTATGTGCATTAATTATTGAATGACAGTGAGTTTTCATTTAAACACAACCTCATGTGTCCTTTAGAGTGAAAAAGTTTCAATCTGTTTCCCTCGTCAACAAACCATGACATTTCCTTATAAATTTTTGTTTGTTGATTTTTAGAAAGATATACAAATCTTCTATACAAACACTTTTCCTTTAGCATGCATATGATGTTTTCAAAATATATTAAGAGCATAGGATCATACTTTTAGAGGTAAGGTAAGTTTCTGATTCATTTTTTGAAAACATCATATGCATGCTAAAGGAAAAGTGTTTGTATAGAAGATTTGTGAGTTTTCATTTAAACACAACCTCATGTGTCCTTTAGAGTGAAAAAGTTTCAATCTGTTTCCCTCGTCAACAAACCAAAATATATTAAGAGCATAGGATCATACTTTTAGAGGTAAGGTAAGTTTCTGATTCATTTTTTTTTTTCAGAATCCTTCCATGTTGACTATCAACTTTCTCATTTTGATTCCAAAGGCATTTCTTATGTAAATTTGGTTGTTATTCAGTACCAGTGCCCATGTAGCATGATTCAATTTTTATAGCAATGAAATACTTAAGAAATCAGTATTACCAACTTTGCAATTAATTCTAAAATATATGAATGTTCACTCGCTTCATTTTGTTAGGTTGCAATGGGACAAGTTAGTGTACACCAGATTAGTTTATTAAATAATAGGCATGTATTTTATTTTGTTCGGTTGTGAAGGAGCATGTTAGTGTACATCCATTTCTTATAAACATGTACGGAAGGTTGGTCATACCAATTTTATAGACTTGTGGTTTCATCTGGCGAGAATTCCATAAATGCTTTCGCATGCATACTGCTATTCTGTCAAACTTAGAAAAATCATTGGTTGAGTTATTGTACAATTTCTCCCTCCTCCCAATACTGCTTGATGATTGCCCACATTGGTTTTAAATTTAAAAAGATAAACCTAAATAATTTGCACTAACATTATATTTCTCCTTTAGTCTAATTTATTATTATAAGGTATTAATTATGTTCTGTATGGCAAATGTAGCAAAAAACATTACACTTCTAATGTATAAACTGGCTGAACATTACCTTATCCTTGATTTTTCAGTTTATTCTTGTAAACTGTAAATTACTCATCCTAACCTTTTTTAATATTATTAGTTTGGCTGATATTTGAAAAAAAAAGGTGATATCCGAGATTTATTAAAACTTCATGTCGCTTGTGACAATGGGTGGATTTCTGTTCTCAAATTTTTATGCCACTAGAATGTAAACAATTTTAACTTATTCATTAATCAAATTTGCATATTATGTCATTTAAAAACATGTTAATCCATCTTTTTCTGATATGTGGATTAATTTAAATCCAATTATAATCATAAATGTAACCATGGCTATATTAAGAAGAAATGGTTTCCAATGTGCCATTTTTAAATTGTTTCCTGATGTCAATATTATTAAACTATAGAAATTATTTAATATATGTACGAAATTACTGGACTTTATATTTGTACCTTTCGTCTAGAATAGGTTGTTTTAATATTTCTAGATAAAAAATAACTCACCTTAATATTGAAGAGACTAGAGCTGAGAGATTACACGTAACATTACCTAAGTTTCACCAAACTGAATTTTTGTTCATTTGAACAATTGAGATTGAGTGAAATCCTAGGTTGACAACACTTAAATAAGGATAAAGTTTCCATTAAATGCAGTGATAAATTTTTCCAAGTCCCAGACAGACACCATGTGCATGCGCCAACAAATGCAAAGTTGTTTACACTATGGAATCACGCGATGCTGCCAACATATACACAATATTTAATGAACCTAAAAGCTAACCTAATGCAATTTAAGCACTCTAACCTGTGAAAGAATGCAAAGTGAAATTGTGAAGTACATACTCTATGTTGGCTGCATTGGAACATGTATTGTGTATATTCGTTGAATTTAATATGCTATCACGTCATTATGTTACATATGTAGTTAAATATCATAGGAAAATATAATGAAATCATTAGAAAAAATGTAAAATTTATTGTAAGTGGTGATAAATAATTTGAGAATAAAACCCTGTTGGCGCATGCGCGTGGTGTCTGCCTGGGACTTAGAAAAAATTGTCACTGCACTCAATGGAAACTTCAGCACTTAAGTAATATACGAAATTCTCCTTTTGAAGCTTCCTCCCTTCTCACGCTAATGGAAGAGACTTTACTGTATTTTTTTTGTTTTATTTATAATATAGAACATGAGATTGAAATACATGTGGGTACAGATACATGTTACTGTTCTATGTAATCACACACACGAGAATTTAATTTTAATGTCATTCTTCAAGATTATTTACAAAATAAATATCTCAATGTATGGAATTTTAAAATATATTTTACACACATGATTTTTACACACAGAACTTATCACAACCACAACCACTTTTTTCTAATAACACGGTCTTGCATCAAGAAGGCAGATTTTTGTTGTCCTTGCATAACTAAACAGCTTTCGTTGCTCATAACCTAAAACATAAAAATGCCATAATGTTAACTACATTATCCAATTTCACATTAAAGAATTCAAGTTATCAACAAGACTATACTATAGGCTAAAATAATCATTGAAAATAGTTATAACTTTAAATAAATTGATCTCAAAATTAAGTTGCATAAATTTAGGCCTAAATGATAAAAGTAATGCAATATTTTATTCAATGCAGAAAACATTACATTATTTTTAACTATGCTGGTTAATTTATAAATGCAGAAAACATTACATTATTTTTAACTTTACTGGTTAATTTATAGGTCACTATTCAAAACATTTAAGAAATTATGAGAAACTTACCTGAAATTTTTATACGTGAAAATCCACATCTTGATCAAGGTTAATAATACCAGATTAATATGGAATCACTTAATAAAATAATGGAGTACGCTTTTTCCGAATCTTCTTCCCGCCTTTCATTTCCTTATATCGAAGCACATTTTATTGTTATCCTTGAGAACGAAGATAAATACGAAAATGTAACCGCCATATTTGACACACCTCCATCCAGGTATGCTGACGTAAACAAATATGGCAGATCCTCTGAACGATGTTCGAGACCGAGACATGGGTAGGTTTTTCGATTTGTTATTAGAAACCAAAAAGTTACAACTTCGATCAAAACTTGAGAACAGAAATCCACCCTATGTCACTCACAATATAAGAATTATATTGATTTAATAATGTTATAAACTGATAATAAGTTATATTTAAATTAATATTGGGAAGTAAACATTATGAGGTTATATCATTAATAGCGAGTGGAGAACATATTTTAATCGACTCACCTCATACATTTAAATGAGGTGAGTCGATTAAAATATGTTCTCCGCTCACTATTAATGATAATAAGTTATTTAAAATATTCTCATGTTTGTCGCACAATTGGCATAGGACAATTTTTCCATTTGTTGTTAATGTAGGATTCTCATCAATCCATTGATGAAGCAAAGATATTTTACTGTATTTTTCCTTCGGCATTCAAAACATTTGTCTTGGTCCACTAACACTCACAAAATGGTATTTCTGAAAATAATTTAAACTCCGATTCCCAATTTATCTTTTCAACGTGGTCAATAATGTACAACAGGCTTCCTTTGTGTAAAATTAAGTATATTTTGCTTACATGAAAGTATATTTCAGGAATGATTTTTGAGTCTTTGTTGTGTATGCCGACAGTCTCAATAAAGCTGATGTTCGAACTTCAAAGAATATCGCCGGTTGAAAACGAAAACAAGGAAATTACCACCAATAAACTGTCCATTGTTGGCAAGCACGTTCATCTCTTTCGAAATCTTCCTTTCAGCAAATGGTTTAGGCCAGATTGCTTTATTGACTTGTTGAGATTTAAAACTGCAGATGTCACTGTTGTGCAAAAATGTGAAATAGGGATTCTGGCTTTCTATGAAAACAAGATTTTCATTTGAAAAAAAACATGACAATAAAATAGAAACTTGTCATTTTATGGGGTTACAAACTAATATCTTAATATTAAATAGAGAAAAAATTATAATATATGCAGCCATATGCACATATTAGTGAAATATGCACTAATCCCTTGAATATGCATTCATATGCACTATAAGTAAACAGAAGTCTGTTATTTGAAATTTTGATGAAAGACCAGATCCCAAGGCAGAACATATATAATATTTATAACATTTATAAGTCAACTCTCATTGCAATAAAAATAAAAGAAAAATAACTCAGTGGAAAGAAATAAACTCAGGAGTCAGACAAGGTTGTGGCCTCTCCCCTCTACTTTTTAACATATTTATGAATGCCATTGTAAAAGACTTTAAAGAAACAAAACATGGAAGTATCACTATTAATAGAAATTTAAAATTAGATATAATAATGTTTGCAAATGATCTTGTTTTACTAGCAACATCTGAAGATGATTTACAATGGTCAGTACTTAATATAAATTTGATAGCCCAGAAATATTCAATGGAAATATCTATCAATAAAACTAAAATAATGGCCTTTTGTGGAAAATCCCCAACACCAAGCAAAATTTGTTTAAATAACAAAATTTTAGAGAGAGTTAATGAGTTTACTTATTTAGGAAATAAACTCTCTTTTGTTGAAAATTTGGATTTATCAGAGAAAATTGTGAAATTCAACAAATCAATGGGAATCATTAATAGAGTTTTAAAACCTTCATTAGTGCAAAAATCAACTCGTACTCGTCTTTATCAAATAATGGCTCGACCAGTCCTATGTTATGGGAGTGAAGCGTGGACTATAAGGACGAGGGATGAAAGCAGATTAACAGCTTGTGAGATGAAATTTATATGCCGAACAGCTGGCTACACCAAATGGGATCGAAAGAAAAATGTAGAAATCCTTCAAGAACTTAATGTGTCACCAATACTGGACTACATCTCCAGAAATCAGCTAAACTGGAAGGAACATGTCTCAAGAACGGCTAGATCCAGGATCCCCAAGGCAATAATGAACTACTGTCCAAATGGGAAACGGTCACTTTGGTCGACCTATGAAAAGATGGCACGAAAACCGCTTTCTCAGGCCGTAACAGTTCTTCTAGGACTAATACCTGGCAGGATGATGATGATGATGATCACTATAAAATTTTGCCAATTGATTTCAAATGACATGAAACACATTTTCCTCTCCCATGCATATCTTTGAACGAATAAAACATGCAAATATGCACAAATCCGCCCTCTAGTAATAACATACATCTAACCAAATGAATAAAATATATTAGGATGATTTAGTTCAGTTATTTTTTATCAGGTTACATCAGTTTAAAGCTATACTTCCAAGTTGGTAAAATGAATGTAGTAGTAGCATTAGGCCTACTCCAAATACCTCAAATTTACTTACCTAAAATTGTATACGTATGTAAACTTCCCATTCATTGTATACACCAATAGGATTTATCTTGACAGCCTCATTTATTCTGTGAAAGAAAAATTGATGAATAAGTACACACATTACAGACTAAGAAATAAAAATGCATGTGAAGTATAAACAAGTTTTGGATGTGATAGGTTTTATGTCTCTCACAATTCTACACCTAACACTCTTATGCCACTGAATGCACTAAACACTTCTGAACATGTTTTGTACTGTTTTAAACATTTTCCAATGATCTTCAAGCTTTCTTTACAATATTTTAAATTTATATATTTACATAAAACATGATCGTGGATAAATTACTTGCTTGCTACTTTCCCAAAAAATTCGTCTGAGACATATAACCGACTTTTTCCCAAGTTTACGAGAAAATAAAGAAATGATAATTACTTTCCCAGATTGAAATACGTTAAATATAGTATTTGGTTAATATGTATGATAATTATGTACTGTTAATGTGCGTAAATAAAAAGGCACTGTTCTCCCACCCGGCCAATATATTTTGAGGAAAAATATACCATATGTAATCACTTACTTACCTTCCATCAGGCCATTATAGCCCATAGAGAACCAGGCCTGTGAATCATTATGATCATTATAGGGCGTTATAGGGAGATTTGGACGCAGAATTTTTTTATTTTTTTTTCCACGTAGTACTCGGGTCATCTTAAGACTGCGCCACCGTCGCTATTTTATCTCGTCCGATCTCGTGAATGTACTATGATGATGATGATGATCTCGTTCTCTACGGTTCTCTATATGTGGATTAAATTTAAATAAATCAACGGTTGATACGTACGTTATGAAGGTTATGACAAACAAATCGAAATGTAAAATTGAATGTCGAACTAAATTTGAAAAATGAACGGTAGAATTATTATGTACTGTTCGAAGAGAAATTTGAGGTTCAATATAATATAATATTGTTAATGCATCGAAGTTAATTATTAAATTGATTAATTTTCTACAATCTGAAGGAGAAAGTGAAGCTGGAAAATACAGCTAATGGAAGGTAAGAGAATGATTACATATGACATTTTTTTCCCTCAAAAATTTGGTCTTTTCAAAATCGTGTTTTCAAATAATACTGTGAACTATGTAAATTGGCATGCCTTACATTTTGTTTGCATCGTGACATTATAATGTTTGTATTTGAATTGTAATATCCCTTTAAAAAAATCATCATCATCATAGTACATTCACGAATTTAGGCCATTTGTTGACCTGTTTCGGCCTCAAGAGAAACACCATCCAGAAGTCTTTTGAGTGGACGTCCTGGTCTTCTTCTTCCTGCAGGTTGATATCTTAACATTAGTTTGGGTATTCTGAGATCTTCCATTCGATGAACATGTTGTATCCATCTTGACTTATAATCAGAAATTTTGTTTTCTAAAGATTCCATGTGTAATTCTTCTAAGATGTCTTCATTTTTTTTGTGATCTAATAGTGTGTATCCTGCAGTCCTCCGAAGATATCTCATTTCAGCAGATCTAAGTCTCTGTATATCCTTCTGTTTCAACGTCCATACTTCGCTACCATACAAAAGAGTTGGAAGAGCCAGTGTTTTATACACTTTCAGTCTTGAATGCTTTTGGACTAACTGTGGCTTGAAGATAGAATTTATTAACCCTAAAATTCTTAAAAATTTAGATATTTTTGCATTTACATCCTTTTCTTCTTCATATGAGATATTGCATCCTAGATATGTAAAATTATTCACCTGCTCCAAAATTTTATTGCCCAGTACAATTTTACTTCTGACAGGATCTACACCTTGAAATGCCATAATTTTTGTTTTTTCTGTAGATATCTTTAATCCATATTCTTCTGTAATTTTGTTAAGTTCATACAGACCTTTCTGTAGATTATCTTCGGAATTTGCTATTATTATTTGGTCATCTGCAAACAATAGGGTGTTTAATTTTCTATTTTCTGATATTCTTATTCCAAATTTATATGTTTTGTTCCAGCAACATATTACTTCATTGATATAAATTGCAAAGAGTGTTGGGGATAGGGGGCAGCCTTGTCTCACACCACGATTTATAATTCCTTCTTCAGAAAATCTGTTATTTAATTTAATCTTTATGGTGTTGTCTTTGTAAATATTTTGTATGTTCTGCCGAAGTAAATTTGGTATATTTCTGTCTTCCAATATATTTAAGAGTTTTGATCTCTTGACTGTGTCGAATGCTTTTTCAAAATCTATGAAAGCAAAATGTGTTTCTAAGTTGAATTCTCTTCTTTTTTCAAGCAATAGTTTAACAGAAAATGCTGAATCAATACAAGATCGTCCTTTCCTAAATCCATTTTGACATTCCATAAGGAATTTTTCACTGAAACTTTTCAATTTTCCATTTAAAATGTCTGCATAAATTTTGTAGCATGTGTTTAACAAACTGATTCCCCTATAGTTGTCCATTTTTCTCTTGTCTCCTTTCTTGAACAGGGGTATAACAATGCTTGTCTTCCATTCTTGTGGTATATCTGCATTTTTGAATATATTATTAAAGAAGGACAACAGTCTTTCATGGAACTGTTTGCCTGCATATTTGTACAATTCAGAATTCAAGCCATCTGTGCCAGTTGCCTTCCCATTTTTTAATTTCTTTAAACTATTGTTCAATTCTTCCAATGATATTATGGAATCTGTCTCATTATTATTTCGGAAAATTGTATCTTCATAGCTATTGTCAGTCCAAAGACTTTTATAATAATTGAAAAAATCTTCTTTTGTTTTTACTCCGCAATTAATTTTGGTAGATTCTTTAATATCTTTATTCAAATGTTTTAATATTTTGAAGGCATTAGGTTGGAGCTTATGCAAATCTGATTCTAAATGTGTAACAAAATTTAACCATGTTTTCCTATGTCTCTTTCTTATTTCCCTCTTAACAATAGCTCTACAGCATTTGAATTCTATTTCATTTTCTACTTTCTTTGTGTTCAAATATTTTTTATAAGCTGCATTTTTTTCTTCAATCAATTGTTTTATTTAATCATCCCAGATTTTTAGAGTTCTATTTCTTCTTTGTTGTATATTTACTTTTCCTAAAGTTTCATTAGCTGCATTTTGAATTATCATTTTAATGTTTTTCCATTCTTCTTCGACATCATTACTTTCTGGAGTTGTAGCCATATATTGCTGAATTCTTCTCGAATATAACCATTTAATGCTGTCATCATAAAATAATTTTACCTTGTACTTTTGTTCTAAGCTCTGTTGTTGTTTCTTCTTTTTTAACCATCTTGGTGGAAATCTTATTCTTGCTTCTACTAGGTAGTGATCTGAACCAATATCATATCCTCTGTAGGCTCTGACATCGAGAAACAATTTAAAAATCTTATTATTTGCAATGAAATAATCAATGATTGATTTTGAGTCCTGACGATGCCAGGTATATTTATGTATGTTTCTATGATTGTAAAAGGTATTCGTTATTTTCAGTTCATTGTAGATAGCAAAATCTGTTAATCCCCTTTAAAAAAAGCTTGTTTATATTTCATATTAGGTGGGGTTGTACAAGACCAGCTTTTTACTTACGCGACTTATGCCATTTTTGATGTAATTTAAAATATTACGAAGTGTTGATGATACCATTTAACTCTGGGATTTAACCATCGTGAAAATATTGAAACCTATCATGAAATGAAGTAGTGGAATTTGATTTTACGTTCTAACCGTCAGACATGTTGAATGTTCCATAGAATAACAAATATGGAGAGGTCATTTATGTTACGCCTTAAATCAGATTTAAAATGCAAGGAAACTAAAAGCTAACCAAACATAAATCAATGAATGGAAACTAAATCAATTACTCTAACGTAGGTGAATTCCAGGGAACGTCCTTTTTATTATTTTACGCGGTTAAATATGTAACAATGTGGTTTACACATTGTGGTCATATGTGTTTTATCGCTGTTCATCGGTGGTATATCTGTGGTCATCGGTGGTGTATCTGTGGTCATCGGTGCTCATCGTTGGTATATCGCTGGTTAGAAGCAAGGACTGTTGTAAACTTCGTGGTCATGACAGGAAATAGTTCCACGACTGTTGTAACCTTCGTGGTCATGACAGGAAATAGTCCCGCTTTATTTTCGTATTTACGAGGAAATAAAGATATGATAATAACTTTCCCAGATTGAAAAACGTTAAATACAGTATTTTCTTAATATGTATGCCTATTATGTACTGTTAAAGTGCATAAATAAAAAGGCACTGTTCTCCCACGGGGCCTTCATATTATTTTTTATATCTTGGTCTGTAATGTGTGTACTTATTCATCAATATTTCTTTCACAGAATAAATGAGGCTGTCAAGATCAAATCGTATGGGCGTATTTCCTTATAACAGTGATTGGGAAGTCTACATACGTATATAATTTTAGGTAAGTGGATCTAATGCTTCTACCTTCATTTTACTAACTCGGGTGTTTAACCTTAAATTGATTTAACCTGATAAAAGTTAGCTAAACTAAATTACCCTATCATATTTTTATAGATTAAATTTCTTGTGTAGGTTAAGTTATGAGTGAGGTAGCATTATCTAGAACACCTGTAAGTCTAAAAATAAAATATTAAAAGATAACCGAAATTTAGGGATAAAGTTTCCATTATGTGACAAAAAAATGAAAAACTTCAGTTTACCTTTCCTAATATTTTTTCTAAGTCCTGCAGAATAGTGAACATGTGCAAAAATGTATAAAAAGTTTATAGAGTTGAATTGATAGATGAAACCACGTAGATGTGAAATCGATATGACCAACCTTTGCAATAAATCCCCAACATTTATTAGATATGGATGTATACCAATTTACCCTTGCCTAACCTAACTAAATAATTTACATGCATATTATTTAATGAAGTATTCACCAACTATTCCCATCAGAACCTAACAAAATGAATTTAGTGAACATCCATTTTTTAAAACATATTTTCGAATGTTGGTTATTCCAATTTCACAGATATCTCCACCGTTTAGTGGATGTTCATTTAAGCATTCGTGTGTATGCACAACAAATATACATACCTTCGAAAAAATCATTGACACTGACAAATGCATTGAGTTTCACTTGACTTGCGACCCACTAGCGAAGACACTATGTGGGTAGCGTGAGTTGATGACTCAATGCTTGCAGTCATTTTTCCCGCTATCGGCCGCAGGTCAAGTGAAACCACTGTATCTGTACATATATATATATATATATTTATTTATTTAATTTTTTTTTCAGACTCTACAGTAGATGTAATAAAGTTGTGCTTCAAGAATATCTGCAACTGTTTTGCAAGAACATACCAGTACATTATAGACTATACAGAAAAGTGTTTTTGTTTTTTATTAAAAAAAATTTAATTGAACTGTTATAGCAAATATTTTAAATTACTGAAGTTGTGCTTCAAGAATATCTACAAGTGTATTGCAAGAACATACCAGTACATTATAGACTATACAGAAAAGTGTTTGTGTGTGTTTTTTATTAAAAACAAGTTTTGAAAAACTGCACTTAAACTAGCGTGAAATATTTTCTAAGTCCTATAGAACAACAGTGCACATGCGCCAGAGTTTATAGAGCCAGTGATAATCCACAATCGAACCACATATTGATTATCATCCTCGATTACGATCCGTCGCTACAAAATTTAAATGACCAATATTTGCAATTAATCCCCAAATCTATGTTAAAAAATATATTAATAATATTAAAATTACCAAACGTTTATTAAAAATGGGTGTACACTTATTTATGACTCTCTAATGCTGATCAAACCAGCGATAACCCAAAACTGATAGAAAAATCATAGACTAAGTAATATACTCTGTGAAGAAAATAGCAGTTAGCATCACCATATCGTCTAACAGTGTCATAATATTGTGATTTGCATATTTAAATAAATATTTGAAAATTGTCTAATAATGTTATAAAAATTGTTTGAAGAAGTTTAAAATATTAAATAATGGTAGTAAATACAGAAGAAGAGCTATAGTTTACAACAATATAACTGAAAAATCAAGCGCTAGTAGAAATGCAGTTGAGCCCAAATTTTTAATTGAACTATTACAGGAAATATTTTAAATTACAAATTTTAAAATTAAGTTAACATTGTTTTATGTAAACTTCAATTCATCCGTACTTCTACCTCATTAAGAACTTTCTATGTCTTTTATAACATTTATTTAACATGTGCAAAAAATATCTTATTATGAAGTGTTGGTAGTTACTTAGAGAACAAAACTGATGTCTTTTAACAAAAATAATTAGTCCTAACCTTCAACTATTCAGTGATTTCCTGGTAATAATCAAGGTAGGCATTTCTGTTAGGCTTAAATAAATGTTTAAGCCTAAAAGTCAATTTGGATTTTTCTTGCAGGTGAATGTTGAGCCAGCAGCTAGCTGGTAGGCCAAGGGCATTCTCAATGTGTTGCTCCTTGGAGAATATACATAATATGGTTTCTTTTCTAATGAACTATCGGATTTTCTCATTATAGGGCTTGGAATACCCTTGGGGTAATAGTAAGCTAGTAAATAAATGTTCAAATAGTCTTCTTATAAAATTACATATAAAATAATTATGTTTATTGAATCTTTAACTATGTATGTGAATTAAGTTTCATTGAGAAAATTCTGTTCGTCTTGAATAATGTACATCCTGCAGTAACTATAAAATGTATATATTTTTTGAAATTATTAATTTTAATACAAGGCAATAAATGAATCATGTTATTTCATTTTTAAAAGCAAACAAAACTCATCAAGACAAGTCTGGTTACTAAACAGAGTTGATGTGCACGCATTCACATGTGAGTAGTTCAGAATAGTGAAACAATGCATAGGTTTTAGTTTGAATTTATTTTTGCTACATTCTTATCAAATTAAGGTATTTATAAATTTTCGTTTTAAGAATATTTAAAAACTTGAACTTAAATTACTTTATGGTTTCGGTTCTTAAAACTCCTAAAAACAAATAGCATATCATTACTCATTAGACCAGGCTCGTAAAATGGTGCCGCCATAGCATATCATTATCCAGATCCTTTTTGATATTTCTTAATGGAAATAACACAAGAAATGTTACTTTGTAAACAATTTTGCATTTTTTATTTTTACTTCAGAAAATTATTACAAAAATTTTGCCAATATTTTTGTTCTATATGTCTAACATTTTCAATTACTTTGTAATAAATAGTGATTCTCCATATTCACTGTGTTCATCGAAGAGTGAAATTGTTTTTTAATAAATGCTTGGGAAATTGTGTAAATTATTTTAGTCAACTTACTAATTGATGAATTTTGAAATAAAAATGAAAATAATATAGTTAAAGACATCTGAAAAGTTGGCAAAGTTCTTGTAATTTTCTACTGATGAGAGTAAGAATAAAACATGCGAAAATTGTTCACAAAGTAGCATTACTTGTGTTGAACTTACAATTTTATTTTTAAATGAATGGAAAGGGTAGGGTACTGTTCTTGCGTTTGAGAAACCGACACCCCGATTAAGCCACCGTGACCGGCCAAAGTAGTAGCATGTAGTACCCAGGTCATCTTAAGACGGCGCAGCGGTAGAAAATTGCGTCCAAAATTTAACACAGAGAGGCCACTCTATTCGGTTCTCTATGTAGAGAACCGAATAGACTGGCCTCCATAGTGGCCTCTCTGTGTTAAATTTTGGACGCAATTTTCTACCGCTGCGCCATCTTAAGATGACCTGGGTACTACATGCTACTACTTTGGCCGCTCACGGTGGCTCAATCGGGGTGTCGGTGGCTCAATCACAAGAACAGTACCCTACCCTTTCCATTCATTTAAAAATAAAATTGTAAGTTCAACACAAGTAATGCTACTTTGTGAACAATTTTCGCATGTTTTATTCTTACTCTCATCAGTAGAAAATTACAAGAACTTTGCCAACTTTTCAGATGTCTTTAACTATATTATTTTCATTTTTCTTTATTTCAAAATTCATCAATTAGTAAGTTGACTAAATTAATTTACACAATTCCCAAGTGTTTATTAAAAAAACAATTTCACTCTAGATGAACACAGTGAATATGGAAAATCACTATTTATTACAAAGTAATTGAAAATGTTAGACATATAGAACAAAAATATTGGCAAAATTTTTGTAATAATTTTCTGAAGTAAAAATAAAAAATGCAAAATTGTTTACAAAGTAACATTTCTTGTGTTATTTCCATTAAGAAATATCAAAAAGGATCTGAATAATGATATGCTATGGCGGCACCATTTGACGAGCCTGGTCTAATGAGTAATGATATGCTATTTGTTTTTAGGAGTTTTAAGAACCGAAACCATAAAGTAATTTAAGTTCAAGTTTTTAAATATTCTTAAAACGAAAATTTATAAAACCTTAATTTGATAAGAATGTAGCAAAAATAAATTCAAACTAAAACCTATGCATTGTTTCACTATTCTGAACTACTCACATGTGAATGCGTGCACATCAACTCTGTTTAGTAACCAGACTTGTCTTGATGAGTTTGTTTGCTTTTAAAAATGAAATAACATGATTCATTTATTGTCTTGTATTAAAATTAATAATTTCAAAAAATATATACATTTTATAGTTACTGCAGGATGTACATTATTCAAGACGAACAGAATTTTTTCAATGAAACTTAATTCACATACATAGTTAAAGATTCAATAAACATAATTATTTTATATGTAATTTTATAAGAAGACTATTTGAACATTTATTTACTAGCTTTCTATTACCCCAAGGGTCTTCCAAGCCCTAAATGAGAAAATCCGATAGTTCATTAGAAAAGAAACCATATTATGTATATTCTCCAAGGAGCAACACATTGAGAATGCCCTTGGCCTACCAGCTAGCTGCTGGCTCAACATTCACCTGCAAGAAAAATCCAAATTGACATTTAGGCTTAAACATTTATTTAAGCCTAACAGAAATGCCTACCTTGATTATTACCAGGAAATCACTGAATAGTTGAAGGTTAGGACTAATTACTTTTTGTTAAAAGACATCAGTTTTGTTCTCTAAGTAATTACCAACACTTCATAATAAGATATTTTTTGCACATGTGTAAATAAATGTTATAAAAGACATAGAAAGTTCTTAATGAGGTAGAAGTACGGATGAATTGAAGTTTACATAAAAACAATGTTAACTTAATTTTAAAATTTGTAATTTAAAATATTTCCTGTAATAGTTCAATTAAAAATTTTGGCTCAACTGCATTTTACTAGCGCTTGATTTTTCAGTTATATTGTTGTAAAACTTAGCTCTTCTTCTGTATTTACTACCATTATTTAATATTTTAAACTTCTTCAAACAATTTTTATAACATTAGACAATTTTCAAATATTTATTTAAATATGCAATCACAATATTATGACACTGTTAGACGATATGGTGATGCTAACTGCTATTTTCTTCACAGAGTATATTACTTAGTCTATGATTTTTCTATCAGTTTTGGGTTTATCGCTGGTTGGATCAGCATTAGGGAGTCATAAATAAGTGTACACCCATTTTAATAAACGTTTGGTAATTTTAATATTATTAATATATTTTTTAACATAGATTTGGGGATTAATTGCAAATATTGGTCATTAAATTTTGTAGCGACGGATCGTAATCGAGGATGAGAATCAATTGTGGTTCGATTGTGGATTATCACTGGCTCTATAAACTCTGGCGCATGTGCACTGTTGTTCTATAGGACTTAGAGAAAATTTCACGCTAGTTAAGTGCATTTTCAAAACTTGTTTAATACAAAAACACACACAAACAATTTTCTGTATAGTTCTTAAGGTACTGGTATGTTCTGCAATACACTTGTAGATTC